>JARQOD010000003.1:550818284-550880757 GCA_033576555.1 Oophaga sylvatica | reverse complement strand
GTCCGTTGAAGATCGTCTATTGTTACAATGTTTTTGGAGGGTGAAATTTTTTAGTGATGTGCGTTTTTTGGCAGTGGGGAGTTTTTTTTGCTTCCACAAGTAGTGGATAGGGACAGGTGGGTTTAAGGGTTTGGGACTAACCCAGGGGGGGGTGGGGCAAAAGTAAAAGGACAGGGGAACTCCTGTCAGGAAGGGAGATGGGCCCTACATGCAGCTAGAGCAGCCCCTGTGGCCCGATTTGTCCAGAGCTGCATGAATTGGGTGTCCCAAAAGTGAGAGGAGCCCATAAAAGGGATGCGTAATCCGAGGGGGAGACAAGAAAGTTTTTTGAATGAGTGAGGGGTTTCTTTGGAGGGAGTTCTGTGCGGAACCTGCAGGATGGTAAGGGAGGTTCTGACAGTCAAATGAGGGAAAACCGCCCCTGCAAGAAAAGCAGGATAAAAGAGTGCCCCGTGGGGAGTGAACGGGTCTGGTAGGTGAACACTGGCTTTATTATAAAAGACATTTTTCTTTAAGAGGGGTGGCCCCCGGGGAATGGACAGGAATTCGGGGGAAGTGACCAGGGCAGTTTGGGGGGCAGGTTGTCACGGCAAGTGACCAGGGCAGTCTTGGGTGGGGGTTGGGTCAGGCAAGTGCCAGGGCAGTTTGGGTGGCGGGTTTTCACGGCAATGCCCAGGGGTAGTTTTGGGGTAGACGGGTTTTTTCCGGAAAAGGGTGACGGGAGCTTGGAGACAGGTTGCACGGCAAGTGCCAGGGCAGTCTCTGGGTGCAGGTTTGTCACGGCAAGTGCCCGGGGCAGTCTCTGGGTAGACGGGTTGTCCCAAAGTGACCGGGCAGTCCCCTGGGTTCAGGTTGTCAGGCAAGTGACCAGGACAGTCTCAGAATATCGGTTTAACGCCCTGGTGTTGGACCCTTTCGGGTGGCTGCAGTCCGTGGAGTGATCGCTCCCCAAACGAGCGGGAGGAGTCTCTGGAGTACCAGTGATCACTGTGGGGGTGTCCGAACCTTGGATAAAACTGCAGTGGTGGCAATGATCGTCCCAAGTGAGCAGGCAAGAGTCTTAGGTAGCCCTGATCAGCTGATGAAGTCGACCTTCGGTAGGTGCAGTCGGATGGGAGATGTCCCCCAAGTGAGAGGGAAAATCTCTGAATACCGGGGACACTGCGGTGATGTCCGAACCTCCGGGGAGGGCTGCAGTCAGATGGAGACAGCAAACGCGGGAACACAGGCAAAGGAACAGGGCTGGGGGTGAAGCAGATTTAACAGTGCATAACAACATTGCTGGGGCCCTCCATTAAGGAGGAAAGGGCCTTAATAGGGGGAGTCCTCCGCTTTGGGCCCGGAGACAAATTTTGGAAAATCGCGCGGCCCTTTAAAGACGGGGGAGGGTGGGGGCGGCGCCCTAAGTCCGCGCGGGGAAGGAGCCCCGGGGGGCCCACAGGGGGGAAAAGGAGGCGCCGAGGACGGGGGCGTGAGGACGCGGGGGCGCTGGGACCAGAGCGCGGAAAGGGGGAAACGGCGTCCCTGCTGGCAGGGGGCCCGGGGACGCCGACGCTACAGTACCCCCCCTCTAGGCCCCCCCCTCTTTAGGCCAGAAAGAAATTTAGCTAGGATGAGAGGGGCATGGATGTTCTCCCGAGGCTCCCAGGTTCTCTCCTCAGGACCAAACCCCCTCCAATCCACCAAAAAATAAGTCTTTCTTCCTACCCTTTTTTGGCCAGAATGTTCTCTACCTCAAATTCATCATCAGCAGACACTGGAGCAGGAGGTGTACCTGTAGACTTGAAAAAGAGTTAAGTACCACAGGTTTGAGGAGAGACACATGAAAGAGTTAGGAATTCGCAAATTGGCCGGGATTTTTCAATTTATAGGACACTGGGTTGATCTGCCTGATGACCTCAAAAGGACCGATAAACCGAGGACCTAACTTGTAGGAAGGAATTTTGAGCCGAACATATTTGGACGAAAGCCAGACTTTGTCCCCGGGAGGGAAATTGAGGAGGATCCAGCGTTCTTGTCAGCATGTCTTTTCATGCGCTCGGATGACTGAATGAGTGCGGACCGGGTCTCTCCCAGATGGAGGAGAATTCTCTAACCAGAGATTCCGCAGCTGGATTGTCCACAGAGATGGAAACGGGGACAGGAATTCGAGGTGCTGACCGAGACTATAAAAAACGGAGACTTGGTGGACGATTCGCTCTCGTGATTATTGTAAGAGAATTCGGCCAAGGTAGGAGCTCACCCAATCAGAATGATGGCATTAACGAAGTGTCGGAGATAGCTGGTCAGATTCTGATTTATTCGCTCAACTTGTCCATTGGACTGTGGATGGTAAGCGGAGGAGAAATCCAAGGTGGACGTCTAGTAACTTACAAGTAGCTCTCAGAAACGTGAGGTGAACTGTACCCCACGATCTGACACAATGTGACGAGGCAAACCATGGAGACGGAAGATGTGGGGGAAATAAAGTCTTTAGCCAACTCGGGTGCAGACGGAAGACCTGGCAGAGGAATGAAGTGAGCCATTTGGAAAGCGGTCAGCGACCACCCAAAATGACCGTACACCGCAGAGACGGGCAGATCCGTAATGAAGTCCATGGCTATATGTTGCCAGGGAGCAGCGGGTACAGGAAGCGGAAGAAGACGGCCGGCAGGCAGGTGTCTCGGAACTTTGTTGCGGGCACAGGAGACACAGGCAGAAACAAAGTCTATTACGTCTTTGTGCAGGGTAGGCCACCAATAATGCGGGTAATGAGTTGGAGGGTCTTTTTCTGACCAGCGTGGCCAGCGAGTTTAGACGAATGACCCAATGTAGAATTCTCTTCCGATCAGTCTCTGATACGAACGTCTTACCAGGAGGGAGACGATTTAGACTCACGGGAGCCACTGCATCACTCTGGCGGGATCGATGATATGTTTAGGCTCATCTTCGAGATCCGACACCCGGAAGGACCGGGACAAGGCATCCGCCTTGATTTTTTGTCAGCCGGGCGAAAATGCAAAAGAAAATCAAAACGGGCAAAAAAACAAGGACCACCGGGCTTGGCGAGGTTAAGTCTCTGAGCATGCTGAAGGTAAGACAGATTTTTGTGGTCCGTGTAGATGATTACCGGATGAAGAGCCCCCTCGAGTAGGTAACGCCACTCCCCAATGCCAATTAATGGCCAATAACTCTCGATCTCCTATGGAGTAGTTGCGCTCGGAGGAGGAGAAGAGTTGGAGAAGAAACCACAGGGAAAACCCTCTTCCCGGATGAAGATTTTTGAGTAAGTACCGCTCCGGCTCCAGCAGAGGAAGCGTCCACCTCAGGAAGAACTGCTTGTTGCCTGTCGGGCGATGCAGCACTGGAGCGGAAGAGAAGGCTTGTTTCAAGGAAAGAAAGGCCTCCTCTGCTTCGGGCGTCCACTGTTTGGGTTAGCATCTTGCGGGTGAGCGCTGAGATTGGAGCAGTCCTGGAAGAGAAGTGCGGTATGAAGAGACGGTAATAGTTAGCGAATCCCCGGAACCGCTGAATGGCCTTCAACCCCTCTGGTCGGGGCCACTTCTCGATGGCAGACAGTTTCTCCGGATCCATTCGTAGACCTGTTTGAGAGATAATGTAGCCCAGAAACGGAAGCGAGGTCTGCTCAAAGAGGCATTCTCATATTTGGCGAAGAGGTGATTCTCCTGAGCCTGAGCAGAACTGACGAACATCCCTCGGTGAGACTGGAGATCCGGAGAGAAGACCAAGATGTCGTCAAGGTACACCACAACGCAGGAGTAGAGGAGGTCCCGGAAGATGTCATTGACCAACTCCTGAAAGACTGCTGGAGCATTACAGAGACCAAAGGCATAACCAGATACTCATAGTGGCCATCCCGGGTGTTGAATGCCGTCTTCCATTCATCTCCTCGACGGATACGAACCAGGTTGTATGCTCCACGAAGATCCAGTTTAGTGAAGACTCTAGCCCCTCTAAGACGATCAAACAACTCCGGAATGAGCGGAAGAGGGTACTTATTCTTCACCGTGATCAAATTTAGGCCTCGTAGTCAATACAGGGACGGAGAGATCCGTCTTTCTTTTTTACAAAAAAGAAACCTGCTCCCGCGGGGGAGGTAGATTTCCGGATGAATCCTTTCGCTAAATTCTCCTCGTATATTCTGACATCGACCTGGTCTCTGCAGCGGACAATGGGTAAATACGCCCACGGGGAGGCGTAGTACCGGGTAGCAGGTCGATCGGGCAATCATATGGTCTATGCGGGGGTAATGTCTCTGCTTCCTTTTTATTAAAGACATCAGCGAATGACCAACATGGAATCGGGAGTCCAGGTAGATTAGCAGGTGTAGGAGAAGAACGGACGGGATGAACAGGCACCAGACACGTTTTATGACAGTCCTGTCCCCAGCGAAGAATCTCTCCATTCTGCCAGTCGAGCACGGGTGCATGTTTTTGGAGCCAAGGCAGACCTAGTAAGAAAGCATGAGAGAGTCCAGGTAAAACATGAAACGAGATGCTCTCAGAATGCAACATTCCCACCTGCAGGGTTATGGCTTCGGTGATAAGTTGGATGGGACGAGGTAGGAGACCCCCATCCACAGCAGCAACAGATACTGGTTCAACCAGAGGTTTGGTGGGAATGCGATACTTCTCAACTAGAGCCTGTGAAACAAGATTCCCAGCTGCTCCAGAATCAAGTTGGGCCAGTTCGAAGTAACGGTTCTTACCGATGAGAATAGAGACAGACAGCAGCAGAGATGAAGAGGATTTATTCTGGTCTAGGTGGACCTCTCCGAGCGAACCTAGACACAGGCGTTTCCGACCTCTCCGGACAGGTACGGATCCAGTGCTCCTTACTGCCACAGTAGAAGCAACTCCTCTCGGCACGGCGTGAGTCCTGACGGGCTTTGACCATCTTGGTCTGGTCGACCTGCATAGGCTCAGCAGTGTGCATCTGGGGAGAAACGGAAGGGGTTATAGGTCTCTGAAACGAGGGTGCAAGACGAGGAAACCCTCTCTCACGGGTGACCTCTTTGGCACGTTCCTGGAACCGTAGATCAATTCGATTGGCAAGATTTATTAAATCATCAAGAGAGGTTGGAATGTCCCGACCGGCAAGTTCATCTTTATACGGCCGGACAGACCCTCCCAGAAGACCGAAATCAGGGCGTTATTGTCCCAAGCCAACTCTGAGGCTAGAGTACGGAACCGTATGGCATATTGACCAACGGTGAGACTCTCCTGACGGAGACGCAACAGAGATGATGCAGAGGAGGTCCTCCGTCCAGGTTCGTCGAATACCTTCCGGAAGGCCGAGAGAAAAGCAGGCAGGTCAGATACCAGAGGATCTTCTCTCTCCCAGAGAGGATTAAGCCAGGCCAGAGCCTCTCCGGTGAGATGGGACATGATGAAGGCAATTTTGGCCCGGTCAGAGTTAAACTGGTGTGCCAGGAGTTCGAAATGCAGGGTGCACTGGTTAATGAAACCACGAACCAGAGCAGGGTCGCCTCCAAACCTAGGAGGAGCTGAAAGTCGGGGTCCGGGAATGGAAACCACGGAATTGGGAAGCAGCGAGGCTGCCGGATTGTGAGTCATGGCTCCAGCGGTGGTTGCTGGTGATGAATTCAGAGTGTCCAGGCGGGAATTGACGTTCCGCAGGTGACCCAGGATGGCCTCCTGTTGCGACCTCTGGCGAGATAGTTCATGACACAATTCCGGGAGTGAAGGGGTTTGGGTGCCACCGGGTTCCATGGCCCGAGCAAACTGTAACGGGTCTGGTAGGTGAAACCACTGAGCTTTATTATACAAGACAGTATACTTGTAAGAGAGCAGGTGGCGCCCGGGGAATATGGACAGGAATTCACGGGAAGTGACCAGGGCAGTCTCTGGGTAGGCAGGTTGTCACGGCAAGTGACCAGGCAGTCTCTGGGTAGGCAGGTTGTCACGGCAAGTGACCAGGGCAGTCTCTGGGTAGGCAGGTTGTCACGGCAAGTGACCAGGGCAGTCTCTGGGTAGACAGGTTGTCACGGCAAGTGACCAGGGCAGTCTCTGGGTAGACAGGTTGTCATGGCAAGTGACCAGGGCAGTCTCTGGGTAGACAGGTTGTCACGGCAAGTGACCAGGGCAGTCTCTGGGTAGACAGGTTGTCACGGCAAGTGACCAGGGCAGTCTCTGGGTAGTCAGGTTGTCACGGCAAGTGACCAGGACAGTCTCAGAATATACAGGCTTATACGACCTGAGATGTTGGAGCCTTCTGGTAGGCTGCAGTCCGATGGCAGATGATCACTCCCAAGCGAGCAGGCAGGAGTCTCTGGAGTAGCCGGTGATCACTGCTGGAGATGTCCGAACCTTCGGATAAAGCTGCAGTCGGATGGCAGATGATCGCTCCCAAGTGAGCAGGCAAGAGTCTCTAGAGTAGCCGGTGATCACTGCTGATGAAGTCCGAACCTTCGGATAGAGCTGCAGTCGGATGGCAGATGATCGCTCCCAAGTGAGCAGGCAAGAGTCTCTGTAATAGCCGGGGATCACTGCAGGTGATGTCCGAACCTCCGGGGAGGGCTGCAGTCAGATGGCAGACAGCAAACAGACAGGTAACAGGCAGGCAACTGGAAACAGGAGCTGAGGACTGAAGCAGAGTTATACAGTGCAATAACAACATTGTTCGAGCACCTCCATTAAGGAGGAAGCCCTTAATATAGGGTGGAGTCCTCGGGCATTGGCCGGAGACTAATTTGGAAAATGCGCGCGGCTCCTTTAAGAGCGGGGGAGGGTGCGGGCGCGCGCCCTAAGTCCAGCAGCAGGGAAGGAGCGCGCGGGCCCAGCAGGGTGAAAGGAGGACGCCGAGGATGCTGGGGGCGCTGAGGACGCTGGGGGCGCTGAGGACGCAGAGCGCTGGTAAGGGGAACGGCGTCCCTGCCTGGCAGAGGGCCGGGACGCCGACGCTACAGGTAGTTCAAAGGCGTCGGCAAGCAGAGAAGTTACGTAACGGCCATAGTGGCACAAGTAACTCCCCTAAGGAGAAAAGGATGCGCAACCGGTGGTTGAATAATAGGACTCTCGCTTACTGTTTAGTGGTGTTGTTGGAGACTAGGGAAGCTCCCAAAGTGCTGCACTGGCTGGTGGTGAAGCTATAGATAGAGGCTAATGCACAGCGTGGAGCAAGCTCAGGAAGGAACGAAATGTGTGCGAAAATGTCATATGTTCTAAGAGAAATGTTGAAGAAGGTCACACCCGCTATCCACTGTACATACTTCTCCCTACATTATTGGTCAGTAAAAGACAGTTTATTTTTGAGCGGTGGTCTCCCTCATTGAACTCTAAAACATCTGGTCCTGGCCAGCCAAAGTCACCAGCATCATGCAGTCTACAAGGGTCTACAAGACTAAAGTCCACACACCCAGCCAGCCATGACCCACATTTCATGTAGCATGACGGGGAGTGGAAGACGAGTACCTGCTTTCACTGATCTTGGCAGTCCCAGAGATCCCTAGCCCAGTTCTGTAGCACGTCCGAGGTCTGTTACTTCTCCCACCCGCGACTCCACGTCAATCTTTCTCTGCATAGAAGAGGTTAAAGTACTCGCCATAGCACCAAGATTGAGCCTCAAGCTCCAGACGTTACATGAGAATATTCGCCAAGGAAATTCTAGTAAGGCCTTGTACTGCCCAGAACACTGTGTACTCTCCCTTGCTATTCAGCCCCAACAACTCAACCATTGTCCACCACCCTTACTCTTGGTGAAGGTCAACATCGGTAGATTTATTATTCCCTATATGTGCAATCCAATGGGCAAATAAAAATGAATCCTGGATATTCTGTTTAAAGGGGTTATCTCAACCTTACAAGTTATCCCCTATCCGTAGGATAGAGGAAAACTTTCTGATCGCTGTTTGACCTCTGGGACCTTCTATAATCCCAGAACTGAAGAGCCCATGTGAATGATGCTGTGATCGAACATGCGCACTTCCACTCAATTCACCATGGGACTTCAAACAAGTCCTTTAAGGGAGTAAATAGGGGCATGAAAAAGTAAAGCAAAATTTGCTGAACATCGCATTTTGCCTTGATGAAAGAGCAAGTGTTATAGCATGCGGTCCGGTGGGGTTTGTGCCAGGGCTGCTTTATCGTTCAGCTGGGACAATAGAAATATACAATGTTCTTGCATCTAAATGGGATCCCACAAAATTTTGGCGCATAGCAGCTACTAAATCTGGCTATTTTTCCTAACCTATTTGCTGAATGCCATACATCTGCCTTTCACTCATAGGAAATACATCTATACCACACAGTATCAATTTTTGGGGGGGGGACAAGTGACTTCACAGCTATACCAATACTTCTATAAGGAAACATGCGTTGACAGCTACTAGTATTTATTATCAAATATTTAAATAATTATTATTTGCATTTAATCCACTCTTGAGTTTTGTGCAATTTTCAGATGCATACCACTCAGACATATACCAAAGTGACAACCACCTGGCATGCAATCGGTCTGTAAACTGACTTTTGTTAGTTTTGATTTTAAAGCGGCTCTCTGCCCCGGCAAGTAGTGGTGAGGGGGCCTGAGCAGGAGACCCCCCCTCTATCACGTCCATATGCCCTATAATTTATTTTTCATTTTGAGGGTAACGCTCTATAAGAGCTTGTTTTGATTCTGCAGAGACTAACTCGGGGTAACCTGTGCGTCAAGCGCTTTCAATAGTTAAGACTCATCAATCAACCCCAGTTACAATATTTTGAAGGTTATCCTGTAACATATTTTTATTACGCTTTGTAACATAATAATATAAAGCAGTTCATTTTTATTATGAGTGAGATCATGCTCCAGTAGACTTTCTGGCTCCCGCTATGTATAAAATAAACGAAAAACAGTTTCATTCCTGCTGCCACTTTAAAATGTGCCAAAGGACGCTGGGATATGTTGGACCCATGTGTGGTTGGAAGGAATACCTGTCCTGCACAGGATTAGAGAGGTCATTTCTGAAAGCTAAGAACCAGTTTGCTGTACAAAGACGCCCTATTCTCATTTTGCATAGAGAAGTGACTGACAGGTATTATGTGCGTGATATATTAGGCACCTCAAATTGATTTGTTTTTTCCTGTTTTCTTTAATCTCCTGTACAGGACTCACTTTTGAAAGATCTGCAAGGCGTTACTCCAGAAGTGTTGACGGAGAAATAAGTAATGAGCAAAAAACTTAATCTACTATAAAAAGATGTTTTGTAAAGAAGCATTGCTTTTTTTTCTCCCATGTTGAGTGGTATAGAGGTGAAAGAGGAGAAAGCTTTAATTTCCTATAGACCTGGACTTTAAACAGTCCATTTTCTCTTTGATAAATTAAAGTCAACATTCTTTTTTCTTTCTCACCCCTTCTCTCTTTTTCTTTTTCAGGTAGGTGAAGTTTAGAGCATGAATTGTGTTTTTTGTCTGTATTCAATTCTATTGAGATTGGACCTGTGTCATACCACCAATATCATACTGTCACACCACACAACTGCTATGTGGCATGTGAGTTTGGGGGATTCTGGTGCTAGCGTTGTGGCTTGGTGGTGGGCCATTATAATATCTGGAGGGCTATGTGGTGGGTCATTAAACCATTTGTAGGGCTATGTGGTGCGCCATTCTAATATTTGGAGGCTTATGTGGGGGCCATTATACTGTTTGTCAGGCTATATAGGGGCCATTATACAGTTTGGAGGGCTAGTTTGTGCCATTATACTTTATGAGAGCAATTATACAGTGTGGACGTTTGTGTGGAGTCAATTATATTATGTGGCTGTGTGGAAGCCATTATACTATTTGGAGGGCTAGTGGGGGCCATTATACAGTGTGGAGGGTAGTGTTGGGGCCATCATACGGTATGGAAAGTTGTGTTGGTGCCATCATACTGTGTGAAGTGGATGGAGCCATTATACTGTGTGGACGTTTGTGTGGAGTCCATCATATTATGTGGAGGGTTGTATGGAGTCCATTATGCTGTTTGGATGGCTGTGTGGGGGCCATTATACTGTTTGGAAGGCAAGTGGGAGCCATTATACAGAGTAGAGGGTTGTGTTGGGGCCATCATACGGTATGGAGGTTGCGTTAGTGCCATCACACTGTGTGAAGGGGATGGGGGCTATTATACTGTGTGGATGACCTTTATACTGTATGAAGGGCTGTGTGGGGGCCATCATAGAGAGTAGGGTAGAGAGTTATGTTGGGGTCACAGTTGGGGCATCATACTGTGTTGAAATCACCATACTTTGCCTAGGGGAAGGAGAAGTGGTATATTAGGGTCATCATACTGTGTGCGCAGAGGGTACTGTGAAAAAAATTACTGAGTCACTACCTTCCTGTGTGTGTACTTAATGAACACAATTAAAAGGGAATCTATGGGCTACAATAGGAAGAAAATTACCTAAGGCCTGCAAAGTGGCCAGAAAAGCTCTTCTGTGACCCCACGGAATATTCAATTTTTTTTTTGTGGGTGGGCCCAAGAAGAACCTCTGCTATGTGGCCCCATAACTTCTATATATGTCCCTCTATTGAGAATCAATGCAAAAACAAATAAAATGGTAGAACAGGTTTAACTTTGCATAATGAAAAAGTGAAATCCTTTATTTTGCTTTAGTTCCTCACAGTTTGTAAGATTTATTGCATTTGGTGAATGGAAGCAATTATTGTTCACACTTAGAGGCTAAAATCTTGTTCTTATTACATCCTACTGACAAAATGTACATGTACTAAAAATGAGCAAATCTTTTGAAATTTGACATTGACAGCTTCGGAGAATTTTGCCAGGAAATTTGATTTGCAGCAAATTAATTCAACAAGAATCGAAAATACTCCAGAGTCTCCAATTGCCCAAAAAAGGCGTGAATGTCACTCTGACTTTCCTATATGAAATCTGCATTATTCTCTTTTCCACACACTAATCTTCTTCTTTGCTATGCTGTCACACACCATTTGTACAATTTCTTCAGTGTTATTTATATGCCCTGTGACATCCTTTCACTATCCAGATTTACCACATTTTCAGTTGTTTCTGAGCTAGTGGAGGGATACTACTTTTCATAATGTCTCCCATACAGTGCATATAGTATAGTTCTTCTTTCTCTATAGCACACAGAGACAGGCAGTAGCAGCAGCAGCATGGAAGACATTATACAGCATCACTGAGCTGTGTTGCTCTGAATCCAGCACAAAATATTGCTTTCATACTGCCTGCTTGTCTGTCTGCCTGTTTTCTCACTGTGTTGAGTGCTCCTCACTCCTCTTCTCCGCTCTCTGTCACCTGATACTTCAGTGAGCCTGCATCTGATCTTGCTTTAACTAAGACGGATTTGAGTTAATTTTCAAAGTAAATGAGTTCAGGAGGCAAGGAAGGAGAAGCAGCGGTTCTAATTGGAGAAGAAAACCCCTTTTTCTGATAATATATTTTACAAGGATTCTTATGTTTGCTTGTACTAATGATTTATGCAAAATTTGTTGAAACAACATCTTAAAGTGACCCTGTAGTGAAAACTGAAAATTTAACATCACTATCACTTGGCATAATTGGAGCATGGTATCTGCAATAACAAAGAAAATCCTTATAATCTCTTTGGCCTGAATAAATATGAACAATTAGCTAATATAGACATTTGGTCAACTATTTGGAAATATGAATTTCCAAGAACCATTTAATTTTTGATAAAGTGAAGAGAATTTAATTGTTGTTGAGTCAAAGCTGTTTTCCTAATATTTTTCTAGTATGCCAAGTCTAATCTAACATCATATGGAATAATCCATACTCCAAGGGATTACACCTCTTAGAAACAGTTCATATAGCTTATGTTTATTATAAAGTGAGTTTTATCAGCTTGAATTGTTGCCACGAGTTTACGGGTGGACACATGCAAATTAAAACCATAGACATTGAGCGTGAATAGCTGGATTGGTCTCTATGCCAGGGAACATGAGCAGATTCATTAGTTCTATCCAATCCATCACCATCACAGAGGGGAGAGGAGACTTTATTTATAGTTCTCATGTATAATGTTAACTATAGTGACTTTGATAAAAACAATGAAAACTGTTTATTTTACATATTTCCAATTCTTCCTATTGTATGCCTGGAAGAAATAAACATTTGCAGCTCCAAGACAAGTCGTGCCAGCAATTGTACAGAATCGCTGGAGCAGCCAACAAAGGCTAAATATGTTCTTCCAGCTCAGTGCAATTGAAGTATTTATGAAGGGGGGCTTCATATATAACTACGAGCTGCCAGGCTGCATACCATTAGAAGGATGAAGTCATACAGTACAGTGTACAGAGGATGTTAGAGATTGGAAGCCACAAAAAGCCGTAGAGATTGGCCAAATGGACCGTTGTGTTCTAGCCTTTTTCATGTGGGTTTCTTGCAAGTTCCCTGTCTGATATTACAATGTGTAGTTCCTTTTGGTAAATGTGTCTATTAAAACTTTTTCCTTTTATATATCCTATACATTTTTATGTTGAGTTACCAATTTCGTTGGTGTATGTATTCATTGATTGACAAGGACTGTCACAATATATATTCGTGGATATCATACCTGCAACTCTAACTTCGTTATATATGTCATTAAATGTCCCTGTGGTCTCCTGTACGTGGGTGAGACTACTCAACACGTGAAAGACAGAATTGCAAGCCATAAATTGACGATTCGTTGTGGCAAGACCTGGTTACCATTACCGGAACATTTTTTCAAATTTAAGCATACTGTGGCTCAATTAAAGTTTCAAGTCGTTGAGCATATACCAAAATCTAGAAGAGGAGGTAATCGTGTGAGACTATTAAAACTAAGAGAAAGTTACTGGATCCACAAATTGGATACACTATCACCAAGAGGCCTTAATAGGGAGATGGATTGGCTTCTATAATTCATTCTAATTCTATATCTTTTCTAATTTTTATACCATTTTTTTCCAGACACGCTGATTTCCTTCTTTAATCGGTAAGTCACTCTAAAATTTTCCCTATTTTTATTTTTATTTTTTATAATTTTTTAATTTTTTATTTTTTATTTTTATTTCCAATTTTTTCCCCTTCCTTTTTGCTTCCTGTCACGCTGTATCACAGATACACATATGATGTCAGTAATCAATACTAAGAGGGACAACATGCAATATAACATATAAATAGGAAATCTCAACATGTATATAAAGTATAGTATTACCTGACATAATATCCGTTGTACTGTGGGTGAATCCTGAAGACGTATAATACTGTACTCAGGCTGCAGGTGGACCGGGGTCTATGCTGACCCTAAACTGGGGACCTGACTCGTCCCCAACCTGGAGGTACTGTTAAAGGTACAGAGGTCCAGGCCGCCAACGTAACCCTGTCTCCTATAAGTCCCTGACAACTGTAATCTAGTCCTCAGAAGGACCCTGATTACCACACAGGGAATAGGCAGGTTACTGCTTAACAAACAGTACAGACAAACGAGACAGACAGGGGACAAAGTAAACACTGTCTTGCATACAACACTTAAACACAGAGGGAACACAAAAGGTCTAGGAGATAAACTATAATCGAGGAGAGGAGAAACCACAAAGGAACTCTTAACTTAAGTCTTCTCATGACCTGATCCAAACTACTGGTCTGCATGTAAGCTTTCACCGGCATCTAACAAGCAGACTGGCAGGTATATAAAGGAAGCTAATTAGTGCATAATCAAAAGCAGCCGGGCGAGGCTGGACCTAGTCTTAGCCAAGAGCTAGGTAAAATTAACTCCCTCACTACCAAACACAAAGAAACAGCAACTCAGCTGCGAGAAGTCAGAATGTGCAATCGCGACGATCTTCGTGGCGATACACCCATGACAGTACCCCCCTTCTACGAGGGGCCTCCGGACCCTCAGGGCCAGGTCTGCCCGGGTAAGTTGTGTGGAAGGTCCGAACCAATCGATCTGCGTTAACATCAGACGCAGGAACCCACGTCCTCTCCTCAGGACCATACCCCTTCCAATGAACCAAGTACTGAAGGGACGGCGATTCAGACGTGAGTCAATGATCTTCGACACTTGAAATTCTAAGTTACCATTGACCACCACTGGAGGAGGAGGTAGAGGTGACGGTATAACTGGCGCCACGTACCTCTTAAGCAACGATTTGTGGAACACATTGTGGATTTTAAACGTAGGAGGAAGGTCCAGACGAAATGCCACAGGATTAATTATAGAACTGATCCTGTATGGACCGATGAACCTGGGACCCAGTTTCCAGGAGGGAACCTTGAGTTTTATATTCTTGGTAGACAACCATACCAGATCGTTCACACAAAGGTCCGGACCAGACACTCTCCTCCTATCAGCCCTCCGTTTGTAACGGTTCCCCATAGCACTCAGATTATTCAGTACTCCTCTCCAAACTGAAGCAAGTGACGACGAAAATCGTTCCTCCTCAGGAACCCCAGAAGGGCCCCCCCCATTGAAAGTACAAAACTGGGGGTGAAAACCATATGCCCCAAAAAACGGGGACTTACCAGTGGACTCGCTCCGCCTATTGTTAAGAGCGAACTCTGCCAGAGGCAAGAAAGAAGACCAGTCCTCCTGGTTCTCTGAGACAAAACACCGAAGATATGTCTCTAGGCTCTGATTCAGACGCTCTGTCTGACCATTGGTCTGCGGATGAAAAGCCGAAGAAAATGACAACTGCATCCCCCGACGTGAACAAAATGCCCTCCAGAATTTGGACACAAACTGAGACCCCCTATCTGACACCACATCAGAAGGCAACCCGTGAAGTCTCACAATCTCCCCAATGAACACCTGCGCCAGAGTTTTAGCATTAGGAAGAGCAGGAAGAGCAATGAAATGTGCCATCTTACTGAACCTGTCAACTACAACTAGAATGACAGTCTTCCCTGACGACGGAGGGAGGTCCGTAATGAAGTCCATAGACAGATGAGTCCATGGACGCTCCGGAATTTTCAAAGGCAAGAGGGTCCCAGACGGACGGGTATGTGGGGTCTTAGAGCGAGCACAAACTCCACAGGACGCGACAAAAGTTATTACCTCTTTATTTAAGTTAGGCCACCAAAACCGGCGAGAAAGGAGATCCACAGTTGCTTTACTCCCTGGGTGTCCTGCTAAAGCAGAATTATGATGTGCCTCGATAACCCTTTGTCTCAACAGATTAGGAACAAACAGTTTCCCTGGAGGTCCTACAGGGGCGTCCCCTGAGCCTCCAATATCTCCTCCTCAAGCTCAGAGCATACAGCCGACACCACAACTCCCCCCTGAAGGATAGGAACCGGGTCATCCGTCTTCCCGGCCCCCGGGAAACTACGAGATAAGGCATCAGCCTTTACATTTTTTGACCCAGGACGATAAGTGACGACAAAATTAAACCTGGTAAAAAACAACGACCATCTAGCTTGTCTAGAATTCAGACGCTTTGCAGATTCTAAATACAGCAGGTTCTTGTGATCAGTAATAACGGTGACCGGGTGGACTGCCCCCTCCAAAAAGTGACGCCACTCCTCAAAAGCCAACTTAATGGCCAAGAGTTCCCTATTGCCGACATCATAATTCCTCTCGGCGGGCGACAATTTCTTGGAGAAGAAAGCGCACGGACGCCATTTACCAGGGGACGGACCTTGGGATAATACTGCACCCACCCCTACGACAGACGCGTCTACCTCCACAATGAACGGTTGTGATGCATCAGGTTGGATGAGTATGGGGGCCGAAGCAAAACATTTTTTCAAGGAGGAAAATGCTTGACAAGCTTTGTCAGACCACCTAGAAAAATCCGTCCCTTTTTTAGTCATGTCAGTGAGAGGTTTGACAACAGATGAGAAATTACGAATAAATTTCCGATAGTAGTTAGCAAACCCCAGGAAACGCTGCAGTGCCTTAAGATCCTCTGGCCGATCCCATTCAAGCACTGCTCTCACTTTCTCAGGGTCCATACGGAAACCGGAAGCTGACACCAGGAAACCCAAAAATTGAAGTTCCTGTACGGCGAATACACACTTTTCCCATTTGGCGAACAACTTATTATCTCGCAAGATCTGCAACACCTGTCTCACATGCTCCTGATGAGACACAAGATCTGGCGAGTAAATTAAGATGTCATCTAAATAAACGACCACAAACTGCCCCACAAGGTGGCGAAAGATGTCATTAACAAAATGTTGAAACACCGCCGGGGCAGTAGTCAGACCAAAAGGCATGACAAGGTTCTCATAATGTCCTTCCGGAGTGTTAAACGCCGTCTTCCACTCATCCCCCTGCTTTATCCTAATCAGATTATACGCACGATGAGGAGGTAACTCTTGACTTAAGTCTTCTCATGACCTGATCCAAACTACTGGTCTGCATGTAAGCTTTCACCGGCATCTAACAAGCAGACTGGCAGGTATATAAAGGAAGCTAATTAGTGCATAATCAAAAGCAGCCGGGCGAGGCTGGACCTAGTCTTAGCCAAGAGCTAGGTAAAATTAACTCCCTCACTACCAAACACAAAGAAACAGCAACTCAGCTGCGAGAAGTCAGAATGTGCAATCGCAACGATCTTCGTGGCGATACACCCATGACACTTCCATTTTCATCTTTTGCTTTCAGTTTTTATAATTCTCATAATTCTTTATCACCCTAGTTTTCATTTATTATTTATTTTTATGTTTTACATCATCTTCATGCTCCCAACAGTTCATTATTTTTCCCCTTTAATTTTTAATTTTATTTTAATAATTTATTCCCTTTCATTAGGTATTATTGCGCCTCCATTATCTCTTATATACATAGAATACCACATCTCCCATACCTCCTGCCTCTCCCTAGTTGTCCCCATTCATCTACACTCTGCATATAGTATTCAAGTATTTATGCGTCTCTTTCTCTTGGAGCCCCTTCTCCCACCACAAATATGGCGCTCGCCGCCACTATTGCGCATGCGCGACTAAATGGGTCTTATGACACTATACCATTTTTGCCCACCAACAATATGGTGGCCAATAAGACTGCGCATGCGCAGGCACAACAAACAGTGGGCGCCGTGTCACTTCCGGTCCGGATGACGTACATCCGGCCCGGCGGTACACGGCGCCGCTTATAAACCCCTCATAGCTCCTCATTGTTACCTGGACACCAAGCTGACAAGGCAGGGCGCGGGAGCGCCGCCTGTAAATTATCGCAGCAACTCTTCTAGGTATGTCTCTTGTGCTCTTATGGCCACCTCATTTCTAAACTAATGTAGATCCTTCAATACACCCTGTATTCCTTTGAACAGGCTATACACGATAGTAATCCACTAGGGCAGGACACTGAAGCGCCGCCTGCACTTCAATTCATTAAGTGTCAAGGTATGATGCAATCTTTCATATTACCCCCCTTTGGATTTCTACTTCTGTAACATATTGTATCTTACAAATAGGCCACTGACAACCCACCCAGGGCACTTTCTGTTCACATTCAGGACATACCTTATCCTACCCTTTTGCCTTATACAGGTAAACACTGAGTATATAATATGATGACCAGTAACAGAGCTTCCCTTATATATTATTAATCATTTGACTTCAATATCACCTACAGTATCTGTTGTGCCATAAGGGATTTGACCAGGAGCCTAATACCGTCTTTTAGTGCCAGTTCTCTGTTGTACTTATGTCATTAAGGTAAATAATTATGTAATCCCTTTGTTTATTATACGATTGTGCTTTCATGTCTAGATTATCATGATCCTTTCCCTTGTGCCTTTAATATTCATCAGCATAGTGATTCTCTTTATAGACCTTTGCCATACCTCAAATATCTGGACTAATTACTTATAAATGATTCCTCATCTCATATAATCAATTATCTGCTTATTATTCAGTCCAGATCTCTTATCTGTATATATTGTACATAAGCTTTTCTGTCACTGTATATATTTGTCTTACACTGTGTTCTTTTTACCTGTTTCCTTTAGTTACCCATGAGTAAGGCCCGGGAGGGTAGAAACGTTGGGTATCTGTATACTGTACATTTATTTGATACGGCACTGACACCTGTCTTATTGGATTGGATATTGTTAAATAAATAAATCTTTTTGCATGATCATCATTCATAGTGTGCGGTGAATCTACTTTCCTTACAATATATATAAATTCTTGAATTAAATTATTTTTTTTGTACTTTACTACTTATATATGTTTTTGAGAAAGCTTGGTATCACAAATTGGGATATTCATATGGTTGGGGATTTCTTGCTTTTGGGCTATTCAAATTGTTCAGGTTTTCCAACTTTTTGGGATGTTCCTATGTATTGGCCTGTAGTATTTTTTTGAGAAATCCAAATGTTGATGTTATCCTGCTTTTGGAGAAGTCATATGTTGAAGTTGTCCTGCTTTTGGAGAAGTCATATGTTATCCTGCTTTTTGAGCAGTCATTTGTTGGGCTTGTCCAGATTTTAGAGTAGATATATGGTGGATTGTCCTGAATTTGGAGTAGTCGTAAGTTGGAGTTGTCCTCTTTTGGAGTAGTCATATGTTGGTGTTGTCCTGCTTTTGAAGTACTCATTTGTTGGACTTGTCCTTCTTTTGGAGTAGTCATTTGTTGGAGTTGTCCTCTTTTGGAGTAGTTATATGTTGGTGTTGTCCTGCTTTTGGAGTGGAGAAGTTATTTGTTGGAGTTGTCCTCTTTTGGGGTAGTCATATGTTGGAGCTGTCTTGCTTTTGGAGTAGCCATATGTTGAGGGTTGTCCTGCTTTTGGAGTAGTCATATGCTGGGAGTTCTGCTTTTGTAGTAGTCATATGTTAGAGTTGTCCTTTTTAGAATAGTCATATGTTGAAGTTGTCCACTTTGGCGTTATCATATGTTGGAGCTGTCCTGCTTTTGGAGTAGTCATTTATTGGGGTTGTCCTGCATTTGGAGTAGTCGTATTGTGGGGTTGTAAAGCTTTTGGAATATTCATATGATTCAAGTTGTTCAGCGGTTCGAATATTCATGCTGTATAGTTTGTGTTGCCCGGTTTTAAATATTTATTATTCTGCTAATAAAGTTGGAGACCTCAAATATATAAAGTTGATTGTAAATAGTTTTTTATAGCATTATGTGTGTTATCCAGTTGAATTACTGAAATGACTAAGTATTATGTATGGAATGATCCCTAGATGCGCACTCTTGTTTGACCTTGGACTGTAGAACCACTCTCTGTCATTTTAATCTGCCTAATCTCTTGGACTCTGATATGGCTATTGCTGAATAGGTATTGCTGAATCCACTGATCCAATCAGTAGCTATTCCACAGTTTTGCCTCTGTGGCAAAGACCTGATCGTTGTATAGAGTTAAAGGATATAAAACTGAAAAACTCTTAAGCCCCTGTCACACACAGTGATCTAGCGAGATCGCTGCTGAGTCACTAGTTTTTTGACGCAACAGCGATCTCCCCTGCGATATCGCTGTGTGTGACACTGATCAGCGACCAGCCCCCCTGCCGGGTATTGCTGATCGTTGTCCAAAGGCCAGGACATTTTTTTGATCGTTGGTCTCCCGCTGGCCAGCACGCATCGCTGCGTGTGGCAGGCAGGAGACTAGCGATCAGCTGGTAACCAAGGTACACATCGGGTTTCCAGGTGCCAGGCGGCACCTGGAAACCCGATGTGTACGTTGGATACCAGCGCGCTGCTGTAGGGGAGCTGGTAACCAAGGCACACATCGGGTTTCCAGGCGCCGCGCAGCGCCTGGAAACACGATGTGTACCTTGGTTACCAGCTCCCTGCAATAGCGGGCTGGTATCCAATGTACACTGCGGGTAACGTCGCTTAGTTACCCGCAGTGTCGCTGTCCTGATCGCTGCCTGAGCTGCCTGTTTGGCAGCTCACCAGCGATCATGTAGCAACACACCAGTGATCCTGACAAGTGCATATCGTTGTCGGGATCGCTGGTGTGTCACTATGTGTGATGGGGCCCTTAGAGTCTGCTAAACATTTTGCCTAGTGTCAAGCCAGACAAGAAAAGCTCTTTTTAAACTGTTACAACTATGTCCTCCACTTAAATTAGTTGAGAAAGAAACTTTGAAGACCTCTGTATGGAATCGGAGGCCCAACACTGACCAATAGAATCTTTTGGTTGCCATATCTAAGACCTATAGAACACAGGTACACAAAATGGCCATTTGCATGAAGACTTATATTGAAACAGTAAAGCTTTGTAAATCCTATTATATAGCTCACTTGTAACGACCCTGTCAGCGCCAGCGAACTGCCACGGCTCAGCAGGGTGACTCACCCACACTGCTGAAGGGCCCCGGGTCAGATGCCGCAGGAGAGGCTCAGGCAGACGGGACCTGAGTAGCGTGGTGAGAGGAAACGCTGAAGGTAGCAGAAAGCAAAAGGACCTGCGATCATGTGACCACAGGGGGCGGGGCTTAGTGTCCTGCTGCTGGAGTTGAGTGCAGGATGCTACAGGGACCCTGGATTAGTGAAGAGGGAAACTCAGGTCAGACAAACGGGGTTCATACACAGAGAGGACAGCGCAGTACAGAAGGGGCGAGCAGAGAATAGTCAGAACATAAGCCAGGAGTCATACACGGAAATAGCAACGCAGTACAGGAGGGGTAAGCAGAGAATTGTCAGGACGAAGACCAGGAGTCATACACGGAGATAGCATCGCAGTACAGGAGGGGCAGGCAGAACTCGTAATGGGAACAGAACCAAGTCAAAACCAAGCAAGCATAAGATAGCACAAGCACAAAGCACAGGGTCATTCACACTCGGCCAAGGGTCAAAGTATAAACGACAAGGAATGGCCCACAATGAGGCTATTAGAAGCCTCCCAGAATCCCAGAGTGAGGCCATCCAAATTAACCCTTAACCTACCTTTCCCACAAACTCAGCAAACCATGACATCACTCCTTTCAGACTCTACTGGACAACCACCATGATGTTAGAGATTTGTACAGAAGACTCTGTTACATTTTCCATGCATTGGAAAAAAAAAAGTTGCGATCTATATAATGGAGCAGCAAAGGTTAAGCAGAGTCCTTTTGTTTTCTTCATGTTTAATACACGTTCCCTGGACTACCTGTATTCATTTTTGGCCAATGAATTTGCTGAGTAAGTTTTTGGAAGATCTCATCTGCCCTTGGTGCTGAAAAGGACTACAAATCCGGGAACATGAAAAATAAAACTCGCTGTGCCAAGTTCAGCAAAAGTGCTTTTTGTGAAATGAAATGATTAAAATAAAACAAGAGCGTTGTTTCAACACTAAGGAATTTCAACGTTTCTTTATTTCTCCTCTAAAAGTTAAGCTACAAGAGCACGCTAAATCCTGTGTTATAAGCGGACCACTAAATCTGCTCTGGATTTTATATAAACTTATATTAACTCCTGTGCTTCCAAAGTCATTCTGTGTGATTGTTAGAAATAAATTACCCCATGTGAGGTCCTTTATATCATTCTTTTAATATGTGTCAACCAGTGACAAAATGTACCTATCGAAACCATATGCACATTCAGGGGAGACGAGCTTGCATCTGAGTGTTCAGAGAACATTGATGGATGAATTTGCATTTGAGTAACCACTTTATAAGTTCTATGGGCACTTTATTATGCAAATTGCCTCTTCAAACAAAGAGGACTTGTACTCTATAGCGCCACCTATTGGAAGTAGCGATCCTACAAGTCACAATCAACCCTTTAACGAGTCTTGTAATATGACTTAGGATAAAAGCCAAATCAGAATCTCCATTTGCAGACACGGTGTTTCGGACTGTTGGTCCTCGTCAGTGCAAAGTAGGAGAGATCTGATTTGGCTAGATGAGAGGCTCTGGACTGGGGTCTGGGGAGTAAGGTTTCTCCTTGTGGAGAGTGACATACCAGCTCTGGCGTGTCGAGGTAAGGAGGCTTATTCGCCGTTCAATGCTCCTCTGGGAAATTTTAATATAGGCACTTTATGTAATTGTGCACATGGAGTTTTTGAAGAGGTTTTGAAGCAGAAACTGAACAAAACTCTCCAAATCCTCCTCCGAATCTCACAATTCCTCAAAACTTTAGGTCCAATGTATCAAAGCTTTCACACCAGAATTCGGACATAGAAGCTTTAAAAAGTTGCAAAATTTAGGTGCAACTCTTGACACTAGTTCTCCCAGCTCCACCAAAATGGGAGCAGCTGAGTGTGGCAATCGGCGCTCGTCAAATTCATTATGCGTGCCATCGTTTGCTAGGCCACAAATCTTACTCCATCAGGGAGTGGAAAAGGATGTGTGGCGAGGCGCACATTGAGGTCCTAACTCATCAAGAAGTGCATCTGATCCTGGCGTGATGAATTGGGCCCTTTGAGTTTCTGATTAGTGATGAGCGAACGTGGTCTGATAAGGTGTTATCCGAGCATGCTCGTTGCTAACCGAGTGACTTCGGCGTGCTTGAAAAATATGTTCGAGTCCCGCCGGCTGCATGTCTCATGGCTGTTCGACAACCACAACTCATGTAGGGATTGCCTAACAAATAAACAATCCCTAATGTGTTGCGGCTGTCAAACAGCCATCAGATATGCAGCCGGCGGGGACTCGAACATATTTTTTGAGCACGCCGAAGTCACTCGGTTAGCAACGAGCATGGTCAGATAACACCTTATCCAAGCACATTCGCTCATTACTATTTCTGATGAGTGGCTATGTGCACACTTGCCAACATAATACTAGCACCAAAATGAGTCTGTACAATGCACCTGTGACTCTGTCCTAAATTTGTCAATCTATACTATCAAGACCTTGAAAGCAATAATTCACTTTTTCAGCCAGCAGATTACATCTAGTTGAATGGTTAGTGATTACAGATGACCTAATTGATTCAATGCAAAATGAATTTGTGTAGAATTTTATGAAATTCACAGGTCTCGGTGAACTTGGACAATTTACAATTTGATTTGCACAATTGGCCAGAAAAGTTCCTGCTTTCATTTTATACAGGAAAAGATTGCATCAGACTCACAAGCTGGCATGACCCATAAAACCTTGCAGCCATCATATCACATGAAAAGCTGCAGCCAAAGGAAAGGTGCTCAAACATCTTCCTGAGAAAAGAATATTATTGCCACAAAGTAATGCTCGTAGAGGTATTTGGACATAAATATTTAATATCTTTATTGATGAGGGCAGCACAGTGGCTCAGTGGTTAGCACTGTAACCTTGCAGTGCTTGAGTCCTAGGTTCAAATCCCACCAAGTATGTTCTGCGTGGCTTTCATCCGGGTTTCCCAGTTTCTTCCCACACTCCAAAGACATACTGATAAGGAATTTAGATTGTAAGCCTCATTGGGGACACAAAGGGAGACATATACCAGGATGGGGGAACATGTATTAAGATGGGGGACATATATACCAGGATGAGGGACACATATAACAGGAAGGGGACCATGATGGGGGGCATAACTACATTACCTGGAAGGGGCCCAGGAAGACATTATTATTATTATTACATGACATCCAGTCATTCTGGATGCAGCGATGACAATTATCTGCCCTTTTTTTTTTGTTTAATTTTGTATTTATATAAAAATAGCTTTTTTTTATGGGTAAACCGTTTGTCATTATTTTTTTGTGCCTTGTTTTATTTTTTTCATTTTTACCACTTTTATTGGATTTTTTTCCAGTTATGCTATGGGACTTAAAATTTCACTAATCAGATCAATTACGTACTACTTTCAGTAGTGTAAGGAGATGAACAAGAGCAGTGCTGCCGGTTCGAGGAACGCTCTGGGGCCGGAACTATCGGGGCCGCAGGGGGATGACTTGTTTGTGTGGGGAAAGCCTGAACACCTGACAGAAGGGGGCGTGGGGGACATAAAAGGAACTGAGTGAGGGAAAGGGATAAACTTGGCGGGAAGGCGACTACAGAGCAGGAAGAAGGTTGACTCCCTCTCCTCAACTACCGCCACTGATGCCAGCCCTTTAGAGACTGTCCGACTCTCACACCCTTTACCGAGTGTCCCTCCATGAACCAGGCCCATAACGTGCAGTGCAGCAGACATACCGTCTTTTCCTGAACTTTGTGATTCCGTGTGAGGCCTTGTCACCCCTGCGGCCTGCACGGCGTTGTGCTCCCGGTGTACCGCGTTCTCCTTGAGGAACCAGCAGAAGGAATGGTACCCACGCTCCAACGGACCCAAGATCAACAGACTCAAGACCAACGGATCCGGATACTTCGGCACGGTCAGGAGACAGTGCATCTCGTTTCTACACAGCAGAGCCAGAGACTTTGTGCACGGACTGCGACGCCGTCGGGAGCTGTTCGAACCACTCCCAACCAGAACTCCAATCGATAAGTCTTTACCTTCACTTTTCCCCTTCTTGTTGTGGTTATTGTGTAGTTCATCATTTGCCTTATCAACTCCCTGCATGGAGGTTTCTTTGAATTCGTATTCAGCAATTGCCCAAGTAAATTCCTGTTAACCCCTTCTCTGCCTCCTGCTGTTTAGTGCATCCAACGAACCTTTACAGTATTACACTGACAGGAGGCTTGGTAGAGTCTAATAGGCCAACATAGTTGTGGGACCCTTGGCAGACCCTTGGTCATGGCAACAATGGCATCCATCGATCGTGATTGTGGAGTACAGATGGAGATAAAAAGAAAGTCGGCCTCCCTCAAATAACTATCTATATTGATAGTGGCATCTAAGAGGTTAAACAGCCACGACTGGTACTAACACTGATAGCAGCCGCTGCGGCAGGGCGTCAAGTATAGCACACAGCGGACACCCGCTGCTGATGGCGCCGGTTTTCCTTATGAGCGGGCTCCATCATCACATCACACATGTATGGCAGAAATCGTGAATGGTTCAACAAGCAATTCCCCACAGCTGAAACAAAAACATGCAAAGTAACACGAGTGCAGTTATTTTCCGACGTAATGTTCCTGGTTCATTTTTTGCAGCGTTTTTCCACTTTCTCATTGCTTTCTATGGGTGAAAAACCACTGGAAGAATTGACATGCTGCAGATTTTAAAAAAACACAGCAGTTCTCAAATTCAATTGTTATCTCAATATCTTAAAATAGGCATATAAAGGGGTTTTATACTTCACGAAACAATTTACCCTTAAAAATTATAACTTTATTTAATTTATTGAAAAATTACCGTTGCAAACGTGAAAAAATTGTGGATTTAAAAATGGTTACCTATCAACCAAAAAGAGGAAAAACTACCTCTATACCCTATTACTCTGGAGTTTCTTCAGTCAATGGTATTGGGAATTACCTGTTTTACAAGAGATTGGGACCATAAACAATGTTTTTAAATCCTGCCATGATAATATATGGTCATAGGAGAGTGACCGTACTGATTGTTGCACTCACCATATTTAATGAGAGGGATTGAGCAGTGAATATTAGATATGTTTATTAGGTAACCATCTTTTAAATCCACATTTTTTTTATAGTTAAAGTTATAATTGTTAAGGTTAAATTGTTTCATGAAAAGTTCTCCGAAAAAGAAAACCAAGAGTGTGCATGAGATTTCTAAAGTCTCATAGCTTTAGCTGGTACTATAACAAACTGCTTCTTGCATAAAAAAAGCTGCATGTGAATGTAGCCTTAAGGCCGGCGTCACACTGCCGAGTTTGATGCGAGTTAGTCGCACGACTTTCTCGCATCAACACCTGGCACGGCCGCCCGTTCTCGGACCCGAGTGCGCGGCGGCATAGAAATACATGCAGCCACACACTCGGGTCCGAGAGCGGGCGGTCGTGCCGGTTGTTGATGCGAGAAAGTCGTGCGATTAACTCGCATCAAACTCGGCAGTGTGACGCCGGCCTAAGACTTAAATCAAACTTTGAGTCCTGTAAAAGGATCATGACTGTCGGAAGCAGTAGTGAGTATACCAGACACTTCAGGAATGGCATGGGAATCACTTTGTGACTTTTGTGTTAAATATAGCTGAATTATTAATACAATGGGGAGCTTTTGTCAATATCTATATTTTTTTTATTTTAGCCTTTTCAGCTCTTATTTCAAGTTAATCCACCATTAATATAAGCAATGGGGGTGAGAGTTTAAAACAATATGCAGCGACAAAAGAGCACTTACAATTTCTGTAGATTTAAAATTGAAACTCTTTTCCCAGCACTTCAATATTTGCATAAGGACTAAAACAAATAGAAAAAAGAAATACACTAAAAAAAAATACACTTCTATTGCCAAAACTAGTAACGTCTTGAGGATACACAGAAGCTATTCAAAGTTATTTGAAAGGTCACAATACAATATGTGATCAGGATGAAAGGAAAATACAAAGCTTATTTAAGAGGGTCTGGGGCCTTAAAAATCCACTTCAAAAAGATTTCTTCTTTGTGCAAAACACCAGAGCACCAGAAGAACAGCAAAGAGGTTTGGGAAGGAAGAAGCACAGATAGCTACAGCTCAAGACAAATGCAAACCAGACATATGATAAGGTTATGGTGGGCAAAACACTAACTGAAACCACCCTTTGCACAGAGCAGGACTGAAGTCTACATCTGGCCCAAATACACGCTGTTCTTCGCACACAAAGAGATTCATTTCAAAGATACCCAGATTCTTAGAGATAGAATCCAAAGACTACCAGGAAATCAATAACCTACTCAGAGTGGTCTCCTCTGCGATGATATCTTCCATCAGTACTACTGTTATAAATACATATATCCTCATCCAAAGAAACAACATATTTCACTACATCAAAAGGACAAATGTGAGAACAAACGATGCAATTTTTTTCCATTGTGGATTTTACCGATTCAATAAATTATAGGAAAATGGTGAAGATCATGGTTTATAAATATTTGAACGCACTGGAAACATCCAAATATGGAACATGGAGGGATATATATGGTATCTATCTATCTATACATTATAAATACACACATAATGAAATAAGTATTGAATAAGTATTGAGTATTTTCTAAGAAAATATATTTCTAAAGGTGCTATTGACATGAAATTCTCTGCAGATGTCGGTAACAACCCATTCAATCCACGCAGGCAAAGAAATCAAACAACAGATGTCCATAAATTATGTGTAAGGCCGGGGTCAGACTAGCGTATGGCATCCGATGTGAGAGCATTGGATGCAATATGCTAATGACCCTCGGCTCCTGCTCTGCTGCGAGAGGGAGCCGAGTGTCATGTGACTGTGCTCCGAGCCTCTCGCACAGAGCGGATCGGAGCACAGCTGCGGAAGAGACGGGGAAACTATTTTCTCCATCTCCTCCATTGCCAGGGTCAGAAAATATATCGCACAGCACTCGGCCGAGACTTGGCCGAGTGTCGGTGACAATCGCAGCATGCTGCGATTTCATTCGCACGTTGAAAAAGACCGAGAAAAAAACGCTGATGGGAGCTGCTCCATAGATGAATACTGGTCCGAGTGCTATGCAATGTTTTATCGCATAGCACTTGTCCGTATTCATCGTTAATGTGACCCCGGCCTTATAAAGAGAAATGACAGGAAATTATTGAACAGGTTTACGGAAATGTATTTAATACTTCAGTACAAAAGCTTCAAGACGCTTCCTGTATGGAGAAACTAGTCGCAGGCATTGCTCAGGTGTGATTTTGGCCCATTCTTTCACACAAACACTCTTCATGTCCTGAAGGTCCCATGGGCTCCTTCTATGAACTCTGAGCTTTTGCTCATCCCATAAATTTTCTATCAGATTCAAGTCCGGTAATTGGCTGGGCCATTGTAGCAGCTTTATTTTCTTTCTCTGAAACCAATTGAGAGTTTTCTTGGCTGTGTGTTTGGAATTGTTTTGCAGAATATATAGATATTTCCATTTTTTCATGAAACTTCCAATATTTCCGAAAATTGGTTAACTCAGGATTGCGCCACATCACCAGGTGAGGACAATGCTGATAGTAGTGTATACTAAAGTGGAGAAGGCTTCAGTGTGCAATAATACATTTTCTGTACATTTCCATCTTTATGTCAAATATTTTTGGGCATTGATCTTTCATTCATACCATTTGCTTCCCCATACCCATATTACACATTAAGCATGTGTTCATTATTCTTTTTTTCCTACCTTTGTAAGAAATTTTTCTATTGATGCATGTAACTTCTTGTTTGATTTTTTTTTTTGGGGGGGGGGAGACACGAAAAAAAAAAAGGGCTTGTGCACACGTTGCAGATTTGGTGCGTTTTTGCCATGCAGATTTGCTAGCAAAACCTGAAGCAATCCTGATGCCAGCAAAGTGAACGAGAAACCTGAAGTGTCATGCACACATTGAGTATTTATAACTAAGGGTAAGTTCACACTAGGCGATTTTTCAGCATTTTTTTTTCTGCAGCAAAACTTGATCTCTTGGCAGGAAAGAAGCTGCAGAAGAAAAGCATGTTTTGCTTGTTTTTTCGCTGCAGTTTTGCTAGATTTGTCTCTTGTGCATGTCGATCAAGTTTAGTGTTGAAAAAAAGTCCTATTCTATAGAATCAGGTAGTGGCACAAAAAACGCAGAAAAACCTGATACCTGAGTGTTATGTCCCATGAATGAGACATTTTACAGACTGTCCTGTGCATTTTACATGCTGTATTGCAGTCTCTCATATTGTTTACTGTTGCTATGTGTCCCTGTGTTTGCATAGCTGAAATCCTCCCTTTACATCAAGTTTGTCCCTTCTGTCTCTCTGTCTCCCTCTTCTGGTGTGATGTCATTTCCTTCTTCTTTCTCCTGTGTTTCATTCTCCATCTTGATTTTATCAGAATCACATGTGTTTTCAGTCTGTCTGAAGAAAGTCTTTTTTACCTGCTGCTGTTTGTATGCATTGAACAAGAATTCTTACAGAAATCAAAGTCTCTTCTGGATTCTTCATAACATGTGTGCCGGCAGCTGAGTTAAGCTATCTGCGATCGTCGCCAATTGTAAGTAAGGTGAAAGAGATCCGGCATCTCACAGAGCCATATTTACAGCCACAGGCCCCGGGGACAGAATAGTAAAAAAGACTTTTCAGATTCATCTGTAAAACCCACAGCTTCTATAAAGCTACAGAACTTCCTGCAGAGCATCCGCTCTCAACATATAAGAGTCTATACAGCTCCCCTTCTCCCTGTGCAGCAGGATAGCTGAAGGAATGATTACACGGTCTCTGCCAGACCCATTGTCAGAGGAAGAGTGCATAGACCCTGATCCACCATTTAGTGAGAAGGCTAGACGTCTCACAAAGCCAACATGGAAAATACTGAGAATCTAGAATCCAGTAAACATGATCTTCTCCGTGCAACAGCAGAGCTATGGCAAAAACTCTTATGCCACATAAATAGCCTGTCTCAGCCTGCTTCTCTCCAGCGACCACTGGAGGGAGCTCTCGCACAACTGTGTTCAGATTATCAATGTTATGCAAAAATAACAGACCAGTATATCGCAGTGTTAAAAAGACTTAACCCATCAGTTACCTGCAAAGAGCTGCAAGCTTTCCAAAAACATAACTCTGAGAGAGAAAGCATGGTGCGCGATATAAAAGCCAAAACAGAGGCAAGAATCGCACTAATAGCCGAGATGTCATCTTGCATTTCTGGCTCTGCCAGACAGTCAAAGCGAACATCTAAGTCACGCTCTTCAAAATCCTCAACCCTCAGTGAACAGCTCATAAAAGCACGTGCGGAAGCTGAGGCCACTAAAATACAAGCTGCCTTCGCTCAAAAGGAAACTGAGATGAAAACTGAGGCCACTAAAATACAAGCTGCCCTAGAGGCCACTAAAATACAAGCTGCCCTAGAGGCCCTAGAGAAGGAAACTGAGATGAAAACTGAGGCCACTAAAATACAAGCTACCCTAGAGGCCACTAAAATACAAGTTGCCCTAGAGGCCCTAGAGAAGGAAACTGAGATGAAAACTGAGGCCACTAAAATACAAGCTGCCCTAGATGCCCTAGAGAAGGAACGCCAACACGCCATAGCCATGGCAAAGTTAAAGGTCCTGGAACAAGCCATCAGTGGGAGCCAAAGAGACAGCATCAGTTTAAGTGGTTTTGATACTGAAGACCCTCTTAAGCGTACTAGAGACTATGTACAAAGCCAACACAGTGCTATCCCTGCTCCTGCAATTCTTCCTGACCACACAGATGCTCCCCTGAAACATCAGGGTTTTGATACTGAAGACCCTCTTAAGCGTACTAGAGACTATGTACAAGGCCAACACAGCGCTTTCCCTGCTCCTGCAATCCTTCCTGACAAAACTGATGCTCCCCTGAGACAACAGGACACAGAGCGTTTATCCGCATCCTGCACCCAAGGTCAGTACAATTACAATACGCTGCCAATCTTGTATCCTGATCCACCTCTGTGCGCCGAAATGTACCAGAAACCTGCAAATCACCAAATCTTATACTCAGAATCCTACGTACAGGCCAATAGGCAGGCCAGTCACCACACTCCGGTCAATCACACAATTCCAGTCCCATGTGTGGCAGAAACTAAGCTCATTAAGCCAGTTAATGGACTGAACGCCTACGCTGCCCCATATATACCTGCATTCCCAGGTCAAATCACAGACTGTATGAACAAAGCTATCCAGCCAGCATCGGTCCTTCCAAAAACGGAGAATGCTGATATGACTGGCCTCGCAAGGTACATGATTCGGCGTGATCTAACTAAGACCGGTCTTACAGAGTTTGACGATAAACCTGAGAACTACAGGGGTTGGAAGTGTACCTTTGAAACCACGATCAGTGATCTCGGCATCACCGCCGCTGAAGAGCTAGACCTGCTAATCAGGTGGCTTGGGCCACAATCCACGGATCGGGTCAAGAGACTTAAATCTGTCCACATCAGTAATCCCATTGCTGGTCTCACTGCCGCATGGAAGAGACTAGAAAGATGCTATGGCAGTCCTGAGGTCATAGAAAGGGCCCTGTTCAAACGACTAGAGGATTTTTCAAAGGTATCTAATAAAGACAGTACAAGGTTCCAAGAGCTCAGCGACCTCCTGTTAGAGCTTCAGCTGGCCAAAGCAGACCCGTACCTTCCTGGCCTCAGCTACCTGGACACTGCTCATGGGGTAACCCCAATAGTTTCCAAGCTGCCACCCAATATCCAAAATAAGTGGGCTATGCTTGGATCAAAATACAAAAGGGAAAACCAAGTCTCCTTCCCTCCATTTTCCTACTTCTGCGAGTTCATCGAAAATATCGCAGAGTGTAAGACCGATCCAAGTTTTTCCTATGGAGAACACAGCGACCCTGTTTCATCTACAAAACACGACAGTCCACGTCTTAACTACAGGAACCACCAAGCTCCAATGTCCATCAAGAAGACTGATGTTCTTCCGGCACCTTCAGTATCACAAGATAAGAGCGACAAAGGTGAGAAGGTTGAGAATCCTAATCGCCAGTGTCCAATTCACAAACTACCACATCCCCTGAAGAAGTGCATCGGCTTCAGGAAGAAGCTGTCATGATCCATTCCTGGGTTTAGTCTGTCTGCCCTTGGTCCGGGTGGATCATGTCAAGGGTTAACTTTGCTCTGCCTCATTCTGGGTTCAAGTTGGCTATTTAGCTCTCACACATCCTGCTAGCAGTGTGAGCTATACTGCTACCTTCGGCTTGTGAACCTGACTGGTAACCCTTGATTTGTCCTGCTGTTATCCCTGACTTGTCCCGTGTCTGTTGTTTCCCTCTGTCTGCCCTGTTCCCTGCATTTCCCTGCTTGTCTGTTTGATTCTCTGGTTTTTGACTCGGCTTGTATTCGGACTCGTTTCTGCTTTCTGTCTTTGTCTTATCTGCTTCTGACCGTTGCTGACCTCCTGGCTTTCTCCTGACCACGCATATTGCTTATTCCTTTTGTCCTGCTGCTTCCGTACGGTTTTGACTTGGCTTGCCTGACCACGCTCACGCCACTTGGTGGCGCCTGTGTTTCTGCTCTGTAGAGGACTTGCTGAGACCTGTGATTCTTCCTGACTCAGTTGTGGACGTTTTTGCTGCCACCTGGTGGTGGTTTTGGCTGCTGCAGTGCAGGCCTACTCTGGTAGTGTGTAATCCCTTCTCCCCTCTGTAACTTACAGGTGGACACACACTACCCTGCATTACAGCTACTTGACATTATAGCTCACCCCTACATATACATATAAAGGGATTTCTGCATTTTTTTTTTCTCTGCTCTGTTTGCTATGGATCCGCTCCATACCTTGGCAGATCACATGAATAGTTTGGCATTAATTATGCAAGACCTATTTGTGCAACAGAGGGAGCTTTCTAACACAGTAATATCGTTGCAGACTGACTGTAAGCATTCTAACACTGTCGATGTTTCTTTGCACTCTCCTGAACCTACAGTAAAGCTCCCAGATACCTTCTCCGGGGAGAGGGAGAAATTCAGTACCTTTAGGGAGAGTTGCAAACTATGGTTTTCACTTAGACCCCTATCTTCTGGTGATGAGAGTCAGCGGGTGGGGATAATCATTTCCTTATTGCGGGAGGGACCTCAGTCGTGGGCTTTCTCTCTACCTGCTTCTGCCCCTGAACGTGTGTCTGTGGACAGATTCTTTGAGGCTTTGGAACTGATTTATGATGAACCAGACCGGGTCAGGGTAGCAGAGGACATGATCATGGGTCTCTCTCAGAATGAACTCACTGCTGAACAGTATTGTTCTGAGTTCAGGAGGTGGTCTGTTGAGGTGTCCTGGAATGACTCTGCTCTAAGACGCCTGTTTGAGAGAGGATTATCGGATCATCTCAAGGACGCGCTGGCCCTTCATATGCCGCCCAGTTCCCTGGAAGAGGCCATGACCCAGGCCATTCGTATGGACCGGAGGTTACGGGAACAAAGAGTTTATTATCAGGCAAAGAGGAAGGAGCAAGAGACTGAGCCTTCTGAATTTCCTGTTCCAATTCAGAGGATACCCCCGCAACAACCACCCCGTGCTGAAGAATGGAGGAAGGAGGTTCAGGGGGTGATACGGCAGTACAAAAATTGGGGGAGGTGTGGAGGGAGGTCCAAAAGAACATTGGGGAGGCTCAGGGCAAACATAAATTTTTTGCGGATAAGCGACGGTCTGTAGGACCTATGTTCCTGGTGGGAGATAAAGTATGGTTGTCCACCAAGAATATTCGTCTAAAGGTTCCCTCTGCTAAGCTAGGTCCCAGATTTATTGGTCCTTACGAGATCATGGAGGTGGTCAATCCTGTTGCCTTTCGGTTACGCCTTCCTCCGTCACTCCGGATCCCCAATGTGTTTCATAAATCCCTTCTTAAGTCATTTGTACCATCTTCCACAGGGCCTCCATCCCCTCCGCCTCCTGTCTCTGTGGATGGTCAGACTGAGTTTGAAGTGGAACGGATTGTGGATTCGCGTAAGGCCGTAGTTCACTTCAGTATTTGGTCCATTGGAAGGGTTATGGTCCTGAGGATCGATCTTGGGTCCTGGCGCGATCGGTACATGCTGATCGATTGGTTCGGGCATTTCACGCACGTTATCCTGGGAAGTCTGGGGGTCCGGTGGCCCCCCCTTGAGAAGAGGGTACTGTCATGATCCATTCCTGGGTTTAGTCTGTCTGCCCTTGGATCATGTCAAGGGTTAACTTTGCTCTGCCTCATTCTGGGTTCAGGTTGGCTATTTAGCTCTCACACATCCTGCTAGCAGTGTGAGCTATACTGCTACCTTCGGCTTGTGAACCTGACTGGTAACCCTTGATTTGTCCTGCTGTTATCCCTGACTTGTCCCGTGTCTGTTGTTTCCCTCTGTCTGCCCTGTTCCCTGCATTTCCCTGCTTGTCTGTTTGATTCTCTGGTTTTTGACTCGGCTTGTATTCGGACTCGTTTCTGCTTTCTGTCTTTTTCTTATCTGCTTCTGACCGTTGCTGACCTCCTGGCTTTCTCCTGACCACGCATATTGCTTATTCCTTTTGTCCTGCTGCCTCCGTACAGTTTTGACTTGGCTTGCCTGACCATGCTCACGCCACTTGGTGGCGCCTGTGTTTCTGCTCTGTAGAGGACTTGCTGAGACCTGTGATTCTTCCTGACTCAGTTTTGGACGTTTTTGCTGCCACCTGGTGGTGGTTTTGGCTGCTGCAGTGCAGGCCTACTCTGGTAGTGTGTAATCCCTTCTCCCCTCTGTAACCTACAGGTGGAGCACACACTACCCTGCATTACAGCTGCTTGACAGAAGCCCCTTCAAGAACGAAAGGAGCTCTTGAAGAAGTTTGGAGTATGCTTCAGGTGCTGCGCCTCTACCGAACATCTTGCTAAGGACTGTGTCATCCCATCAAGTGTCTAGAGTGCGACAGCGAAGAAATCGTACAGGCTCTCCATCCATCACAGCCTGACTCTGCGTCTTCACCTTCTCCCACCACAAGCCATGGCGGGGAGAGTACAGACCAAGTGACAAGCCATGTTGCAGTATCTTCCTCATGCACCGATGTCTGTGGAGAAGGTCTTCGAGACAAGTCCTGTGCGAAGATATGCCTGTCATGGGTGTATCCCAAGGGCCATCCAGAGAAGACAGTCAAGGTGTACGTTAGCCTGGATGACCAGAGCAACAAATCATTAGCCAGGTCAGAACTCTTTGACTTGTTTGATTTAAAAGGAGACGTCTATCCCTACACCTTGGGCACCTGCAGCGGCGTTTTACAAACCTCTGGAAGAAGGGCCAGTGGCCTCATAATAACTTCTCTTGAGAAAGGCGCCACGGAGATACCACTACCCACGCTTGTAGAGTGTAACCAAATACCATTCAATAGGGAAGAAATCCCAACACCAGAAGTCGCTCTTCAGCATCCTCATCTCAGAATGATAGCCAAAGAGATGCCACCCTGGATGATAAGGCAGACATCCTAATTCTCCTCGGCAGAGACATTATATGACTGCACAAGATGCGTCAACAAATCCACGGACTACTCAATGAACCATATGCCCAGCGCCTCGAGCTGGGCTGGGTCATCATTGGCAATGTCTGTAGTGACCAGACAAAGAATCAGAACGACATCTCCTCTTACAAAACCGTTATCACGTCGGATGACAACGACTTGTCCTCCCTGTCATACTCACGTCACCAATGGATGAAGGAGAAGTCAAACGACACTACGTGTCAACGGCAACCATCCGATATTTCAAGTCCGCTTTATCCTCGAGACTACAACCTCGAGATAACAGCATTCGATCCTTCAACCAAGGACAACAACTCACTACCTACAGAGGGAGACAAAGTGATCATCAGGGTCATGAGCGTCAAACCCACCGAAGACAACTATAACAGCTGGGTAGCTCCCTCACCTTCTCTTCCAGCAAAGACTAAGTTGCCAAGGGATCCACAGCAAGTAACTGCTAAGTTCCCAACCTTTGATACCCATCTCCATCACAAGCCTGGTCAAACTGAAGCCATGCTAGACTTCAGTGCTCAGAGTGAGAGCCCCTCTCTCAACAGCCTACCTCTGACCGATGGTGCCAGCGTTTTCCCCACGCAATTCAGCCTCAGCTCACTGGCGGATGTTGAACAAGACACGTTCACTTCCCAAGCATCACCCTGTAAGGAACTTGCTATCAAACGAAGAGCCTCGCCTGTTGAAAACAGCATCGACGGTCCTCTCGGGTTTAAGACACCCATCGCAGTTCTAGGCAGGGTACCACTGAGACAGCTTGTTACTCCGGATATCAACGGGAACACTATGCTACCATCTCAGAGACAGCAAAGATGGGAGACGTCGAAGAAGTCTCTAAAGGCCTTACAACAAGTCCTGCCCCGTAGTTCTGTAAAGACTCTTTCAACCGTCATCAAGAGACAAGTCTACCTTTCCTACAACGTGTCTAAGAAGACTACAGCTGCAGGAGCCTCTCCCAGCGCTTCAGAAACCGGCAAAAAGGTACAGAAGCTGAGCTCTCTTTACCCTGGACATCCTTTCAGCTGGTCAGCCATCCTATCTGCTGACATACATTTCAGGCAAATCATCTGCTGGCTCCTTCGAGCAGGAGTCACATGATCTTAGCTTCGTCTCTGAACTCAGCTCACGGCGGGGAGCCTACCGCCATATACTCCTCCAGCTGTGTTGGAACATTGTAATATTTTAACTTACTCCAGCGGATTATTGGGTTGGTGGAAGTGTTTGCACGTTGCGGCTTCCCCAATCCGAAGATGGGTTTTCATTTGGACTTGGACTATTCCGCTGTTGAGGACTTCATGCCTCCAACTGAACATTGGACCATGCCAATTGGACTTCAACTGTTGTTGTTATTACCTGCATGCTTGTTTTTTCCTTTTGTCTTTCAGGTCTACAGTGACATCTCCAGTGGACATCATAAAATTATGAAATCTATAGATTTCAGACGGGGAGTGTTATGTCCCATGAATGAGACATTTTACAGACTGTCCTGTGCATTTTACATGCTGTATTGCAGTCTCTCATATTGTTTACTGTTGCTATGTGTCCCTGTGTTTGCATAGCTGAAATCCTCCCTTTACATCAAGTTTGTCCCTTCTGTCTCTCTGTCTCCCTCTTCTGGTGTGATGTCATTTCCTTCTTCTTTCTCCTGTGTTTCATTCTCTATCTTGATTTTATCAGAATCACATGTGTTTTCAGTCTGTCTGAAGAAAGTCTTTTTTACCTGCTGCTGTTTGTATGCATTCAACAAGAATTCTTACAGAAATCAAAGTCTCTTCTGGATTCTTCATAACATGTGTGCCGGCAGCTGAGTTAAGCTATCTGCGATCGTCGCCAATTGTAAGTAAGGTGAAAGAGATCCGGCATCTCACAGAGCCATATTTACAGCCACAGGCCCCGGGGACAGAATACTGAGTTTTTTCAGTGTTTTTTTCACCACCCATTCATGGCAATGGGTAAAAAACGCTGAAAGAAGTGACATTCTCCATTGTGGAATAAAACATGCAGAGCACAAAATCCTGATAACAAAAAAAACAAATGTGTGTGCAAGAGATTTCTGAAATCTCACAGACTTTGCTGGTACTGTAAGGGTATGTTTCCACTGTCCGGAAACATTCAGGATTTGCTGCTGTGTACAGCCGCAGTGTCCAATCCGCAGCTTCCAGATGTTACAGCATAGTGGAGGGGATTTTATGAAATCCCATCTCCACTATGCGTGCAGGGCCACATCCAGCTTCCCTGCGTATCCGGACATGCGGCGCGTCTTTCCAGACCGCAGCATGTCAATTTATCTTGTGGAGACGCACAGTCTCCGCAATATAAATAGCACAGTCTATGGATAGGATGCAGTGATTCCGCATGTGTTCAATGAACACATGCGGAATCACCGCGCGTACAACAGGGGGCAGCGCTTTGGGTGGAGCTGGGTTTCCGCTGCATCCAAAGCACTGCATATCCGGATTGTGGAAATATACCCTTAAACGTAGCTGAAAATTTGCATTAAAAACGCTGCAAAAACGCCAAGTGAGAACTTAGCCTTATAGATTTGGTGCAGAAAATAATTTGCAGCATGTCAGTTCTTTGCGCGTTTTTGCCCTGCGTTTTTCACCATTGGCCTCATTCAAATCAGTCAAAAATATGCAGGTAAAAACACATAAAAAAAGCGCATTTTTGAAGCTGCATTTTTCCTGCCAAGAAATGCAGAAATTTCTGCTCCAAATACTCAATACAATTTGATTATGGTGCTTATTGAAGCACATGAAATTCTGAAAGCCGGATTCAGATAGATTCGGGTAGTCACGGAAATTTGTTAAACAAATCTGCTAAGAGTGAATAAAACCCAGAACATCCCTATTGATAATTATAACATAGGATCCACCAATCACAGTAGTTGGTGTCACAACTTCCTCTGTTCCCTTCCCTATACAATGGCATTTGCACACGCTCATAAGATGCTGCAATACAAAAGATAGGCTCTGAGTCAGTCTATTGCTGCTAATGTACATGCGAATTTCGTAAACAACATAAAGTTACATTCAAAAAATCTCCAGTGGTCAGTGTGAAAATTGAAATATTTGCAAATTTTGTAAAAAAAAATATATAATGCATAAATCTGATTTAAATAGGTGATTTTAAGACGACACATTCCCTTTAAAGGGAACCTGTCAGCAGGATTGTGCTGAGTAACCAACAGACAGATCCGATAGATGCTACTGCGCAGGCGCAGCCGACGCCATTTTAAGACAGACTTTTTTTTTCAGAATAAATGTATAAATGTATATCACAAAATAAAATAATTTAATGCATATTATACATGCGATCAGGCTGCAGCGCAGGCGCCACCACCAGCACCTGCCTGCTGAATGTGATTTTTTTAGAGAGTATTACTACTGAAATGTATCTATTCTGAGCAATACTCTTTAGAAAGTATGTGTTTTCAGAAAAGGACCTATTGTTTAAATCATGTTATTGTGTTAAATGTATTTTTAAATATTTTTTGGCAATATTTTGTTCCATATCTATATTAAAAATAAAAAATAGAAATCTTGCAGTTTTCACGCTGGTCCCTGGGGCTATTTTTTAGATTTTAAGGCCCTTCTGGTATTGGTTGCCGCTTTTGGCTACAAATTCATCAAAACGGTGCTCATCATGATTCACTCATTTGTTAAAGTTTTTAAAAAATGGTCTTTTTTTCTTGCCTTGAATTATTTTGCCATTTTTGTCCCTATATGTTGAAATTTGACGAAAAAAAGTCGCAAAAATTGTGGCAATGTTTTGGCGCACTCGAAAATACACCGGAGGAGGACTGGAGTGATACTGCGCAAGGTTTTGCGACTTCTTAAGATGTCGCAAATTAAGAATCAGGCGAAAACATCCAGAATTGCTAAACTCTGCCCAAAAAAAACAGAAAATAAAAAAACACAGGCAAATACATATAAATCAGACTTCACAAAATGTGCAAACAGAATAAGGAATTGGAAGCAAACAAAAAAAAAGGTGTACAACACACAAAACTAGGCAAAAAGCAAGTGCAATGGCAATGATGACTCAGGGCCTAACTTTCTGTTGGTTCAAGAAACAACACATGTACACAGCCACAATGATCAGATCTCGACACTATCTTTTGTATTGGAGCATCTACTGAGCTTGTGTAAAGGTGATTGTGAAGTGAAGGGGAGTTGTGATATCACCTGTGATTGGTGGATTCTATGTTATAAGCTGTGTGTAGAGATGTTACTTGATTGTTATTGTGATTCTGCCTCCGATGACAATGAGCCTGCTGAAAACTCTGAAATCCAGGAAGTATGGGTCTAATAAAGCCCTAGTGGCCAATGTGAAAACTGCAAAATTTCCAATTTTGTTTTTTAATGCAGATCATAACATGAAAAAAAAATTGCCAACATTTAAAAAACAAAATACGTGTAACACAAAATCCTGATTTATACATTAGGTAATTTTCTGATTGTAGCTTCCCATTAAGCTAAACAGAAGCAGAACAAATCTCATCCCTATGTTATGTTACTATGTATCACAATGAGAGGATTACTAAAAGGAGATGAATTCCAACAATATATAGAAATAGTAGGTTTCTGTTCACTGACCGCAAGTGAAATTTAGAAAATTAGCCTCTAAAAACCGTTAGGCCTCTTTCACACGTCAGTGGCTCCGGTACGTGTAGTGACAGTTTTCCCATGTACCGGAGACACTGACACACGTAGACCCATTAAAATGAATGGGTCTGTGCACATGTCAGCGTGTTGTCACTGACTGTGTGTCCGTGTGCAAAATAAGCTGACATGTCCGTTTTTCTCCGGCAGCACAGTCCGCAAAATTGCGGAACACATGCACACGGAGGACTGTTCACACTGTCCTACGTGCGCACGGACAGCTGCCGGGGAAGAAGTGGCTACTGTAAGCCGTTGTTCCCCTGCCTGTGGTGCTGAAGCCGGCTGTCATTATTCTCCCTGCTCTGCTGGCAACAGCGAGCAGGGAGAATGAATGAAAGAAAACCCTATGTGGGGTCCCCTTAGTTTTTGAATCAACCCAGCAAAAATAAACGGGTGCGGACTGCTATTCTCAGGCTAGTAAGGAGTCATGAATATGGGCCCCCCCAGCCTAAAAACAGCAGCCCGCAGCTGCCCAGAAAAGGCGCATCTATTAGCTGCGCCTATTCTGGAGCTTTGTCAGGTTCTTTCTACTTGCCCTATAGCGGTGGCAAGTGGGGTTAGTAAGGGGTTAATGTCACCTTTCTATTGTAAGGTGACATTAAACCAGGCTTGGCAATGAACAGGTGTCAATAAGACACCTCTTCATTACGAAGCCTAGAGTTATTCAAGGGTTAAATAAACACACACACAATAAGAATAAAATATTTTAATGAAAGAATACACTACACAGTTTTAAAATCTTTATTATACTCCTAATCCCATAGCGAAGCCCTCGATCTGGAAAAAATCCAATATATAAAAGCAACAATATGATGCGGCACACGTGTGCCACACATGTGCAACACAGATATACCACGTATTTATATGGACACACAGACACGAATATCTCCGGTACCGGCAAACACGGTACCGGAGATATCTGGACGTGTGAAACTGGCCTTAGAAAGTTTTTAATAACTTTATTGAGCTCCATTTGCTTAAAACTGGACAAACGCTTTCAAATGTAGCAATTCCATAAAATTATACAGTTTATTTTACCATTTTTCCCAACCATGACCTCAAAGATTAGAATATTGAAGATTTGTGAAAAAGTAGATTACAGCATACACACGGACTTGGTCATCTTTTTGAGGTCTACATCTCAACGTCTCATCTCAATATGTGCTCAGTCCCCACCACCACCCCCACTTGGTCCATGTCGCTCCCAATTTAACACTCTGTTTCATCCCATTCAATCTCTTACTCCCACAGACAGATTTCAAATGAAAGGCAGATCTCGGCATCACAAACTTTAACGCCATGAAAACTGTTTCCTATCAGTGCCAAGCTTTTAATTCCCAGCTAAATTCTCCCCATATGGACAGTTCCTCCTTAATCCATGGAATCTGGAGACGTCTGCCTAGAATGGAACAGAACAAAAAGCAGAGAATGTAAACAGTGGTATTCAGGAGGGGAGAAGAAGATTGTTCAAGGCAAGGGTCCCTCTGTTTTCTATTGATAGTGGACATATTGAATGCTTCTATCTTCCAAGGTGAAGGTATCAGTCCAGGACAGAACTAATGGAAGCGACGTGCCAATACTGATGGCAAGAATTAGGCTCTCTTGTGCCTCGGCTAATGCAATGAAGTATGTCATCAGACCATGAATAGAAAAGAAATGTGAGGCCTTCTCAGGATCTCTATAAGGCTACGTGCACACATTGAGTATTTGGTGAGTTTTGTACCTTGGTATTTGTAAACCAAAACCAGGAGTGGAACAATCAGAGGAAAAGTATAATAGAAACACGTCACCACTTCTGCATTTTTCACCCACTCCTGGTTTTGGCTTACAAATACTGATGTAAAATACTGACCAAATACTGAACGTGTGAACGTGACCTTAAGCTTCAGGATGGTCGGGTGGAATGCTTTGGCCCTGATTCATCGGTTTCCAACAGATCTGTAGCATAAAATTTTTGTGCAACTATTAATAGTTCAAACGTTTTGCAACTTTAGTAGTTTTTCCTGTAAAGGAAAGTTTGAGGAACTCGACCAAATTGACATATCTGAACATGTTTGATTCATCACAATTGGATGTAAATTATGACAGATATATACACCAGTCCCTGACTGATGTACATTTATTAAGGTGGCGCATGGCAACAGAAAAATACACGAAATTCATTAAGAGGTGCACACACCTTTCAATGAATTTTGCGCATTGTATTCCAGCACTCCATTCATTAAGACTGGAATACAAAACCCCAGGTTTGATGAATCTGGGCCGTAATGTTCTGCTCCTTAGGGTATGTTCCCACGGTCAGTAAATGCTGCGGGTTGGACGCTGCGTACATCTGCAGCGTCCAGATGTTACAGCATAGTGGATGGGATTTCATGTGTCTTACCTGCGGAGACACACATGAGGCGCGTCTTTCCAGACTGCAGCATGTCTACTTTTCTTGCAGAGACACTCCGTGTCCGCAAGATAAATATCACCATCCAATGTATAGGATGCGGTGATTCCGCATGGTTCAATGAACACATGCGGAATCACCGGCGATCAAAAGCCGACAGCGCTTTGGACGGAGTGGACATGTGCTGCGTCCAAAGCGCTGCCGTATCCTGACCTTGGAAACATACACTTACCGGCCTGGACTGAACATGGCCTTAAAGGTTTGTATGTCTTTTCTTTACCGTGCCTACCTAGTTTTGATATTTTACATTTCGTTTTTTTGGCCTTATATACATACCATAAACTCTTGTAATAGACCAAGAACACTTGGGCACTGATTCATCATTATGTTTTCTAAATAATTTCTTTTTCTTGTCCTTTTTTGACCAAATTCAGCAAAATCAGTGCACAATCTTTGATGAATTGGCACAAATTCAACCACGCATGGATTTGCTCTTTTGAAACTTTTTAGAGTAAAACATCGCATGATCCTTTCAATAAGCTTTAAAATGTTGACAAAGACAGATTTTGTACTCAACTTGGGTGCTGGAGTACTTATTACAAAAAATCGTGTGAAATTTTGAACAGTTGTAAATAATTAATTAGGCCTCTATAAAAAAAATAAAAAAAATTAGGAGTGTATTTGATGTATCAAATGAGTCCATAGCTTTCCTCACATACTGTGTCTGAACAGGATCCTGACTGAAGTGACTTCAGATGGATTGAAGCAGATATCTAGAAAAAAAGGGAATATTTTCTAAAAAAGAATAAGTGCTCTGGTTATTTACCTATGATTATTTTTTACTTTTTTATTTTATTCCACTGGTCTGTGAGTTTGTAAGCTTGATGGGTGTGAGAGTTCCAGATTTTTTTCTTCATATTGCATACTATATTCAATGGAAAGAAATGGGAAGAAGAAGATGAGTCACAGAACACAGAAACGCCTGGACCTGCAGCCTTCTAATGAGCATATTAGTTTATGCCGGAGCTGGATTCACAGTTACAATGTTCAGTACAGGTGTGTAATTTCTTCCATTCCTTTGCCTCTTCTGTCTTTGTGCTACCTTAGTAAAGAAGATCAGGAATCCCTGCAAACAGATGTAAAATATAGAATACAAATTATATATTGGCTTGAAAGAGTTTTATTACCCAAGCACATACACGCATACCTTAACACTTGAAAGTATACTTACCCTTTAAGGCCTCATACTCACTTGCGCCGAAAACGGATGAAAATCTGATGAAAAAAAATCGGATTCAAATCTGACCAATGTTAGTCAATGGGTGAGTTTTCATTTGCGATTTTTTTCTCATCAGAAATCGGTGTGAGAAAAAAATCGCAGCATGCTGCGATTTGATGCGATTTTGGCATGATAATCGCCAATGCAAGTCAATGGGTGCGAGAAATCATCGCACAGCACTCGCACCATGCACGTGCTGTCCGATGTATACGCACCAGTCTCCTTTGAAAAGCCGGCAATTCATCCCCGGCTACTGTAAAATCACACTGACAGCTCACAAAACACTACATATATACACATAGAATACATATATATATATGTACATGTCATTGTGACACATACATATATATATATTTATAGTTCATACACTTCTACATACTGTAATAGCCGGTAATTCAATTGCCGGCTTTTGTGAAATCACAGAAGCCGACATGAAATGATACATTGTTTACACACATTTAACCATGTAATTTCTGTATTTTTATATATGGTTGAAACTTACAATTACATGAGTTATGTGTGCAAAATTTCAGATATGTAGGGGTTAATTAAAGGTGTAAATTTGTTGAAAAAAAATGCGTGGGCTCCCGCTGTATTTTCTCCACCAGACAGACAAAGCAAGCGAGTGGGGGCAGATAATAATAGCCTAGGGAGGGTACATTTTTTTTGTGCCCCCCTGGCTACTAACATCTGCCCCCAGACACCCCAGAAAGGGCAAATCTATAATTAGATTCGCCCTTTCTGGCACTTTGCCCGTCTATTCCCATTGCCCTGTAGCGGTGGCGAATGGGTTAATAATCTCACCTTAATGTCACCTTAGTATTGAAAGGTGACCTTAAGGCAGGTTAATAATTGAGAGCTGTCAATTAGACAACTATCAATTATTAATCCTATTGTATGAAAGAAAAATCAAACACACACAGTTTAATAAAAAATAAGTTTAATTAAATAATCACACAGTTTTTGACCATATTTTATTTTCCTGCTAAAACCATTTCCTGTAATAAAAATAAAATAAAAAAGCAAAATTATTCTTACCAATCCGATGTACAGTCAGGTCCCACGGTGTAATCCATCAGAAAGGGTTAACAGGTTACATTTAACAGTGAGCTAATGCTGTCTCCGAGCTGTATTCCCATGATGAATACTTACTCTCCCAGCGAAAGGAGAGGAATAGATTCATGAATGGAGCTTAATGATTATATTGCACTTTCACTTCAGGACCTGACCTAACGTGAAAGTGGATAAAATCAATTAAGCTTCATTCATTTAATCAAATCCTCTCCTGTCGGCAGGAGATAAGCTCATTCATTCAGGAGCTATCAGTAAAAAAATAAAATAAAAAAGCAAAATTATTCTTACCAATCCGATGTACAGTCAGGTCCCACGCTGTAATCCATCAGAAAGGGTTAACAGGTTACAGGTCGCAGGAGATAATTCTGTCTCTTAGCTGTAACCCCTGAATGAATAATTCCTCTCCCAGCGAAAGTAGAGGAATAGATTCATGAATGGAGCTTAATTGATTTATTGGCAATTTAACTTTAGTGACCTGACCTAAAGGGAAAGTGGACACAATCAATTAAGCTTCATTCATTAAACACATCCTCTCCTGTCGCCAGGAGAGGAACTTATTTATTCAGGAGCTTTGAGCTGAGCATGCAGGATTACTTGCACTGCTTGGCTCAAAGCTAGTTAACCCTTTGTGAAGGATTACAGCGTGGGACGTGACAGATCGGTGGAATAGGTAAGAATAATGTTGTTTTATTTTTTTTTATTTATTTTAGGAGATCAATGGCTTCACACGGATTAAGTGTAAAATAAAATATGGTCAAAAAAATGTGTTTTTATTTCATTAAAATTAATTTTTTTAATGTGTCTGTGTTTTTTTAATTTACTTCAATAGGATTAATAATTGATAGTTGTCTAATTGACAGCTCTCAATTATTAACCTGCCTTAAGGTCACCTTTCAATACTACGGTGACATTAAGGTGACATTATTAACCCATTCGCCACCGCTACAGGGCAATGGGAATAGATGGGCAAAGTGCCAGAAAGGGCGAATCTAATTATAGATTTGCCCTTTCTGGGGTGTCTGGGGGCAGATGTTAGTAGCCAGGGGGGGCACAAAAAAAATGTACCCTCCCTAGGCTTTATTATCTGCCCCCACTCGCTTGCTTTGTCTGTCTGGTGGAGAAAATACAGCGGGAGCCCACGCATTTTTTTTCAACGAATTTACACCTTTAATTAACCCCTACATATCTGAAATTTTGGACAAATACACTCATGTAATTGTAAGTTCAAACCATATATCAAAATACAGGAAATGACATGGTTAAATGTGTGTAAACAATGTATCATTTCATGTTGGCTTCTGTGATTTCACAAAAGCCGGCAATTGAATTTAGCAGCTATTACAGTATGTAGAAGTGTAGGAACTATAAATATATTATATATACATGTCACAATGACATATATACATATATATATATATATATATATGTATTCTATGTGTGTACATGTATTGTTTCTATTCTTTATTAAAGCTGTCAGTGTGATTTTACAGTATGCCAGGGATGAATTAGCGGCTATTATACTATGTAGAAGTGTATGACCTATATATTATATATTATATATATATATATATATATATATATATATAATTATTTGCTTTTTGTGTATTTTTTTTTGTTACAATGTGATTTTTACATGACTTTTTACATAGAGATAACTGCTCTATGTAAAACTTCATGTTAAAATCGCATTGCATACAGATGGAAAACTGATGGAAAACTGACAGAAAACGCATGGTGCGATTTAAAATAGCATCAAAATCGCATGCCTTTTTACAACAAATGTACCGTTTTTTTCCTGCAGAAAACGGACCAAATTTTTTTCCAGCCAGTGAGTATGAGGCCTTGTCCAGAAGATCAGACAATAAATGCTCATTGTTGCAATGACAAGGTCCAGTAATCAGAAAACTTTTAGGTTTAGTTGCAGGGATTGAAATTCATGTTCATCACATGAAATTCACATTCATTATATAGAGAAATTTTTATGTAAGACTTACTTTTTTTTCAAGACTTAAGTTGAGTCATCCATATTAACAATCTGATAAAAACTCAGCTACTAATAAATACTTGGACACATAAGCTAGATAGAATGGCCACATGAGCAGGTTTATTAATAAAAAATAAATCAAAACATATTTCTTACTTGAACCATAAAATACATATAAAAGTCCAACAATAATTAAAAACACTTGTATATAACATTATTCCAACAGGCACTCCACAAATGAACAAGACCACAAAAGCAACATGAATGGCTAAAATCTCACGAGAGTCCTTGGAACTACAAATATCTGGTGGCCATCTGCCCACAATAACTTTGAACCCCTTAACTACAGTATGTACCGGCTTTCAGACACCTAAACTACCTTCAGATGCCATGTTAAGAAGGCTAATTATTTTTCGGACATACCTCCCTGGAAAGCCCCAAAACTTGCCAGATAAGTAAAAAGATTCATCTTCCCAAATTTTTGGAGGGGTACATACCCATGATGAATCCCAGCATAATTTTAACTCCAATGAATGCCCACGCAACTATCATGACAAACAGATACACCTAAGTGACTGCATAGAAAATCCGTACAATATCGTTGCACATGAGCCCACACCCGGGAATGCTGCTCCACAACGTGCTACCAACCTTAAAAGAAACATGTAGATACAGTGATAGAAATGTGCCCAGCTGCTGTACTGAAAGGGTGGCTCCTGGGAGAAAATGAACTTTATTTCTCCCTGGAGCCACTCACTCTCAGCCATAGAGGCGTGCCGGCACAGCTACAGAAGCTTTTAGTGGTGGCTGTAAGCACAACCTGGCACTTTGATTGACAACTAGCTCTGCAGTGCATCAGTGTAGAGCCGACTGCCAGTCAAAGTGCTGGTGCGTGCTTACAGCCCCACTCAACATTCCTGTAGCCATGCCGGGCCCGCCTGTATGACTGGGAGCCATCGGCACCAGAGAGGAATAAAGTTCACTTTCTCCCAGGTGCTGTTCTTTCAGTATGGCAGCTGGGCACCTTTCTAACTCTATTAACCTGCAGATTAACCCTGTACCTGCAGATTAATAGCATTATCCAATGTGACAGGTTTCCTTTAAAGGAAGCACTCGTGATATACTTCCATTAATAATATTTTTATCCTCATCCTCTCAGTTCTACCATTTTAATCCCTTTCTACTGCTATGGCCTTTAGCTCCCCGGATGCTCCTCAAGTTATTCAGGCCTCCCATAATGAGAGTTAGGCCAGAGTCACACTTGCGAGTGTGATGCGAGAAACTCGCACGAGTCTCTCACATCAATACTCGGCACTGCCGCCAGCACTCGGACCGGAGTGTGCGGCTGCATAGAAATGCATGTAGCTGCACAGTCTGGTCCTGAGTGCAAGCGGCAGTGCCGAGTATTGATGTGAGAGACTCGCGCAAGTTTCTCACATCACACTCACAAGTGTGACCCCGGCCTTACAGCCAAGCCAGTGCCCAAACGACATCATTGTGCAAAAATCTTGGTCTATGGCCTTTATCCATACAAATATTAGGAGAAACTCAACATTTCATATCATTGATAGTACTACAGATTATTCTTGATCTTTCCATTTACTCCTCGATAGCATGAAATACAGTCATTCTATTCTACCGTATCAATAGAAGATGCTTTGTATGTGGCTTCCTATCAATGGCTACTCAAACTGTGATATCTCTAAAAGGACATCGACCAACATTCTTCATACAGCCTAAGTACACACTACACATCATTCACACGTCAAGAGACTAAAACTGTATAAAACGGTCTTTGAACTACTGATCAGATCTATAAATGCCAACAAGCGGATCAGTTATAGACATAGAACAATCGCTCAGCAAGAGATCTTTCAGCAAAACTTAGTCTTACTAGCAGACCCCTCTGAAAAAAGTCTCCTGAGGTCTTCCAATCTGTCTTGACCTGACACCAGAGAAAAGTGGACCCTGGGAGACCACTGACGTGCAACATAGTGTTGCTTTAATGTAGATGTTTTTGCACTGTGTGGGTGGTTCTCCATTTCTGAGGTTTGTTGGCACCATGACTTAATTATTGGAGTCCTGTAAGTCATACAGGGCTCAGCTCATGTTTAGTATGTAGCATCTACAGCAATTTCTCAATTAGCACATCTAGATCTAGGTAGCCTCCATCATTCAGTTGCCATGCATGGGTGTTTTATTGCTTCCAATATGATGATGCAGAAAGTGAAAATTCCACATTCTTATTCTACTAATACATGACAAGCGACGGCGCCATTACATATTTGTTTCATTACAAAAGTGCATCAGGTTTAGCACTGAGCAGCTGAACATAACGGTACACAGCGGAGACGTCATTAGGCGGGTACTTAGGCACATGGCAGCGAAACAGATTCTCGGTGTGTGCCAGTACAGAAAGTCTACTGAACCTTACAGCTGATACAGTCAAGAAACTAAACTCAAACACTACAGCTCTGAATAAGTGAGACAGATTACTAAATTGTTATTCGGGCAGTCCTCGCTGCACTGTGTAGTTTTCCTGGCAACAACAGCATTTTATCTACTTGACTAATTTAGAAGTTTCAGGGAGTCTCAATGTGGCATATGAGCGGCTGTTTTTTTTTTACACCTTGAGACAGCTAATACTCCATTACAGAATGTCACCTAACAAATAGTGTCAGCAGATGCCACTTACAGTATGCCAGCAGCGTGACACCTGAAAAATAGTGCTAGCAATGCCATCTACAAGAGTGCAGCTATAAACAGATAAATAGTGAGAGCGTGCCAACTTATGGGTCACCAATTTCGGCAGGGTGCCACCTAACAAATAGGCCAGCAGGCCCTTACTGTGCCGCAGTGCCACCTAACATAGTGTCAGCAGAGTTCCCCTATAGTGCCATCAATGCCAGCAGAGTGCTACCTAACAATTAGTGCCAGCAGAGTGTCACAATAGTGCCACAGAGTGCACCTAACAATTAGTGTAGCAGAGTTTCCACTGATATGCCATCTACTGCCAGGGAAGGTGCTACCAACAATATGCCAAGGTTGAACCTGCCAAATAGTGAAGCAAAGCAGGCAAAGATGCTGCAATGCCACTATAAATGTGCAGCAGAGTGCAGCTAATAGTTTTCAACTACTGCCAGCAGAGGGCTACCAAATAGTGCCAGCAGAGTTCACCTAGTGCCACTTCAATTCCAGCGGTGCCACCTAACAAATAGTGGCAGCAGGTGTCACTAAAAATGGGGCCAGCAGAGTGCCACCTATAGTGCACTATGCCAGCGAGGCCACAAAACAAATGTGCCAAACGCTGCACCTAGCAAATAGTGCCACAGGGTGCCACTAAAATAGTGTCAGCAGAGTCCTATAGTGCCACCTAGCATAGTGCAGCAGAGCCCACTTACAAATGTGTAGCTTACTGTCAGCGAGTGCAACTTAATAAATAATGCAGTGGTCGCACTGCAGGCGTGGGTACCCGGCACGAGCCTATTAACTCTATGGGGATGTCACGGCGACACAGCTCGGTCCGTGGCCCTGGGCGCTCACTGAAAAGGGGATATTTACAGGGGATTAAGTGTTTGTAAATGTTCGTGACGCCACCTGTGGTTCCTGGTTCAGGGTGACCAGCGCTGCTATAGGTCCTGAAGGGTTGGTGTAGGCAGCAAGGTGTTAAGCCTTCACAGGTAAGGCTGGGACCTTCAGGGTAGTTCAGCTGTTAGGGTGAGGTGGAAGGGGAGCTCGCGCAGAGTAAAAGGAACACACACAAAAGTCCTCTTTCTTACCTTTACTGATGGAATTGCAGGCACATCCCGGGATACTGGCAGGGGAGTGCATCGTCGAGTTCTCCACTGAGTAGTTAGGGCCTCCTTACTCCTGTAAGTGAGTCTCTACCTGTGAAACGAGGCCTAAATCTAGTCATTCAACTTTACCCCGTGACTTTGTGTAGGGCCTTCTATGGAAGAACACAGTCTACTAATGGCGGATCCTGCCAACTCTGTCTTCCTACCCAGTACACATCAACACTTAAATGGGCTCTTCCGCGACTTGTAGTCCGCAGATTCCAGTTTTCCCTGCTATGTAGTGAAGGATCCAGCAAGCTCCCCGTGTCCGGTTAATCAGAGTAGAGGAACTTATCAATGCTATTTCCCCCTCTGTCATCTCTCTTATCCACTCGCCTTTGGTCCTACTCGACCGTACATAAGCACAACTAGCAGATGGTGGATGACTTCTTTCTCTTCTTCACGCTCTCAATGGTTGGCACGCTTGCTCACTGAACTGAACTCGGTTGAACTCAGTTCTTGACTAGGACGGGAGTGTTTTCCTCCACTTGTACTAGCCTCCACACGTTTGAACTAAGCTAGGACTGCAGATTTCAGGTTATTCAACAACATGTTCTCTCTCTCTTCTCCCAAGGAACTGAAACTCAGGACTCCTCTCAGAACTGATCTACTCTCCACGTAGACTCAGACTAAATCTGCTCTCTGTGTCTTCACCATCCTTAATACACTACCAAGGCTCCCTAGGTGGCTTAGGGATTGGTGAAGGGATATGGTATGCATATTGAGTCCTCTAGTGGTCATTACCTTCGTGCATCCCTCTGGGAATGAGTCAAGCAAGCTGGCCTAAGCAGCAGCGTGCCATCCCAAATAGTGCCAGCAGAGTGCCCCCTTACAAATAGTGCTACCTTAGTGCCAGAAAACTGCCGCCTAACAGTGCCACTTAACTGCCGGCAGTGTGCCACCAAACAAATAGTCCTAGTAAAGGGTCACCTAACAAACAATGCTACCTTACTGCCACCAGAGTGCCAACTAACAATAAATGCAAGCAGAGCATTTACCAATCAATAGTGACAGCAGAGTGCCACAAAAAATACTACCAGTAGAGTGCCATCTAACTGCCAGAAGATTGCACACCCAACAAATTTGTCTCAGCTGAGTGCCACCTAAAAATAGTGCCGGCAGAGTGCCACCTAACAAAGGGTGCCAACAAAGTGGCTTGTTACAGTAACAATTCAATTAAAACAGTACAGTTTGCCTCAAACTTCCATTAATGGGACTTAACTATATACATATTTATACTACTTCCATTTAAAGGGACTTGCTCAGATTGGGAAAAATTGGCTAAAATTGGGTAATTGTATAAAAGAATAAAGTGATCATTTGAGAAAAATCAGCAGGGAGCACCGAAGATGGAGCAGAAGGGATTTTTTTTTACTGTGCTGAAGGGGCAATGTGTCCGTCTACTCATGTGACTGCTTCAACAATTCGCTTACCTCAGCAGTTAGTGCAGAGTTCAGCAACTGGCTGCAGTGGTCAGGTAGGTAAACAGGAAAGGCGTTACTACAGTATAGTAACCAAAGGAGGATTTATCAGGTGAGTGATGGTTAACCCCTTTGCCCCCCAATGTGGTTTGCACGCTACTGACCAGCCCAATTTTTAGAAATCTGACCACTGTCACTTTATGAGGTAATAATTCTAGAACACTTTAACGGATCACACTGATTCTGAGAATTTTTTTGTGACATATTGTACTTCATGTTATTGGTAAAATTTATTTGATATGACTTGCGTTTGTTTATGAAAAAAGCTGAAATTTGGCAAAAATTTGGTTAATTTTGTAATTTTCAAACTTTTAATTCTTATGCCCCTAAATCAGAGTCATGTCACACAAAATAGTTAATAAATAACATTTCCCACATGTCTACTTGACATCAGCACAATTTCTGAAACTATTTTTTTTTGCTTAGGAAACTTTAAGTGTTAAAAGTTGACCAACAATTTCTAATTTTTCCAACAAAATTTACAAAACCATTTTTTTAGGGACCATATTACATTTAAAGTGGTTTTGAGGGGCCTATATGACAGAAAATACCCAAAAGTGACACCAGTCTAAAAACTGCACCAATCATGCTGCTCAAAACTACATTCAAGAAGTTTATTAACCCTTCATTTACAGGAATTTTTGGAATGTTTAGACCCATTTTTTATTTTTGCAAGGGTAACAGGAAAAAAAATGGACCCCAAAATTTGTTGTGCAATTTCTACTGAGCATGCCAATACCCCATATGTGGGGGAAATCCACTGTTTGTGTGCACAGCAGAGCTTGGAATGGAAAGAACACCATTTGACATTTTGAATGAAAAATTTGCTGGAACAATTAGCAAACACCATGTCGTGTTTGCAGAGCCCCTGATGTGCCTAAACAGTGAAAATCCCCCACAAGTGACACCATCTTAGAAACTAGTCCCCTCTAGATGTGTGTTGAGCATATTGTACCCCCAGGTACTTCTCAGAAGTTTATAACGTTAAGCCGTGAAAATAAAACAATCACGTTTTCCTCACACAAATGTTTTTTAGCCCAAATTTTGCATTTTCATAAGGGTAACAGGAGAAATTGCACCATAAAATTTGTTGCACAATTTCGTCTGAGTACTCTGAAACCCCATATGAGGGAGAAAATACTGTTTGGGCACACGGCAGGGCTCAGAAGGGAAGGAGCGTCATTTGACTTTTGAAAGCAAAAATTTGCTGGAATCATTAGTGGATGTCATGTCCTGTTTGGAGAGCCCCTGATCTGCTTAAACAGTGGAAACTTCCTCACAAGTGACCCTATTTTGGAAACTAGACCCCTCAAGAAATGTATTTACATGTGTGGAGAGCACCTTGAAACCCCAGGTGCCTCACAGAAGTTTATAACATTAAGCCATGAAAATAATCAAATCAAATTTTCCCCACAAAAAAGTTTTTTAGCCCCAAATTTTGCATTTTAGTAAGGGTAATTTGTTGTGCAACTTCTCCTGAGTATGCTGATACCCCATATGTGAGAGAAAACTACTGTCTGGGTGCATCATTTGACGTTTTGAATGTAAAATTTTTTGGAATCATTAGCAGACGCTATGTCCCGTTTGGAGAGCCCCTGATGTGCCTAAACAGTAAACAGTAAACTACACCACCAAATGACCCCATTTTGTAAACTAGATACATCAAGGAATCTATTTAGATGTGTGGTGGGCACCTTGAACCCCAGATGCTTCACAGAAGTTCATAACATTGAGCCATGAAAATAATTTTCCCCACAAAAATGTTATTTTAGCCCCAATATTTTTATTTTCACAAGAGTAACAGGAAAAATTACACCATACAATTTACTGTGCAATTTGTCCTGAACACACTGATACCCCATGTGTGGGGGAAAACTACTTTTGAGGCACAGTGCAAAAGCTTAGATGGAAAGAAGAGCCATATTGGAGTTCAGATTTTGCTGGAATGGCTTGAGGGTGCCATGTCACATTGGCAAAGCCCCTGAGGTGTCAGAACCACAGAAACCCCCCATATGTGAACAAAGTACACCCCACAATTAATTCATCCAGGGTTGCAGTGATCATATTGACACCACATGTACCTCACAAAATTTTATACCATTGAGCGGTGAAGAAAGAATAAATTACATTTTTACAGCTAAAATGTTGTTTTGCCCTCAAGTTTTTAATTTTCCTAAGGGCTAATAGGAGAAATTTTTATAACAAACTGAGGTACATTTTTTTCTGAGTGCGCTCATACCCTACATGTAATACTTTTCAGGTACAGTGCAAAGCTCAGAAGGAAAGGAGCGCTATATTATTATATATACTTTTTACAATTTTTTTTGTAACTTTTTTACTTTGTTCCACTATAGGACTTTCATGTTTTGCAGGTTGATCACTTGTATAGCATAGGGATGCAGAGCATCCCTATGCTATGCAAGCTGTCAGCGCTGCACTGACAGACAGACTTGCGTCATCATGCTTTGAGCATGATCAAGCAACTTTGCAAACTCTGCCTCTGCCTGCTCCCTATGCCTGCTTCCGAAATGCTGTGATCGAGTTTGATTGCAGCATTTAGGGGGTCAACGTGCAAGGAATAGTGCGGGACCGCTCCTGGCACTGAGTGACGAGGTCAGCTGTCCTAATGTTTGCCATGGGAATTCACAGCCAAATAGCGGCCTTAGTGTCTGCTGGCTATAATGACCTGTTCAGAAGTAAGGCTGGTTTCACACTAGCGTTTTGCAGGGCTGCGGAGGGCTGCGCACTTCCTCCGTCAAGCCCCGCCCACTGTCGCACCTCTTCCTTTCAGCGCCGCCTACCTCTGCATGCGTTCTGCGCACCTTTTCTTTAACATTGGGCACGAAGGCCATGCGGATGTATGCAGATCCCTCCGCATGCGTCATTTTGAATCTGCGCCGACCGCAACATGTTGCATTTTGTTGCGGTCGGCGCAGAGTCAAAACGACGCATGCGGAGGGATCTGATACATCCGCATGGCCTGCATGCCTAATGTTAAATATAGGGTACGCAGGACGCATGCAGAGGTAGGCGGCGCTGAAAGGAAGAGGTGCGGAAGTGGGCGGAGCTTGATGGAGGAAGTACTCAGCCTTGCTGAACGCTAGTGTGAAACTAGCCTTAGCAATATTTAGGTGGTAAAAATAAATCTTTTTCATTCCTGTCATGCCACTTTGCATTAATTCCTGAAAAGCACCTGAAGGATTAATAAACTACCTCACCGCAATTTTGAATATGTTGACTGATGCCGTTTTTAAAATGGTATCACTTTTGGAGGTTTTCCAATAGTGAGATCCCCAGGGTGACTTTAAAACTGAACAGGTCCCTAAAAAAAATAATTTTGTAAATTTTCTTGAAAAAATAAAAAAATCACTGCTACATTTTTAAACCTTCTAAAATGTTAACAAAATAAAAGAACATTTTACAAATGGTGCTGATGTAAAGCAGACATGAGAGAAATTTTATTTATTAATATTTTTACATGGTAGGGCTCAAACTCACCTGCGAGAAAAACGGACGAGTGCAATCCGATAAAAAATTGGATTTCACTCTGATTAATGTTAAACTATGATTCCCTGCTGTTCTGAATTTTTTTTCTCAGTTGAGATCAGGCTGAGAAAAAAAAATCGCAGCATGCTGGAATTGTCCTTGTATCTCAGACTAGACTCGCCAGTGCAGGTCAATGGGTGTGATAAAAAAAAAAAATCGCAAAGCACTCGGACCATGCAAGTGTCATCCAATGTTTACACACCCATGTCCTTGAAAACCCAACATTTTATCAGCCGAGTACAGTAAAATCACAGTGTGACCTGACAGAATAGAATAGATATATACATACAATAGATAGATTTAACAATGTCAGACACATATATAATTAGCACAGTGCTTGTGTAGCTTATTGTACATGTATTTAATAAATAAATAAATCTTTGGAAAAAAGTGGCGTGGGATCTCCCTAAATTTTATTAACTAGCAGAGGGAAAGCAGACAGCTGGAACAGATATTTATATCCTGGGAAGGGGGTAATACCCAAGTAGCTTCCCAGGCTATTAATATCAGATAACCGCTGCAAACTTAGCCTTTACTGGTTATTAAAATGAGGGACCCCCCCAAAAAATGATGTAGGATTCCCTTATAATTAATAACCAGCAAAGGCTAAGCAGACAGCTGATATTAATAGCCTATGAAGGAGCCATGGGTATTGGCCCCCTTTCAGACTAAAAACATCAGCTCTCTGAAGCCCCAGAAATGACCATCCATAAGATTTAGCCTCGCTCTTCCCATTTGCCTTGGTGTGGTGGCACGTGGGGTGATAGTATTGGGGGTGATGTTACCTTTGTATTGTTGGGTGACATCAATCATTCAAAGTTTGAAAATTGCAAATTTTTGGAAATTTAGGTCAAATTTCTGCCATTTTTGTAAGCACAAAACAAAACATATCGACCTAAATTTACCATTAACATAAAATATAATGTGCCACGAAAAAAAGAATTGCAAAATCACTGGGACATGTTGAAGCGTTCCAAAGTTATTACCACGTAAAGTGACAGTCAGATTTTAAAAAATTGGCATCGTAATTAAGGTGTAAAAGTCAAAGTTTTAGGTTATTGACCGCTTTTTCATCACAGACCTGTAACTCTTGTGGTTAGTACTGGAACACTCCTGCATCTAAAGCATAATTGTATAATAATATTGGCAGTAGTACTGAATATTAGGGAGTTTCTTTTAAAGCAACTTGATTAAAAAAAGTAAACTGCACTAAAAATAAATCCGTTTTTATTTATCAGTTAAATTACAAATGCTTGCCAGGATCAGGACTACCATCAGAAACTTCCCATATAAACAAATTCCTGCACTCCAACCCTGAAATCTGCCTCTTAGGCCGGAGTCACACTAGAGAGGAATGTGGACGAGTGCTATGCGAGAAAAACATCGCATAGCACTCAGACCGCTGTTAATCTATGGGGCAGCTCCCATGAGTGTTTTTTTTCACAGCAGTATTATACGTGCGAGTGAAATCGCAGCATGATGCGAATTGCAGCATATATCGGCCAAGTCTCGCCAATGCAAGTCTATGGGTGCGAGAAAAAAATGGACACCACACGGACCATCAGTGTGACTTGCGAGAAATACGCACACATTTTCCTCATTACAGCCCATTGAGCCATTAAATTCAAAGGGGAAAAGCAGTGAGAAATGAAAAGCCATACGGATACCTTATGGATGTCACATGGATACTTAGATGTGAGGAAATAGCATCATCGCGTTGCAAACGGATTACACATGGATCACTGTTCGGGGAACATTTGTGCGATTCTCGGCCGTCAAAATCAGACCGATTTTTTTATACATTAAGTGTGACTCCAGCCTAATTGTATAACACGGATAGCATCTGTATTGTATGGATCCGTCTCAGCCTGGACTTTGCACCATACAGTGCATCTAGCATGCACAACCACTGTACATATGTCTCCAAGGGATTAAAAGGTTATTCTTATGTAAATTTTTCATGGCTGAGATGGTAATAATTCAATACACCACTGACCACTGTTGAATGTGTAGGGATTTGGACTGTCTTACCCTGTTCCCAACCTTGAAGACCAGAGCCGTCGCTCTGCCAAACTTTACAAATGATCCATGGAAGTCTGACATGAGAATAACAATTTAAAGTAGTAAAGATGGCATGGAGGACAAAAAGAACTCTTTTGACTTGGGCTTTCTAGGATGTGGGGAGAGCGGAAATAGTGGTTGGCATAATAAAGAAGTACATTATAAGGGCATGTTCAGGTATAGTGGATTTTGTGCATGCAGTTTTCACATGTCAAGATACCACATTACTATCTGCCTGAATAGCATGCAACTTGTGTGTAGGAAACCAGCACATTAGCAGTTACGTTGTGTCACCCCAGACAATGTCACTCAATGGAAGTTTGCCTATCTGACTGTTCACCTGTGAAAGATGGCCATCTATAAGTGGAGAGTGAACGTGAGGTCGCAGTCAGACATTTGTGAAATTATCGGGCAAAGATCGGGATCTTGAACGGGTCTCCTAGCCCTAGCGTGACAGCCTCATATAAATATATGAAGCTGTCATGCTCGGGTCGAGAGAGCCACGGCCAGTCCTTGCATTCCAGTTCGATCTTGGCCTGATTTGCATGGACTTCTCAATGCGCCCTCAGAGTGCAGTAAGAGAGGTCAGTTTAGCAAAATTATCAAGTGACTGCTGAAGAACGGCAGAACCCAATACAGAGAGGTGGGCCTATGACCACTATTTGTGGACCTGTGACGAAAGAAACCAAGTAAAGTTGTTGAACTTTACTCCTGTGTCAGGTTGTGATTTTTCCTGTTGGGTCTCCTGCCCAAGACTGAGTTTCAACATCTACCTCACTTCTTACAAGTAAGTTTTTGCAGTTAGTCTTCATTCTTATATGTGTGTCGACCCGCCACCACAATTGTGGGTTACCAGGGCAATGGGGTACTCAGAGCCGAGCCCGTAGAAGTCTATGGGGATTCTTGTCACAGGTAGCTGTGGCTCGGTCTGTGGCCCGGGCGGTCTGGCGTATGTTGGGGATATATTTACAGGGGATAGTTTATGTACAGTTCGTGACGCCACCTGTAGTGTTCTGGTAATTAGTACCAGCGCTGCTGTAGATCTCTGAGGGGATGGTGATGCAGCTAGATGTCGGGTCCCCTACAGGTGGGACTGGTCCCTCAAAGTCTATGTGATTTGTGAAGTCGAGTGCGGTTAAAGAACACAGTCTCACATGGTCAGCGTCTTTCCATACCTTTACTTGCAAGATGATAAGGCAGGTCCCAGGGAGGCTGATCCAAGGAGAGTGTATCTTGAGACGGCAGCTGGACAAGTTAGGGGCCTCCTTTATCTCCAATATGACGAGTGCAACTAGCATGGAGCGTAGTTCCCTCAATTCTCCAGCTTATCCAAAGCTGTACCTGCCCAGTCAGCTTAGTGTTAGGGGCCTTCCTATGAAGGAGCTGAATTCTTACGTGGTCCTGCAGAACTCCAAAGTCTTCACTCCCCTGACCCCAGTTACGTACTGACTATAAGGGGCTTGTCTGCCGCGACCTAGGGTCCGGTAGATTCCTGGTTTTCCTGTCACCGTGCCTGAAACAACAGTGACTCTTCGGTCCCCAGTGACCGGTAGCAACGTGCTGGACTTCTGCAATCCTGTAGCACTAATTCTATAATCCACTTGCCTTTCGCCTTGTCCACGCTGGTAACATAAGCACTCAAAACTAGCCAAGGGTCGAGCAGTCACTTCTTTCCTTTTTCCTTCCAATGAAGTTAGCCACAGATGCTCAGTTATCACAGGCAGGAGCACGTCTCTGAACCTGATACCGTCCTCTAGACAGGGATGCTGAAGACTTTCCGTGCTAGTACTTCTCCTTTCCTCAGTGTGTATTGTGAAGGTGATACAGCTCTGACTAGACTAAGGTGTATTCCAAACACCTATACCAGACTCCACGATATGAACTGGGATGAAGCAGGCTAGACTCTTTCCTCCCTCCAAACGTCTCTCCTCTCAGATGTCTAGACTCTACTCCACACGTCCTCACTGTCCAAAGACAGGAACTAGACTAATCACTCTAACACCTACTACCTTGACCACTCCCTCTAGAGTATACTCCACTACCCTAGGGGTGTGTCTAGTGTGTGTCGAGTGAATGAATATTGAGCATTAAGCTGCCGTCTCGCCATACACTCTCCAGGGTACTGCGTGTGCCTACCACCAGGGCTACACATTCCCCCATGGTAAACGACAGCACTCCCGGGCTGTAAAATACAAAAGACATTTTGTTTATGCAATAACAATAACAATAACAATAACATCTTCCCATCCGGGAGGTAAGGACATCTTGAACGTTACAAACTTTTATAGAAAAATACAAATAGTATTAAATAGCATTCAAGAAATAAATATACAATATACTTGTGAAGGACCCGCACCAAACCTTCAACGTGGGTCCTGGGTGGGCTGCAGGACGTCCGATTGCAGACCTCACTCAGTGCCACACCATACGGGTTTTGTTTTTCAGAGGTAGTTATAGATGGTTTTTGTAAAACCAAGATAGGGCACCGAAGCGCAACTATGTACAAGAAAGTTCTGGGTTAGCATAGTCCTTAACCTCAAAAGTCCATTTGCAAAGGAAGACATATCACATTAAATCACATTATCAAAGTGCAACTGTTTATCATCTATCAGTTACCAATTACCCAGCCGGGCATTCTATAATTAGAAATATATATTTCACTATATATAACCTGTGCAAAACTTTTTCAAAACATTTTAAACTTTCTGCTTTCTATTTGTGGTAGATCCGATAGGGATCTCACCAACTCTTTACTATTTATTCATCTTCTACTAATACACCTTCCACTACATCTTTCACCCCGGGGGCTGGAACGATGCAATGAGCCCTAGATCCCAAGACCAGCAAATCATGTGCTGCGATCAGGGTCTGGGTCGCGACAGTTCTGGTGCGAACCTCTAGGGGCGCAACGGGTATACTTTCTTCGCATGACACCGATTGCGTCTCCATTACAGTCAACGATATAGACCGCGTCAGGGTTTGCGATCTAGACTGGGTCGCATGTGGCGATGTGGAGGTGGCTTTAACTTGCGATGAACTTTGGGTCGCTAGTTGCGATGACTTTGCAGGGGGCGATGCTGGGGCACGGCCGGATGCTGCTGGAGCTGGAAACGGGGACGCTGCGGTAATGGTGACGATACCTGCGTCTGGGACGGGGTCGCGGACGATGGCGACGTTCAGGGCATACCACCCCTTCATTCCCCAATGCCGCGTATAGGTGACTATATCTCCGTTCACTAAGTCCTCCCGGGATGACCTTGCGGCAGGTGAGATTCCACGTCACGCCTGCTGACGAAGACCGCTGGGTAGAGGCCCGGTTCGCGGATAAAGCCCCAGCCCTTCCGGAGCTGGAACTCAGTCACACACCCCCGCCGCCGCGGTTCCCGTAAGGTACCTTTGTCGCGACGGACAGTCTCCTTGTCGGCAATCAGCTCGGCATATTGTCGCTGGCGGTTCCTCTGAGCCTCCCGCTCTTCCTCCTGCTGGCGCCTCTTCGTCTCCTCACGACTCCGCCATTCTTGCTCCCACTGGGCGGTGTAGGCGACGTCATCCAGGCGCGCCATTTCGTCCCAGTCCACATCTGGTAGTGACGGACAGGACCCCTCCGGTGTCCCTGCCGGGGACCGATAATCTGCTGCGGCCTCTTGGCCGGGCGGGCGTTCCGGGATTGGCTGTACCTCCTCAACCTCCTCCGCTTCCACCGCTTCACCGGTGGGGTCAGGAACGGTACTTTCGGGGCAGCCTCCGGTTGCTCCTTCGCCTTGGGCAGCAGACTCTTCGGTTTTTGGAATCGTGGGGGTTCGTTGAGGGGAGAGGACGCCGTGTTCGTCATTTGCCACTTCAGCAGGTTACATCGGCGTCTCTCTATCTCCTCCAGTCCAGGTTGGAACATCTTCTTTAGGCGTGAGTTCTCCTCCTGAACCTCTAACAACGCCTGTTGCAGGTGCAGGATCGCATAAGACTCCGATGCCGATGGCAGCTTGGCGGGGGCACGGGGCCTGCCTTCCTCCGCTGCCCCGCTCGGCTGCACACGTCCTGCCTCCATCATGTTCCAGAAGATTCTTTCTTTCTGCGGAGACATCCGGTCTCTTCCGTGGAGGTGGGGTTTGCGTCTCCTCCTCCTCGCAGAGAAGGTGAAGAGGAGGCGGACCTCCTTTGCTGTAGGGCAGGACCGCATGTTGTAATAGCACTTTGAGAGGGCAGGCATTTTCTTCGCGCCACAGGGGGGTAGATGCCCACGAAGGTACGCCCACCTTCTTCTCCAGCGCCTGAGGGCGCGAATATGGCGACAAGAATGGCGATTTTGGCGCCAAAAGTGCAAACAGTCCTTTTTCACAAAAACAAGTCCTTAGGCACACAGGGCTCGCAATTTCGCGAGTTTCGTATCCTGTTCGTGACGCCAAGTTTTTGTGTCGACCCGCCACCACAATTGTGGGTTACCAGGGCAATGGGGTACTCAGAGCCGAGCCCGTAGAAGTCTATGGGGATTCTTGTCACAGGTAGCTGTGGCTCGGTCTGTGGCCCGGGCGGTCTGGCGTATGTTGGGGATATATTTACAGGGGATAGTTTATGTACAGTTCGTGACGCCACCTGTAGTGTTCTGGTAATTAGTACCAGCGCTGCTGTAGATCTCTGAGGGGATGGTGATGCAGCTAGATGTCGGGTCCCCTACAGGTGGGACTGGTCCCTCAAAGTCTATGTGATTTGTGAAGTCGAGTGCGGTTAAAGAACACAGTCTCACATGGTCAGCGTCTTTCCATACCTTTACTTGCAAGATGATAAGGCAGGTCCCAGGGAGGCTGATCCAAGGAGAGTGTATCTTGAGACGGCAGCTGGACAAGTTAGGGGCCTCCTTTATCTCCAATATGACGAGTGCAACTAGCATGGAGCGTAGTTCCCTCAATTCTCCAGCTTATCCAAAGCTGTACCTGCCCAGTCAGCTTAGTGTTAGGGGCCTTCCTATGAAGGAGCTGAATTCTTACGTGGTCCTGCAGAACTCCAAAGTCTTCACTCCCCCTGACCCCAGTTACGTACTGACTATAAGGGGCTTGTCTGCCGCGACCTAGGGTCCGGTAGATTCCTGGTTTTCCTGTCACGTGCCTGAAACAACAGTGACTCTTCGGTCCCCAGTGACCGGTAGCAACGTGCTGGACTTCTGCAATCCTGTAGCACTAATTCTATAATCCACTTGCCTTTCGCCTTGTCCACGCTGGTAACATAAGCACTCAAAACTAGCCAAGGGTCGAGCAGTCACTTCTTTCCTTTTTCCTTCCAATGAAGTTAGCCACAGATGCTCAGTTATCACAGGCAGGAGCACGTCTCTGAACCTGATACCGTCCTCTAGACAGGGATGCTGAAGACTTTCCGTGCTAGTACTTCTCCTTTCCTCAGTGTGTATTGTGAA
>JARQOD010000003.1:550692195-550818184 GCA_033576555.1 Oophaga sylvatica | reverse complement strand
GGAACGGGGCGGGGCCATCGGGCCCCAGCCTTTGAAATAAAAAGTCTGCTAAATTGTCTTCTCAGCCCTTTTTGGGAGACAGTGAAAGCGGGCGCTTACCCCCCAAATTCCATGCTGCAGATCTTTTCCCGGTCCATCCCCCATTTCTGAGGACATGTGCTTGTGGGTGAATCTGTGAAAAACTCTTTCATTTCATTAGCACGGGTAGATCCCTTCCCCATGCTTGATTTTGCCTTAAAACCCATTTACCCCTTTTTCCCCCCCAACCTCCAAAAAATTTTTTTCTGTGACAATTTTTTTTTCAATTAATTTGAAACGCCTTTCCGGGCATTTTTAATTTTTTCCCCTTTAGTCCCTTTGTATCAAGAAAAACAAAAGGAAAAACCCAAACCTCCCAAAACTACGAAAAAATAAAAAAACAAAAGAAAAGAAAAAAAAACCATGCAGCTGAAAAAAATTGGGGCCAGTACGGGGTCAACATAGTATTTAACCATTTTTAATCAGACACAATTAAATGATTAGAACCGCGTTTATACTTTTATTGCAAAATCCCATTGACCTAGATAATACCAGTAATATCAGCAGAGATACCAAATTGGGTGATACAAAAAAAATCCCAAAATTACATAAATCAAAACAAGAGGGACAGGGGATTCCGGGATGTCTGCGTCCCACCCAACCGCTTTTTCCCCAAACCTTTGTCAAGGGCGGTGTATTGGGAAAGTGACAATTATGAGGCTCCCACAGCCCACCTTTAATACGATGAGCCTCCACACCCCCCTATATACTGTATGATGGGCTTACCCCCCTATAAACGTATAAATGGGCTTATGGATCGCCCACCGGGGAGCGGGATACTGGGTACCGGGGGCCGTGTTTTGGGAGGGATGTGTCCGCGCGTGCCCCGGGTCCAGGCCCTTGGTCCAAAAAAGGGGGAAAATTTACGGGATGTTTAATTGTAGTAAGGATTTCGTGACGCCACTTTGGTATCTGGGTTTGGATGACCACGCTGCAGGGGAGATCCCTGAACTGATGGTGTGTCAGCAAGTTGGAAAAGCTTTCCCCAAAATGAAGCTGGAGGGCAGGTAGGGAATGTTGTACTATTTAAATAATTCTGAGGAAATAGGATGAGTAGGTGACGAAGGAAGAAACTTGCTTCCTCAAGCTTCACTCCTCCTTTGCTACTTACTAACTCCACCCACCCATACACTCTTTACTAACCAGACTGGGATGAGACCATCTTCCCGCAGGGTATGTCCAGGGTGACCAGCTGCTATAGTGTGTGTTGGGTGCAGGTGTTAGAGTCCTGGGTGGTGCTCCCTCCTTACCTGAGAGTGAAGTATCACACCTCTGGGTGAGGTGCAATACCTCTGTGGCGACTGAACCCTAAGGGGTGCCACAAACCGCCCCTGTTAAACACAGCAAGTTCGCGGGCTGGAATAAAGTAAACACAGATGTCACAAGAAACATACAAAATTTTTAGTGATGCATCACAACAAATACAAAAATATGAAAAACACAACTTCCCTTCCTGGGAGGCACTCATTCTTAAACGTTACATAATAACATTAACTTACTCTAAAAGTGGTCTTGGCAGCAACCGTTAGCTCTTAAGTTCGCTACCGAGATAGAGCATAACTTTTCTTACAAAAAGTACAAAAATATAAAAATACTACAATATTTACATTTGCTCTTCTTTCTACAAAAAGTACTGTAACACTCATTATTCTCTCCCAGTGCAAGCACCATCCGGGGTGGTTTCTGCGTAGCAACCGATTTACTGGTTCGCTACTTAGTCTGGACCTCTTGTCCCTGCAACAATACTTTCCGTTATTCTAAAACATTTTCTACAAAAGTGCTGTTGTGTCGACCCGCCACCACAATTGTGGGTTACCAGGGCAATGGGGTACTCAGAGCCGAGCCCATGGAAGTCTATGGGGATTGTCACAGGTAGCGGTGGCTCGGTCTGTGGCCCTAGCGGTCTGGCGTATGTTGGGGGAATATTTACAGGGGATAGATATATTTACAGTTCGTGACGCCACCTGTAGTCTCTGGTAATTTGTACCAGCGCTGCTGTAGATCTCTGGGGGGATGGTGATGCAGCTAGATGTCGGGTCCCCTACAGGTGGGACTCTTCCCTCAGGTCGGTAGTTAAAGCAGGGTTGTGCAGGCATGCAAGTAAATAACTCAGTCCTCACACGGTCAGCGTCTTTCCATACCTTTACTTGTAAGATGGTAAGGCAGGTCCCAGGGAGGCTGATGGGGTTGATGGAGGATGAGCTTTGAGGCAACGCTAAGCAAGTTAGGGGCCTCCTTTACTGTCCAATGTTGATGAGTCCAACCAGCCTGAAGCGTAGTTCCCTCTATATCTCCAGCTATTCCAAAGCTGTTCTGCCCGGTCAGTTTTTGTGGTCGGAGCCTTCCTGTGAGAGAGCTGAGTTCCTATTCTTGCTGATCAGGCTCAAGGTTCTCACTCTCCCTGACCCCAGATACGTACTGACTCTTCAGGGATGCTTGCCACGACCTAAGGTCCGATAAGCCTCTGGTTTTCTTACCACTAAGCGTGAAGCTTTAGTGATCCTTCGGTCCCCAGTGACCGGTAACAATGTGCAGGTATCCTATACTTATGGCACTTCTCTGTTCTCTTCCACTATGCCCTTCGATATGCTCAACTCTTAATAGATATCTCAGTCCGTCTAATAGTGGGGCACAGCTCTGACCAGGCTGAGGTGAACTGGCTCACCTGTACTGGCCTCCACTTTCTGAACTGCACAAAGACTGCACTTCCTCACTCCTTCGAGTCACTGACTGAACTGAACTCAGACTACTTAGCACTCCCCTCCACACCCCTGGTGGGTGTGTCCGAAGTGTACATGATATCATGAAGAGCCCTTAACCGTTACCTCTCCACTCATCCTCCTGGTATTGTGTACCAGGGCTACACATTCCCCCATGGTAAACGACAGCACTCCCGGGCTGTAAAATACAAAGAGACAATTTTGTTTATGCATTAAACATCAACATTAAACATTAATTCGTCCCATCCGGGAGGTAAGGATGTCTTGAACGTTGCAAATAAAACATTATATATAGAAAAATACAATATTAAATAACATTTTCATATAAATAGACAATATGCTTGTGAAGGACCCGCACCAAACCTTCAACGTGGGTCCTGGGTGGGCTGCAGGACATCCGAATGCAGACCTCACTCAGTGCCTCACCACACGGGTTTTATGTTCAGAGGTAAGTCAAGGCTTCGTGTGAAATCATTAAAAGGCACCTTAGTGCAACTATTTACAGGATACAGTTTTTGGGCTGGCTCAGTCCTCAGCCTCTGAGTCCATTATAAGACATAATAGGGAAAAACACATATATATATATAGACTTTTTACAGTATTCACATTAATTCGTTATAATTACTGCTGGTATCGAATGGGTAACTTTCCTTTTGTGATTCGCTCTGATCTACGTGGAGTAGCTTCAGGTATATCAAGTTGTGATCTGTCTGCACTGCGTAACGGCAAACTATAGAACTGCCTCAATCTTTCTATGGATCTGGCAAGCGTACTGATGGCTGGGGGGTGTGAGTCAGCTTCACCAGGGGATCCCATAGTATGGGGCGCTGCTTCAGATGATCCTTCTTGAGATTCCATAGGTTGAGGTGTTGCTGGGATGGGTAACTCCTGAACGGGCTCGACTGGCACCACGGGCACAACTGGAGGTAAAACTTCCTCTTGTGGCTGATAAAACTGCAACACCGGAACTATTACAGCATCTCCCAGTCTAGGCCAATCCGCAGGAAAATCTCCCAGATCGGTGTGTATGACCTCTTCTTTCCTTTCTTTTTGATTGATGACAGGGTTCTTGTCACAACATTTTAAGGGTTCTGGACACAATTTCAAATGGTCTCTGGACACAGTGGTTATTGTTCTTCCTCCGTCCTTACTGATGATACAAACTTTTCTGTTGTCATATTTAGAATCTTGTACAACGTAGGGTTCTTGCTCCCACTGGTTATCCAATTTGTGCATCTTCCTTTTTCTTTTTAATACTACCTCTCCAGGCATCAAAGGCTTGGCAGGAGCATTTCGGTTGTAAATATCTTCCTGTTTCTCCCGTGCCTTGTTGAGACTTTCCTCTACACAGATTTGTACTCTTCTGTATTGCTCTTGCCGATTGATGTCCCAGTTTTCAACGGCGTCGTCTGCCTCCGGTTCTACCACTCCAAGTTCTAGATCCATTGGTAGTCTTCCGGGCCTTGCTCTCATAAGATAGGCTGGAGTGCAGTTAGTGGAACTGACAGGTATATGGTTATACAAATCAACCAAATCAGGTAGTAAATCCGGCCATCGATTCCTGTCTTCCAACGGTATGGATCTCAACAAATCAAGGACAATATGGTTCATTTTTTCGCAAAGACCGTTGGTTTGAGGGTGATATGGTGTTGTTCTAATTTTCTTGCACCCGTACATGTGACAGAATTCCTTGAATAAATCAGCTTCGAAAGCAGGTCCTTGATCGGTTAATACTTGCTCCGGATACCCATGCGGTCTGCAGAAGCTTGCTTGAAAGGTTTTCGCGGCCGTCACTGCGGTCTGGTCCTTAACTGGAACAACCACCAGAAATCTGGAGTAATGGTCCACCATGGTCAAGGCGTATGAGTATCCAGATCTACTTGGCGACAATTTGACGTGGTCCAGGGCCACAATCTCCAGAGGACGAGTCGTCCGGATAGGTTGCAGGGGGGCCTTCTGACTACCGTAGTCCTTTCTTCTGAGACCACAGGGTCCACAGTTCCGACACCACCTCTCGATGGAGCTGCGCATCCCTACCCAGTAGAACCGGCATCTCAACAGGGTCTCCAGCTTTCTCCAGCCAAAGTGTCCTGCTTGATCGTGGTATGCTTCCAACACCATTGGGACGTCTGCCTTGGGGACCACTATTTGCCAGACCATCTCATGGGTTCTGGGGTTGACGTATCTCCTGCACAACTTCTCACGGTATAGGAACAACCTGCTTTTCTCGTTCCACAGGAGCTTGGCTGACATAGGTGCTTCCTTTTCCAAGAGGAGCCTTCCTGTCTTAACAACTCCTTGATGCGGCTGACCACTGGATCACTGTCCTGAGTCTCTTTCCAACTGTGATGGGGTAAAGGATTTAATGTTGCACCATACTGCTTTCTGTGGACTCGATGCTCGTGGACTACCCCATTTCGATGGAACGCAGGTAACTCAATTTCTTCCAGGTCATCCGATTCTCCTTCCGTATCAGAGTCATGCGGCATTCGGGACAACGCATCAGCATTAGCATTCTTTCGACCTGCCCGGTACTTGATAGTAAACTGGTAATTGGACAACCGAGCCATCCAACGCTGCTCCATGGCGCCCAGCTTGGCGGTTTCCAGGTGCGTTAACGGGTTGTTGTCTGTGTACGCCGTGAACTTATTAGAGGCCAGATAATGCTTAAATCTTTCAGTAATGGCCCAGACCAGCGCCAGAAACTCCAGCTTGAAGCTGCTATAATTTTCCGGATTCCTCTCAGTTGGCCTGAGTTTTCTGCTGGCATATGCGATGACTTTTTCTTGGCCATTCTGCTTCTGACTGAGAACTGCTCCCAACCCTTCATTACTGGCGTCGGTGTACAACAGGAACGGTTGGCTGTAATCAGGATAGGTTAAGATCTCATCACCTGTAAGGATCTCTTTCATCTTTTGGAATGCTTCAGCCTGTTCTTTACCCCAATTAAAGGGAGGGTTTCTGCTCTTTAAGGATTGTCCTACCAGGAGGTCCTGTAAAGGAGCTGCCTTCTTCGTGTAATCTTTCACGAACCTTCTGTAGTAACCCGTTAGTCCCAGAACTGTCGCACTTCCTTAAGGTTCTTCGGCTCCGGCCACTTCTGGATGGCAGTGACTTTCTCTGGGTCCGGCGCTACTCCTTCCGAACTGACGATGTGCCCCAAGTATTGTACCTTCTGTTTGAGTAGATGGCATTTTGAGGGTTTTAATTTCATCCCGTACCTGGACAGGGACTCAAACACTTCTGCCAGGTGTTTCAGATGGTCCTCATATGTCTTGGAATACACGATAACGTCGTCTAGGTATAGCAGCACGGTTTCAAAATTGAGATGTCCCAGACAATTTTCCATCACTCTCTGAAATGTTCCTGGGGCACTGCTGAGCCCAAACGGCATTCTGTCGAACTCACAGAGCCCCATTGGGGTGGTGAAAGCCGTTTTCTCACGATCCTCCTCAGCCACAGCCACTTGCCAGTAACCACTAGTCAGATCAAGGGTAGAAAAGTAGTTAGCCGTTTTCAGAGCAGCTAATGATTCCTCTATACGTGGTAACGGGTATGCATCCTTGTGTGTTATGCGGTTCACCTGCCTGTAATCCACACACATTCTCATACCACCATCTTTCTTTTTAACCAGAACTAGAGGGGCTGCCCAGGGGCTACAACTATCCCTTATCACCCCAGCTTTCTTCATATCATGCAACATTTCTTTAGCCTTCTGATAATGAGCTGGAGGTATGGGCCTATACCGCTCTTTGATGGGAGGATGACTGCCTGTAGGGATATGATGTTGTACTCCCTTAATTATCCCAAAATCAAGTGGATTTTTGCTAAACACTTGGGCGTACTCTTGCACCACCCGTAATACCCCTTGCTTCTGGTGAGCGGGAGTGGTGTCCGTCCCAACATGGAGTTGCTGACACCACTCCGCCACCTGAGTTGCTGGGTCATTGTCCTCCGCTATTTGACAGGAGTCTAAGGACTCAGCCGGGAGAATAGAATTATTATCAACAGCATGTAGTTTAGCAATGGTTGCATAACGGGGTAAGTTTACCTCATCATCTCCCCAATTGAGAAGCCGTACCGGTACTCTTCCATTCACCACTTCTACTACTCCTCTAGCAGTCATAAGTGTAGGTCTATGTTCTGAATGGTGGGGTTCTACTACAGCTTGGTAATTCTGTCCTCTCAGACCTATGGCTGCCCTGCACCAAATGATCATTTCACTCATTGGGGGTATCACAATAGGATCCGAGTCAGTGACCCGTACATTACCAATTTCGCCGTCTGTAAGCTTCGCTTGCTGCTGACACACCAGGGCCCGGATCTCTCTTTGGATTACTCCTCTCTGCCTTGGTCGGGCAATCTCAGCGAGCTGTTGGAGCAAGAACACAACTTCTCCCAAACAATTACCGATAATGTTAGTACCCAAAATTATATTTAAACCGTTCTCCTCATTTACAGTCTTTACTACCAGAAGCCCCTGGTCTTTCAACTCCTCTCTGCCCACCTTTACATCTACACATTTTGTTCCGAGTACTTCTACAGGAAGACCATTAGAAGCATACACGGTAAAGTCAAGGCTCGGAGGTTTAAGACTGTCCATTGACCAGTACTTGGTATATAGGGCATCAGGTATTAGGGTCACCTGCGACCCAGTGTCTAACAATGCTGGAACAGCAATACCATCTAGAATAATAGACAGGTAGGGTCGCCCGCCCACATACCTGCGGCTCCAGTCTAGGGGGCCTGACGGGTATTCTCCTGGGTGTTGGCCCTCGGACCCAGGTTCTGCCCGTTTAAAGGACACTGTGGAGACATAGGACCTTTCCGGTTGCATCGGTAACAGATGATCTCTCGACGAGGAGGGTGTTGATCAGAGGTCGCTCCTGGGGGTGGCGTTGTCCTCCTCCGGGGGGGCGACGTCTTCTTTCTTCTCCGGTGCATCCACGGAACGCCTTCTGGGCAGTCAGCTAACAAGATCTTCCCTTCCTCCTCTTTCCGCAGCTGCAGGGCACTCATCACAGCGGCCAGATTTTTAGTCAGCTGGCGCACCTCTGAGCGCAGACAATCCAATTCACTGGGAGGTGTCACCTGCGCTTTGGCTTCAGCCACTAGCGGGGAAAAGGGGGTTACTGCCGGTTCCAGAGTGACTTCAGCCTGATGATGTTGGGTTGCCACCTCGGGTTTGCCCAGGGGCCGCAGCCCTTTTATTGCCATGTCCTTTAGGGCATCAAAGGTAGCATCCGGATGATCTAAGGACCACCAGTTTACAGTTCTGCGTTCCTCTTGGGATCTCAATCCCTGTATAAATTGTTCTTTCAGCATTTTATTCTCGTCGATAGCATTTAAATTGTTAATTTGCTTGAGGGCTCTCAGGGCTCCCTGTAGTCGGCAAGCGTAGTCCCGGATGCTGTCACCTGGCTGTTGTGAACAGTGATAGAAGGCCATCCGGAGATCCGTTTCTGTGCGGTCTTCAAATATGGCATGCAGCTTAAGGAAGATCGCAGGTACCGACTCCTGATCAACGGTATCCCAAGTCTCCACTTCCCTCTCAGCAGCGCCAGTTAGCTGCCCTATTAGCACAGCAGCTTTTTGTCTCTCAGGCATGGAGTACATTTCTAGGATGCTGCATAACTTCCGCTTGAAGCCTGCTAATGTGCCTGGCTCACCGCTGTACTGGGGAAGCCATTTCGCCCCAGGCATATATGGGAGCGTTAGTGGCATGATCGGGACTACCGGACTGGGTGCAGGGCCTGCGCCCCCATCTGGCGCTACAATACCAAGCGGTGCGGGATTGGGGCCTCCGGCCGGGGCCGCACTGTCAGCCGGTTGTTGTGACATCTTAGCGCCCCCTTGGTTAAACGGAGCCTACCGGTTTCAGACGCTGCTATTTCACAGGCACCGCAGTGGGAACAGGACCTTCGTCGCAGGCGCTCTGATGTCAGAGCGTTCACTTCCTGTTGCAGGACCTGCCGCTGAGTCAGAGCCGGGGGCGTGTCCAAGACTTTGCGCGCTCTTTCAGGTACGCCCACCTTCTTCTCCAGCGCCTTAGGGCGCGAATCTGGCGGCAAATATGGCGGTATTTGGCGCCAAACAACAGCAACAGTCTTTTTCGCCAAAACACTCCACAGGCACACAGGGCTCGCAATGCTGCAAGTTTCGTATCCTGTTCGTGACGCCAAAGTTTTGTGTCGACCCGCCACCACAATTGTGGGTTACCAGGGCAATGGGGTACTCAGAGCCGAGCCCATGGAAGTCTATGGGGATTGTCACAGGTAGCGGTGGCTCGGTCTGTGGCCCTAGCGGTCTGGCGTATGTTGGGGGAATATTTACAGGGGATAGATATATTTACAGTTCGTGACGCCACCTGTAGTCTCTGGTAATTTGTACCAGCGCTGCTGTAGATCTCTGAGGGGATGGTGATGCAGCTAGATGTCGGGTCCCCTACAGGTGGGACTCTTCCCTCAGGTCGGTAGTTAAAGCAGGGTTGTGCAGGCATGCAAGTAAATAACTCAGTCTCACACGGTCAGCGTCTTTCCATACCTTTACTTGTAAGATGGTAAGGCAGGTCCCAGGGAGGCTGATGGGGTTGATGGAGGATGAGCTTTGAGGCAACGGCTAAGCAAGTTAGGGGCCTCCTTTACTGTCCAATGTTGATGAGTCCAACCAGCCTGAAGCGTAGTTCCCTCTATATCTCCAGCTATTCCAAAGCTGTTCTGCCCGGTCAGTTTTTGTGGTCGGAGCCTTCCTGTGAGAGAGCTGAGTTCCTATTCTTGCTGATCAGGCTCAAGGTTCTCACTCTCCCTGACCCCAGATACGTACTGACTCTTCAGGGATGCTTGCCACGACCTAAGGTCCGATAAGCCTCTGGTTTTCTTACCACTAAGCGTGAAGCTTTAGTGATCCTTCGGTCCCCAGTGACCGGTAACAATGTGCAGGTATCCTATACTTATGGCACTTCTCTGTTCTCTTCCACTATGCCCTTCGATATGCTCAACTCTTAATAGATATCTCAGTCCGTCTAATAGTGGGGCACAGCTCTGACCAGGCTGAGGTGAACTGGCTCACCTGTACTGGCCTCCACTTTCTGAACTGCACAAAGACTGCACTTCCTCACTCCTTCGAGTCACTGACTGAACTGAACTCAGACTACTTAGCACTCCCCTCCACACCCCTGGTGGGTGTGTCCGAAGTGTACATGATATCATGAAGAGCCCTTAACCGTTACCTCTCCACTCATCCTCCTGGTATTGTGTACCAGGGCTACACACTGTCAGTACTGAAAGGATTAGCTGTACACATTTACACTACGTGGTATCTTGTACCAAAAACTAGTTTGCACTTTATCTACAAGTACTCTTCATAACTCTGCAATATAAAACAAGTCTGCTATATAAAATACTTCTTCAAGATATAACAATTCTTAATTCACTCTAAGCATACTGTACAAATATAATAACACTTTTATTAGTACACAATCATAACTGTCATCAAAAGAGGTATATGGCAGATACTATCCCAGCCGGGTATCTTCAAGTGCTATAGAACATTAAATCAAGCGCAATAAAACCGTTTCATTCTAGTTCAGTAAAACGTTTCTTTCTTCTCTTAGTGCAACTGTGTGGCCCAGCTACGCCAGGCACACATAATTCCAGGAAAATGCACAAGAAGGTAACCGTGAAGCTTGATATTCATTCACGTCACTCACATTTCCCAACACACCCACTAGGGGTATAAAAGGCAGTGACACGTAGCAATAGCCAGTCTGTTTCCTGTCTTCGGACAGATCAGTTCAGTGTTCAGTTTCAGTTCAGTCTGGACTTGGAGGAGAGGAGTTCAGTCTAGTCTTGGAGGAAGAGGAGTGCAGACTAGATTCTGACAGAGCAGTTCATAAAGTGGAGTCTGGTTTGAGTGTAAGGAGTCACTCTAGCCCAGTCAGAACTGCAGGACCAGTACCTCAGCACAAGCTACCTGTATTCTTTGGAAGGAGGAAAGTAACCCTCGGAGCTACAGCATTTACACAGTTGACAGAGTACCTGTGCGCTGCTCTGGACAGGGTCAGAGAAAAGGAAGAAAGAAGGGAAACACAGGAGCTACAACAGTGAGTGTACTGAGAACTGTTCAGCGAGCTCTGGAGGGAAGCTGGCATTTTACATCATCGCTACTTGTGCTTATGTTAAGAGCAAGAGCAGGACGCGAGGCACAGTGGAGAAAGATAGAGACTAGTGCATCAGGTACTGGATTACCCGCACTAATTCACCGGACACCGGGGTCCGAAGCGTTGCTAGTGCTTCACGCCTAGTAATAAGATAACCGGAGGCTTTCTGGACTACAAGTCGCAGAAGGTAGCCCTAAGTGCTGATACGTAAACGGAGTCAGGGAGAACGGGGACTTTGAGTCAGTGCACGACAAAAGTAAGGACTTAGTTCTCTCATCATCTGATAGTCAGAGACATAAAAGGCTCTACCACAATGTCGGCCGGGCGTTGCAGCTATTGAACAAGCTGGAGATTAACAGAGTTAACTTGACTTCATGCAAGTTTGTACTCACCTACATACAAAGTTAAAGGAGGCCTCTAACCTGCTCAGCGGTTATCCTGAATGTGCATTCTCCACCCCGACCAGCTCCCCGGGACCTGCCTGAAACATCTGCAAGTAAAGGTATGGAAAGAGATTGCCTTGTGTGAGACTGCTTTATTACCTACACCCTGCACCACCATAGACTTCCAGGGACCAGTCTCACCTGTGGGAGACCTACCATCTAGCTGCCCTATAACATCCCCTGTGAAGATCCATATAGCAGCGCTGGTCCAATTGATCAGATACCACGGGTGGCGTCACGAACTATCTAATCTACAATTTCCCTGTAAATATCCCCCATTGTATGAGCGCCCAGGGCCACGGACCGAATCCTGCTGCCAGTGACAAATCCCATAGACTTTCATGGTCTCGGTGCCGAGTACCCCATAGCCCTGGTACCACCTCAGTGTGGTGCGCGTCATCTTCTGGCGTCACGAACAGGATGCGAAACTTGCAAAAATTGTGAGTCCTGTGTTGCCTATATTGACTGTTTTATGCGAAAAAGACTGTTTGCTGTTTGTCACTTTTGGCGCCAAATACCGCCATTTTTGCGCCATATTCGCGCCCTGAGGCGCTGGTGAAGAAGGTGGGCGTGCATTCGTGGGCGTGTACCCCCCTGTGGCGCGAAAGCTATGGCCGCCCTCTCAAAGTGTTATTACAACGTCCGCAATGGCCCCACTGCAAGGGAGATCCGCCTCCTCTTCATCTTCTATGCAAAAAGGAGGAAGCGCAAATCCCGCCTCCACGGAAGGGACCAGATTGTTCCTGATGGAGAACACAGTCTGGCCTGGAGTGAGATGGCGGAAGGACGGGTTACGCTATGCGGAGCAGCAGTGGCAAGCAGGCCCTGTTCCCCTGAAGAGCCTCTGCCCGTGCCGGAGCCGTCCCCAGTACAAGACCTTCAGCAAACCATGCTGGAATTAAAGGAGGAGAATGCGGCGCTTAAAAGAATGATCCAGCGCCATGCAGACATGAAGGAGACCGAGGGACGCTGGCGTGCCCAGACACAGCGGCTGCTGTGGGACGCAGTGTTCTCTCCCACAGATATAACGCCATCACCTGCCTTTCCTAAGTCCCTGCTGAAGAAGGCTGAAGGACAACCGGAGGCTGCCCCCAAAAGTGCTGTACCTGATCCCACCGGTGGAGAGGTGGAGGAGAAGGAGGCTGAGGAGGTCCTGCCCGTACCGGAGTGCCAGCCAGGCCAGGAGGCCGCAGCAGATTACAGTTCCCCGGTAGGAACACCGGAGGGGTCTCAACCATCACTGCCGGAAATCAACTGGGAGCAAATGGAGTACCTTGATGACATCACCTATGCTGCAAAAGTGGAGCATGAGGAGCTGTGTCGTGAGAAGGAGAGACAACGGCAGCAGGAGGAGAGAGAAATACAGCAGTTCCGTCAGCGGTACCTGGAAGAGTTCCTCGCCGACAAGGAGAGTGTTCGCCGTGATAAAGGTACACTCCGGGAACCGCGGCGCCAGGGGTGCGTAACGGACTTCAAACTCCGCAAAGGCTGGGGTTTTATCCGTGAGCCGGGCCTATATCCGGGAGTCTTTGTAAGCCGCCGGGATGTAGAGTCCCACCTGCCCATCGGTCATCCGGGAAGGGATCTGGTAAATGGGGACATCGTCAGTTACACTCGACACTGGGGTTTAAAGGGATGGTATGCCCTAAATGTCTCTATTGTCAGTGACCCCGTCCCCGACGCCGGTAGCGTACACAATGCCGCAGCGTCCCAGTCCCGGGCTCCAACAGCACCAGGCCGTGCACCAGCAACGCCCCCTGCGTACGCCTCTCTATCTACGTCACGATCTGCATCGCAACCTGCGCCCTCCTCTACACCAAGGTCTTGTCCAGCATCATACCCTGCGTACACCTCTGCACCGCAGTCTACGTCACGTTCTGCATCGCAATCTGCGACCTGTCCTGAATCGCAAGTTACAGCGACACCTTCAACAACGCCACTTGCGTCCTACATGACAGAAGCACCCGATGGGACCTTAGTAAGAATGAAGACTGTAGCGACTCAAACCTACATCGCAGGACATGATATCCTGGTAATGGTACCCAAGGGCATCGTGTAATTCTGTCTCCAGGGATGGAAAAAGTCAATGTCACCTCAAGCAAAGATGAAAATCAGTAGGACCCAGACAGGGTTTACTGCCACTGAAAAATGTAAAAAGTTTAAAGAGGAAATTTTGCCGATTTGCACTTTATTAATATTTTGAATGATACATATTTAAGTAGAATACCCGGCTGGGTACAGAGTTAAAAAGTTAAAGAGTAAATGTGATGATGTTTACATATTTAAATAGAATACCCCAGTTGGGTAAAGTAAAAGTTAAAGTACTAATGTGATTTCTATTGATATGTCTTGAAATGTGTTTTATCATGCCATAGACTGCGTGGCTGTGGACTTTGCCAGCCCAAAAACTTTTAATGTAAATAGTTTGCGCTTCGGTGCCTCATCTTGGTTTTACACAAAACCTAAACTACCTCTGAAGAAAAACCCGTATGGTGTGGCCTAGAGTCAGGTCTGCAGTCAGAAGTCCTGCAGCCCACCCAGGACCCACGTGGGAGGTTTGGTGCGGGTCCTCCACAGGAATCTTGTCTTGTATTTATGAAAGTGTTTTTGATACTTTTATAATTTTCTAATGTACAAATTGTAACGTTCAAGAATCCTGACCTCCCGCAAGGGAAGAGTTAAAGTTGTTTGATGTTATATGCAAAACAAAATGTTTCTTTTCTCTTTTACAGCCCGGGAGTGCTGTGTTTAACCAAGGGGGGATGTGTGGCCCAGCTACGCCAGGCACACATAATTCCAGGAAAATGCACAAGAAGGTAACCGTGAAGCTTGATATTCATTCACGTCACTCACATTTCCCAACACACCCACTAGGGTATAAAAGGCAGTGACACGTAGCAATAGCCAGTCTGTTTCCTGTCTTCGGACAGATCAGTTCAGTGTTCAGTTTCAGTTCAGTCTGGACTTGGAGGAGAGGAGTTCAGTCTAGTCTTGGAGGAAGAGGAGTGCAGACTAGATTCTGACAGAGCAGTTCATAAAGTGGAGTCTGGTTTGAGTGTAAGGAGTCACTCTAGCCCAGTCAGAACTGCAGGACCAGTACCTCAGCACAAGCTACCTGTATTCTTTGGAAGGAGGAAAGTAACCCTCGGAGCTACAGCATTTACACAGTTGACAGAGTACCTGTGCGCTGCTCTGGACAGGGTCAGAGAAAAGGAAGAAAGAAGGGAAACACAGGAGCTACAACAGTGAGTGTACTGAGAACTGTTCAGCGAGCTCTGGAGGGAAGCTGGCATTTTACATCATCGCTACTTGTGCTTATGTTAAGAGCAAGAGCAGGACGCGAGGCACAGTGGAGAAAGATAGAGACTAGTGCATCAGGTACTGGATTACCCGCACTAATTCACCGGACACCGGGGTCCGAAGCGTTGCTAGTGCTTCACGCCTAGTAATAAGATAACCGGAGGCTTTCTGGACTACAAGTCGCAGAAGGTAGCCCTAAGTGCTGATACGTAAACGGAGTCAGGGAGAACGGGGACTTTGAGTCAGTGCACGACAAAAGTAAGGACTTAGTTCTCTCATCATCTGATAGTCAGAGACATAAAAGGCTCTACCACAATGTCGGCCGGGCGTTGCAGCTATTGAACAAGCTGGAGATTAACAGAGTTAACTTGACTTCATGCAAGTTTGTACTCACCTACATACAAAGTTAAAGGAGGCCTCTAACCTGCTCAGCGGTTATCCTGAATGTGCATTCTCCACCCCGACCAGCTCCCCAGGACCTGCCTGAAACATCTGCAAGTAAAGGTATGGAAAGAGATTGCCTTGTGTGAGACTGCTTTATTACCTACACCCTGCACCACCATAGACTTCCAGGGACCAGTCTCACCTGTGGGAGACCTACCATCTAGCTGCCCTATAACATCCCTGTGAAGATCCATATAGCAGCGCTGGTCCAATTGATCAGATACCACGGGTGGCGTCACGAACTATCTAATCTACAATTTCCCTGTAAATATCCCCCATTGTATGAGCGCCCAGGGCCACGGACCGAATCCTGCTGCCAGTGACAAATCCCATAGACTTTCATGGGCTCGGTGCCGAGTACCCATTGCCCTGGTACTAAGTGCGACTCACAACATGAGGGACCCGTCACAAGCCCTCAACGTAGGCCTTGGGCAGGCTACAAGGCAACAACTGGTTCCTCTTTAGACCACTTCTTCGGCCGCGCCAAACGGGTTTTTGTTCTGCAGTCAGTAGTGCGGTGATATAGGGTGTCAGCACACCCTACAGGCTTCAAGTAAAATCAAGATGGAGCACCTAAACAGGTGCTTAACTATTTACAAATAAAAGGGTTGGACCAAACACAGTCTATGGCCTCACTGTTCTTAGAAAAACAAAACAAAATGAACGATGCAGGGTATGATAGCTCCACAGCTCACAATGTACAGTATGATGCCCCTATAGCTCCCTGTATATAGTATGATGGCCCCACAGTACAATTCTCCTATATGATGTGGGTTGCCCGCCAGGGCAGTGGGATACTCGGTACCGGGCCGGTGTACTGAGGGGATGTGTCACAGCGGCGGTGACCCAGTCCGTGGCCCTGGGCGTCCAATGAAAGGGGAATTATTTACAGGGGATGTTTAGAGTTTGTAGTGTAGGTATTCGTGACGCCACCTGTGGTATCTGGTCAATGGTGACCAGCGCTGCGGTGCAGATCATATGGGATAGATGGTGAGATGCAGCAGAGTTGGTACAGTCTCCCACAGGTGAGACTATGGGATCCCAGGGCAGGCAGATGTTGTAGTAGGTGGTAATGGTGCTGCAGGATGTAGCTGAGTGCAATGTGTGACGCAAAAAGAAACTGAGAGACAGTCAGCGAGTTGCAGTTTCCAATGCTTTACTCATAGTTCTGATGTGTACAATACAGATGCCCGCTTGACACTGTGTCCTCCAGGTGAGGGGCTCAGCAAACCCCCAGGTAGATTGGGATGCACCTTTCCAGGGCTCCGTTCTAGATGTTTGTGTCTCTTCCTCTGGCCGTCTCCCTGTGCTGATTTTCCACTCTTTCTATCCTACAGCACCTTCACCAACAGTGTCTCTGATCAGCGGCTCCTCTGGGATAACGACTTAGTTCTGCGTTCCTCTTGATTCTATATAGCTGCCTCTCAGAGAAGATAATGGTGGTTGATGACTGTGATCCCTGGGGGTATCACAGCAGTCGACTTGCTAGCTGAATCATGAAGTTCTCCCACTAGACTAGGGGTCGAGTTCCCTCTTGCGACCAAGTCCCTCTGCAAACAGAACGGGACCAACGAATGGCTTCTGCGCTCTCCGTATCCCTAGGACTTCTTCCTCTCTCTCTCTCCAGAAGCTTATCTTTCTTTCTCGCTTGCTTCCTTCTTCCCACTTCTCTAGGACTAAGCCCTTCCTGGCTTCTAGTCCCTCTCCGAGTCTCTATCTAGACTCCTTCTCTACTCACTGCAGCCTCCCCTCACTGGGAGCTGCTCCACACACGTCCTTCTCCTTCCTCGTCCTCTACAGGAATCTCTAATCCTGCCTACTGCTTCCTCAAGCTTCACTCCTCCTTGCTACCTACTCCACCCACCCATACACCCTTTCCTATCTCAGCCTGGGATGAGACCATCCTCCCGAAGGGTCCGTCCAGGGTGCCCAGCTGTTCTAGTGTGTGTTGGGTGCAGGTGTTAGAGTCCTAGGTGGTGCTCCCTCCTTACCTGGGGATGGAGTATCACACCTCTGGGTGAGGTGCAATACCTCTGTGGCGACTGAACCCTCAGGGGCGCCACAGATGCCATTACAGACTTACACATAATTAAAAGAAAAAACTTAGACTCACATAGTCCTGTTCTCAGTCCTCCACAGCCACCATTTCCACTTGTCCCAGAGTAGGCATTTTTGGCATCATGCAGTGACGTCATTGCGCCACCTGACATCCCATACGAGGAGCTGGCCTTCAACAGGCCGAAGTAGCATGCAGCTACCTGCCTGAATAAATGACGGATCAGGGAGCCGATGGATCTCTGCTCCACTACAGCTGTTAACAGTATCAGCATCCTAAGGCACTGTGTGTCGACCCGCCACCACAATTGTGGGTTACCAGGGCAATGGGGTACTCAGAGCCGAGCCCGTAGAAGTCTATGGGGATTTTGTCACAGGTAGCTGTGGCTCGGTCTGTGGCCCTGGCGGTCTGGCGTATGTTGGGGATATATTTACAGGGGATTGATTTATGTACAGTTCGTGACGCCACCTGTAGTATTCTGGTAATATGTACCAGCGCTGCTGTAGATCTCTGAGGGGATGGTGAGGCAGCTAGATGTCGGGTCCCCTACAGGTGGGACTCTTCCCTCAGGTCGGTAGTTAGGTAGGGATTGTGCAGGCATGCAATAATAACTCAGTCTCACACAGTCAACGTCTTTCCATACCTTTACTTGCAGGATGATAAGGCAGGTCCCAGGGAGGCTGATGGGGTTGATGGAGGATGAGCTTTGAGGCAACAGCTAAGCAAGTTAGGGGCCTCCTTTACTGTCCAATGAAGCTGAGTACGACCAGCCTGAAGCGTAATCCTCTCAAATCTCCAGCTTTTCTTTAGCTGTACTTGCCCAGTCAGATTTGTGTTAGAAGCCTTTCTGCGAGGGAGCTGAATCCTTTTATTGTCGTGCACTAACTCAAAGTCTTCACACCCTCTGACTCCAGCTACGTTCTGACTATAAGGGGCTTGTCTGCCGCGACCTAGGGTCCGGTAGATTCCTGGTTTTCTCTTCACTATGCTGTACAATAGTGATCCTTCGGTCCCCAGTAACCGGTTGCAACGTGCAGGACTTTTCCAAGTCAAAAGCACTTTTTCAATTATCTTCCTTCCACTTTGCCCTTCGCCTTGCTTGTCTCTTAATAGATAGTTCAGTCTTTCTTCCAGTGGGGCACAGCTCTGACTAGACTAAGGTGTATACAGACACCTACACCAGACTCCACTTTCTGAACTGATGATAGACTTAAACTGGAAACGTCTACTCTGTCCAAGGACAGGAAACTGACTTCTCACTCTGAAGTCCGGACACTGACTGACTAAATCACTCCCTTCCACACCCTGCTGGGTGTGTCAGAAGTGTACATGATGTCATGAAGAGACCTTAACTGTTACCTCTCCACTCATCCTCCTGGTATTGTGTACCAGGGCTACACATTCCCCCATGGTAAACGACAGCACTCCCGGGCTGTAAAATATAAAGAGACATTTTTGTTCATACAATAAACATTAAACAATAACATCTTCCCATCCGGGAGGTGAGAACACCTTGAACGTTACGAACAATAACATTTTACATATAGAAATACAAAAGTATCAAATAGCATTTAATAAATATATATACAAGATACTTGTGAAGGACCCGCACCAAACCTTCAACGTGGGTCCTGGGTGGGCTGCAGGACATCCAAATGCAGACCTCACTCAGTGCCACACCACACGGGTTTTTGGTTCAGAGGTAAGTCAAGGTTTCATGTGAAACCATTAAGAAGGCACTTTAGTGCAACTATTTACAGGATACAGTTTTTGGGCTGGCTCAGTCCTCAGCCTCTGAGTCCATTGTTAAACGAAGACATAATAGAGAAAAAACACATTTATATATATAGACTTTTACAATGTTCACATAAATTCGTTATAATCACTGCTGATATCTAATGGGTAATTTCCCTTTTGTGACTCTCTCTGATCTACGTGGTGTAGTTTCAGGTATAACAAGTTGCGATCTGTCTGCACTGCGTAACGGCAAACTATAGAACTGCCTTAACCTTTCTATGGATCTGGCAAGCGTACTGATGGCTGGGCGGTGTGAGTCAGCTTCACCAGGGGATCCCATAGTATGGGGCGCTGCTACAGATGATCCATCTTGAGGTTCTACAGGTTGAGGTGTTGCTGGAATGGGTAACTCCTGAACGGGTTCAACTGGCACCACAGGCACAACTGGAGGTAAAACTTCCTCTTGTGGCTGATAAAACTGCAACACTGGAATTATCACAGCATCTCCCAGTCGGGGCCAATCCGCAGGAAAATCTCCCAGATCGGTGTGTAGGACCTCTTCCTTTCTTTCTCTTTGATTGAAGACAGGGTTCTTTTCACAACTCTTTAAGTGTTCTGGACACAACTTCAAATGATCTCTGGACACAGTGGTTGTTGTTCTTCCTCCGTCTTTACTGACGACACAAACTTTTCTGTTGTCGTACTTAGAATCTTGTATGACGTAGGGTTCTTGCTCCCACTGATTATCCAGTTTGTGCATCTTTCTTTTTCTTTTTAATACTACCTCTCCAGGCATCAGAGGCTTGGCAGGAGCATTTCGGTTGTAAACATCTTCCTGTTTCTCCCGTGCCTTATTGAGACTTTCCTCTACACAGATTTGTACTCTTCTGTATTGCTCTTGCCGATTGACGTCCCAGTTCTCCACGGCATCGTCTGCCTCCGGTTCTACCACTCCAAGTTCTAAATCCATTGGTAGTTTTCCGGGCCTTGCTCTCATAAGATAGGCTGGAGTGCAGTTAGTTGAGCTTACAGGTATATGGTTGTACAAATCAACCAAATCAGGTAGTAAATCCGGCCATCGATTCCTGTCTTCCAACGGTATGGATCTCAACAAGTCAAGGACAATATGGTTCATCTTTTCACAAAGACCGTTGGTTTGAGGGTGATATGGTGTTGTTCTTATTTTCTTGCACCCGTACATTTGACAGAATTCCTTGAATAAATCAGCTTCGAAAGCAGGTCCCTGATCGGTTAAGACTTGCTCGGGATACCCATGCGGTCTGCAGAAGCTTGCTTGAAAGGTCTTCGCGGCCGTCACTGCGGTCTGGTCTTTCACTGGAACGACTACCAGAAATCTGGAGTAATGGTCCACCATGGTCAAGGCGTATGAGTATCCAGATCTACTCGGCGACAGTTTGACGTGGTCCAGGGCCACAATCTCCAGAGGACGAGTCGTCCGGATAGGTTGCAGGGGGGCCTTTTGACTACCGTAGTCCTTTCTTCTGAGACCACAGGGTCCACAGTTCCGACACCACCTCTCGACGGAGCTGCGCATCCCTACCAGTAGAACCGGCATCTCAACAGGGTCTCCAGCTTCCTCCAGCCAAAGTGTCCTGCTTGATCGTGGTACGCTTCCAACACCATTGGGACGTCTGCCTTGGGGACCACGATTTGCCAGACCATTTCATGGGTTCTGGGGTTGACGTATCTTCTGCACAACTTCTCACGGTATAGGAACAACCTGCTTTTCTCGTTCCACAGGAGCTTGGCTGACATAGGTGCATCCTTTTCCAGAGAGGAGCCTTCCTGTCTTAACAACTCCTTGATGCGGCTGACCACTGGATCACTGTCCTGAGTCTCTTTCCAGCTGTGATGGGGTAAAGGATTTAATGTTGCACCATTCTGCTTTCTGTGGACTTGATGCTCGTGGACTACCCCATTTCGATGGAACGCGGGTAGCTCAATTTCTTCCAGGTCGTCCGATTCTTCTTCCGTGTCAGAGTCATGCGGCATTCGGGACAACGCATCAGCATTAGCATTCTTTCGACCTGCCCGGTATTTGATAGTAAACTGATAATTGGACAACCGAGCCATCCATCGCTGCTCCATGGCGCCCAGCTTGGCGGTTTCCAGGTGCGTTAACGGGTTGTTGTCTGTAAACGCAGTGAACTTATTGGAGGCCAGATAGTGTTTAAATCTTTCAGTAATGGCCCAGACCAGCGCCAGAAACTCCAGCTTGAAGCTGCTATAATTTTCAGGATTCCTTTCAGTTGGCCTGAGTTTTCTGCTGGCATATGCGATGACTTTTTCTTGTCCATTCTGCTTCTGACTGAGAACGGCTCCAACCCTTCATTACTGGCGTCGGTGTACAACAGGAACGGTTGGCTGTAATCAGGATAGGTTAAGATCTCATCACCTGTCAGGATCTCTTTCATCTTTTGGAATGCTTCAGCCTGTTCTTTACCCAATTAAAGGGAGGGTTTCTGCTCTTCAGGGATTGTCCTACTAGGAGGTCCTGTAAAGGAGCTGCCTTCTTCGTGTAATCTTTCACGAATCTCCTATAGTAACCCGTTAGTCCCAGGAACTGTCGCACTTCCTTAAGGTTCTTCGGCTCCGGCCACTTCTGGATGGCAGTGACTTTCTCTGGGTCCGGCGCTACTCCTTCCGAACTGACGATGTGCCCCAAGTATTGTACCTTCTGCTTGAGTAGATGGCATTTTGAGGGTTTCAACTTCATCCCGTACCTGGACAGGGACTCAAACACTTCTGCCAGGTGCTTCAGATGGTCCTCATATGTCTTGGAATACACGATAACGTCGTCTAGGTATAGCAGCACGGTTTCAAAATTGAGATGTCCCAGACAGTTTTCCATCACTCTCTGAAATGTTCCTGGGGCACTACTGAGCCCAAACGGCATTCTGTCGAACTCACAGAGCCCCATTGGGGTGGTGAAAGCCGTTTTCTCACGATCCTCCTCAGCCACAGCCACTTGCCAGTAACCACTAGTCAGATCAAGGGTAGAAAAGTAGTTAGCCGTTTTCAGAGCAGCTAATGATTCCTCTATGCGTGGTAGCGGGTATGCATCCTTGTGTGTTATGCGGTTCACCTGCCTGTAATCCACACACATTCTCATACTACCATCTTTCTTTTTAACCAGAACTAGAGGGGCTGCCCAGGGACTACAACTATCCCTTATCACCCCAGCTTTCTTCATATCATTCAACATTTCTTTAGCCTTCTGATAATGAGCTGGAGGTATGGGCCTATACCGCTCTTTGATGGGAGGATGATTGCCAGTAGGGATATGATGTTGTACTCCCTTAATTATCCCAAAATCAAGTGGATTTTTGCTAAACACTTGGGCGTACTCTTGCACCACCCGTAATACCCCTTGCTTCTGGTGAGCGGGAGTGGTGTCCGTCCCAACATGGAGTTGCTGACACCATTCCGCCACCTGAGTTGCTGGGTCATTGTCCTCCTCTATTTGACAGGAGTCTAAGGACTCAGCCGGGAGAATAGAATTATTGTCGACAGCATGTAGTTTAGCAATGGTTGCATAACGGGGTAAATTTACCTCATCATCTCCCCAATTGAGAAGCCGTACCGGTACTCTTCCATTCACCACTTCTACTACTCCTCTAGCAGTCATAAGTGTAGGTCTATGTTCTGAATGGTGGGGTTCTACTACACCTTGGTAATTCTGTCCTCTCAGACCTATGGCTGCCCTGCACCAAATGATCATTTCACTCATTGGGGGTATCACAATAGGAACTGAGTCAGTGACCCGTACATTACCAATTTCGCCGTCGGTAAGCTTCGCTTGCTGCTGACACACCAGGGCCCGGATCTCTCTTTGGATTACTCCTCTCTGCCTTGGTCGGGCAATCTCAGCGAGCTGTTGGAGTAAGAACACAACTTCTCCCAAACAATTACCGATAATGTTAGTACCCAAAATGATATTTAAACCGTTCTCCTCATTTACAGTCTTTACTACCAGAAGCCCTTGGTCTTTCAACTCCTCTCTGCCCACCTTTACATCTACACATTTTGTTCCGAGTACTTCTACAGGAAGACCATTCGAAGCATACACAGTAAAGTCAAGGCTCGGAGGTTTAAGACTGTCCATTGACCAGTACTTGGTATATAGAGCATCAGGTATGAGGGTCACCTGGGACCCAGTGTCTAACAATGCTGGAACAGCAATACCATCTAGAATAATAGACAGGTAGGGTCGCCCGCCCACATACCTGCGGTTCCAGTCTAGGGGGCCTGACGGGTATTCTCCTGGGTGTTGGCCCTTGGACCCAGGTTCTGCCCGTTTAAAGGACACTGTGTAGACAGATGACCTTTCCGGTTGCAGCGATAACAGATGATCTCTCGACGAGAAGGGTGTTGATCAGAGGTTGCTCCTGGGGGTGGCGTTGTCCTCCTCCGGGGGGGCGACGTCTTCTTTCTCCTCCGGTGCATCCACGGAACGTCCTCTGGGCAGTCAGCTAGCAAGATCTTCCCTTCCTCTTCTTTCCGCAGCTGTAGGGCACTCATCACAGCGGCCAGATTTTTAGTCAGCTGGCGCACCTCTGAGCGCAGACAGTCCAATTCACTAGGAGGTGTCACCTGCGTTTTGGTTTCTGCCACTAGCGGGGAACAGGGGGTTACTGCCGGTTCCAGAGTGACTTCACCCTGATGATGTTGGGTGGCCACCTCGGGTTTGCCCAGGGGCCGCAGCCCTTTTATTGCCATGTCTTTTAGGGCATCAAAGGTAGCATCCGGATGATCTAAGGACCACCAATTTACAGTTCTGCGTTCCTCTGGGGATCTCAATCCCTGTATAAATTGTTCTTTCAGCATTCTATTCTCGTCGATAGCATTTAAATTGTTAATTTGCTTGAGGGCTCTTAGGGCTCCCTGTAGTCGGCAAGCATAGTCCCGGATGCTGTCACCTGGCTGTTGTGAACAGTGATAGAAGGCCATCCGGAGATCCGTTTCTGTGCGGTCTTCAAATATGGCATGAAGCTTCAGGAAGATCGCAGGCACCGACTCCTGATCAACGGTATCCCAAGTCTCCACTTCCCTCTCAGCAGCGCCAGTTAGCTGCCCTATTAGCACAGCAGCTTTTTGTCTCTCAGGCATGGAGTACATTTCTAAGATGCTGCATAACTTCCGTTTGAAGCCTGCTAATGTGCCTGGCCCACCGCTGTATTGGGGAAGCCATTTCGCCCCAGGCATATATGGGAGCGTTAGTGGCATGATCGGGACTACCGGACGGGGTGCAGGGCCTGCGCCTCCATCTGGCGCTATAATACCAGACGGTGCGGGATTGGGGCCTCCGGCCGGGGCCGCACTGTCAGCCGGTTGTTGTGACATCTTAGCGCCCCCTTGGTTAAACGGAGCCTACCGGTTTCAGATGCTGCTACTTCACAGGCACCGCAGTGGGAACAGGACCTTCGTCGCAGGCGCTCTGATGTCAGAGCGTTCACTTCCTGTTGCAGGACCTGCCGATGAGATCAGAGCCGGGGGCGTGTCCAAGACTTTGCGCGCTCTTTCAGGTACGCCCACCTTCTTCTCCAGCGCCTGAGGGCGCGAATATGGCGACAAAAATGGCGATTTTGGCGCCAAAAGTGCAAACAGTCCTTTTTCACAAAAACACTCCACAGGCATACAGGGCTCGCAATGCTGCAAGTTTCGTATCCTGTTCGTGACGCCAAAAGTTGTGTCGACCCGCCACCACAATTGTGGGTTACCAGGGCAATGGGGTACTCAGAGCCGAGCCCGTAGAAGTCTATGGGGATTTTGTCACAGGTAGCTGTGGCTCGGTCTGTGGCCCTGGCGGTCTGGCGTATGTTGGGGATATATTTACAGGGGATTGATTTATGTACAGTTCGTGACGCCACCTGTAGTATTCTGGTAATATGTACCAGCGCTGCTGTAGATCTCTGAGGGGATGGTGAGGCAGCTAGATGTCGGGTCCCCTACAGGTGGGACTCTTCCCTCAGGTCGGTAGTTAGGTAGGGATTGTGCAGGCATGCAATAATAACTCAGTCTCACACAGTCAACGTCTTTCCATACCTTTACTTGCAGGATGATAAGGCAGGTCCCAGGGAGGCTGATGGGGTTGATGGAGGATGAGCTTTGAGGCAACAGCTAAGCAAGTTAGGGGCCTCCTTTACTGTCCAATGAAGCTGAGTACGACCAGCCTGAAGCGTAATCCTCTCAAATCTCCAGCTTTTCTTTAGCTGTACTTGCCCAGTCAGATTTGTGTTAGAAGCCTTTCTGCGAGGGAGCTGAATCCTTTTATTGTCGTGCACTAACTCAAAGTCTTCACACCCTCTGACTCCAGCTACGTTCTGACTATAAGGGGCTTGTCTGCCGCGACCTAGGGTCCGGTAGATTCCTGGTTTTCTCTTCACTATGCTGTACAATAGTGATCCTTCGGTCCCCAGTAACCGGTTGCAACGTGCAGGACTTTTCCAAGTCAAAAGCACTTTTTCAATTATCTTCCTTCCACTTTGCCCTTCGCCTTGCTTGTCTCTTAATAGATAGTTCAGTCTTTCTTCCAGTGGGGCACAGCTCTGACTAGACTAAGGTGTATACAGACACCTACACCAGACTCCACTTTCTGAACTGATGATAGACTTAAACTGGAAACGTCTACTCTGTCCAAGGACAGGAAACTGACTTCTCACTCTGAAGTCCGGACACTGACTGACTAAATCACTCCCTTCCACACCCCTGCTGGGTGTGTCAGAAGTGTACATGATGTCATGAAGAGACCTTAACTGTTACCTCTCCACTCATCCTCCTGGTATTGTGTACCAGGGCTACACAACTGCTCCACAAGACTCATCCTAGGCCGCTACCTAAGGTGAGATGCTCATCTCGCCTCATAGCAGAAGAGGCCCTGCATGCAGTTATAGTGCAATGTAGTGCAGCCTGATGAAGGGTAAAGCACAGGATGCAGAGCCAGAGTATTCCTTTGCATTGTTAATAGTCTGCTCTCAGGTTCCATTTAAGGCCTCAATCTCTCCTGCAAACCACAGTTGGAGATGTCGCCCTGTATTTGTCTTTCTCTAACCACACAGTCGATGAAAATTCCTGGAAACTTAAACAAGGGCAATGTGTTTGTAATTACAGCTTTTTTCACTGGCACAGCTATGGAGGGTCCTCCGTTACTGAGTAGGAACCAGTTTGCCCCTGACTATCCTGCCGCGGAGACACATGTTCCTCCTGCTACAGGTCACAACAAATGTTTGACAGAATATCCAGGGTCCATGTACAAGCTTGGCACAAGGAGGCACAACAATGTGGTTGTAGCCTGTGTATTTATTTCTACGGATAATCCAGCCTTGTTTAAAAGATAAAATGAGATGAAAGAGCAAAATGCACATGTGCGGATGATGGATATAAATATGGAAAACTGATAAACATACAAAGACAACCATGCCAGGTGTAACGAATAGAAACAGATCCAGAGTCAGCTCCAGGGAACAATGTAGCTTTTTGCTATCATGACCATGGCCATATTATAAATCCACATTGTGCAGATTTCAAATAAAACACCCATTTATTCTAATAGCTGATACCCAACCTTTGTTGGCCACCAATTTTATACCTGGGAAGATGGATAGTTTGCTTCCCTCTATATTAAATCCAATGGAATCGTAAAATTGTGTCACGTTCCAAAGGCATTTTAAAGTTATTATCCCCTCTCTGCGCCATATAAATGTACCGTATAGTGACAGATGGTGTGTCCATGGCTCTGTAATACAGACACATATACGAGTAGACTGAGTAGTAAATTAAAAGCACATTTCAGCTAAGCAATTTAGTTATCCTTAGACATAACGCCGAGTGAAGTGGAAATATATGGCCACAGCAGTCTTTATTGATTACAACAAATATTAAATTAATCATAATACGCTCTATTCTCTGAGGAGATCCTGGATGGCCTATTATAAAACTGAACAGCACCAGAATAAATACTACCCAGTCGCACCGCTCCAACTTGGGGTTGACAAATGTCACAGTGCTGTCCCCTGTACAATTTTTACCTGTTCCCTGGGAACCATCCCAGCATGAACTAAAACCATAACTCATTGGCCCAGACATCACCTCTCTGCTATCCAGAATCCCGGAGTGTCTATCAGCCATATCCTCCTTCTTCTCCTCCCGCTTCCTCAAACTCAATGTGGACAAATCTGAACTCATAATCTTTCCCCCATCCCACAGATCTTCCTTACCTGACCTATCTATCACAATTAACGACATCACGCTTTCCCCCGTACCAGAAGTCCGCTGCCTCGGAGTAACCCTTGACTCTGCCCTGTCCTTCAAACCGCACATCCAAGCTCTTTCTACATCCTGTCGCCTTCAGCTCAAAAATATTTCAAGAATCCGTCCTTTCCTCAACCCTCAATCTACTAAAATGATTGTGCACGCCCTCATCATCTCCCGCCTCGACTACTGCAACACCCTTTTCTCTGGCCTCCCTGCTAACACCCTCGCACCTCTCCAGTCCATCCTTAACTCTGCTGCACGACTAATTCACCTCTCTCCTCGCTACTCCTCCGCTTCTCCCCTCTGCAAATCTCTTCATTGGCTCCCATTCCCTCAGCGTATCCAGTTCAAATTACTAATACTGACCTACAAGGCCATCTATAATCTGTCTCCTCCTTATATCTCTGAACTAATCTCCCGATATCTTCCCTCACGTAATCTCCGATCCTCCCAAGACCTCCTTCTCTCCTCCACACTTATTCGCTCCTCACCCAACCGCCTCCAAGACTTCTCCCGAATATCCCCCATCCTCTGGAATTCTTTGCCCCAACACGTCCGACTATCAAACACATTCGGATCCTTCAGACGGAACCTGAAAACCCATCTCTTCAGGAAAGCCTACAGCCTGCAATGACCCTGCTACCTCCTCACCACTACCGGAGATATCGCCTCAACCAACACCGGAACTGCTGCAACCCCCCGACTTACTGTCTCCTGCCTCACAATCCTGTAGAATGTAAAGGTACTGCCACACTACACAATCCCGCTAGCGATCTCGTTAGCGTCGCATACTAATGAGATCGCTAACGGGATTGTTTCTATATCGCTAGTAGCTACCTAACTTAGCGATGTCGTTAAGGACGCTATCGCGGTTAGCGATCTCCTTAACGACTTTAGCGGTACAAAAGTACCGCTAAATCGCTAAGAAAAGGTGCACACTTAGCGATTATACTTACCCAGCGGGAGCGCCGGCGATAAAATAGGGTCCGGAACGATTCCAGCGACGAGCGAGATCACAGCTGGCAGCTGCCGCACACAACAACATCGCTAACGGGATCGCTAAATAGTGACGTTTTTTAGCGATCCCGTTAGCGATGTTGTTTAGTGTGGCATACCCTTAAGCCCGAAAGGGCAGGGTCCTCTCCCCTCTGTATCAGTCTGTCATTGTTAGTTTGTTTACTGTAAGTGATACCTGTAATTTGTATGTAACCCCTTCTCATGTACAGCACCATGGAATCAATGGTGCTATAGAAATAAATAATAATAATAATAACTCATTAATGAAGGGTCAAAATACCTCCCTGTGACCCTACCCCTAACCAAGGCCATCTCTGACCTTCTCACCTCCAGGTGCCATGACATAACTATAAAATAGTACAAAAATCCAAATCGCCACCTCCAGAGTTTTATGCTAGCCAAATGAAGAAATAATATAAGGGTGGGTGGGAAGGATGTTCACTGGTCCTGGATCCACAGAGAAGATGATGGTCCTGCATCATCCTCTTCTTTTTAAGGTACATTCAAACTTCTTTCCCCACCCCTTCCCACAACTTCCTACCCAATTCTATACTGAGTCCCAACCCATGTGACCTAAACTCTAACCCCACGCCACTTAGCTTCTCTTTTTGGACTTGAAAAACAACTATTAATCCTTTCCTGGCCTCCTCCTTCCAAACCCCTGTTATGTTCAGGCCTACACTTTAGGTACGTCCGTTACGACCCTATGTTGAGAGTAAGGCCGGGCTCACACATGCGAGGAATACGGCCGAGTCTCGCACGTTAATTCCCGGCACTGCCGCTGGTCTCGGGAGTGGAGCGTACGGCTGCTTAGCAATACATGGAGCCACAAGCTCTGCTCCTGAGACCGGCGGCAGTGCCGGGAATTAACATGCGAGACTCGGCCGTATTCCTCACATGTGTGAACCCGGCCTTAGAATTTCTCACCAGGATTGTAGAGGTAGCAGTTATAACTGGTCTATGACCTAACCCAAAGAACCTTCTGCGATGTTCACCAGTATTATAAATGTCAGATTGTAGGTGGAAGGCTGTACCATAAGTTCTGTGTCATATCAACAGTAAAGCATCATGAGACCATTTATGCGCGGGGCTTTTCATCCATGGCGTGTGCTCTCTCATAATTTTGCCTAACATTGCCAAGAATAAAGAATGGTATCTAACCCTCTTCCAAGAACAACCACTCCCAAAGATCCATTAGCAATCTGGTGATGAACAATGCTTTTTTCCAGTATGATGTAGACCAGGGTTCCCCAACTCCAGTCCTCAAGGCCCACCAACAGGTCATGTTTTCAGGATTTGTATTGCACAGGTGATATAATTATTGCCTGTGCAGGTGATGCAATTATCACCTGGGCAATACTAAGGAAGTCCTGAAAACATGACCTGTTGGTGGTCTTGAGGACTGGAGTTGGGGAACCCTGATGTAGACCATATCACAAGGCAAATGTGATAACAAAGTGGCTTGCTGAACAAAACATTGAATTTTGGGGTCCATGGCCAAAACTCTCCCCAGTTTGAATCCCGTTGAGAACCTGTCATCAATCCTTAAAAAACAGGTGGACCAACAATACCACAGAAATTGTGATGAACTCCAAGGATTAGATAAGAATTGTAAAAATTAGGGTACTCCATAAATTTAGAGACTTTGCATAAGCTTTTTATATTTCTCAATAAAAGTAAAAAAATGTATGAAATAATTATAACTATAATTCAGTAACCATAGAAACATCTGACTAAAAGATCTAAAAACACTGAAGGAGCAAACTTTGTGTAAGCCAAAATTTGCGTCAGTCTCAAAACTTTTGTCCATAACTGTAAATATAGCCCACAGAAATTTCCTTTATTAGGCTGTGTGCACATCTTGCAGATTTGTTGCTGATCCGCAGCGGATTTTCAACGCGGAATTGCAGCAGATCCGCAAGTGTTTGAGCAACTAATGTTATTCAATGGAAAAAAAAATGCTGTTCACATTCTGCGGAAAATTCCGCACTGAATCTGCAGCGGTTTATATTCCACTTATATTCCACAGCATGTCAATTCTTTTTGCGGATCCACTGCTTTCCTACACCCATTGAATTAATGAAATCCGCAGGGGTAAAAACACATGCCAATCTGCAAAAAAATACACACAAAATCCGCAAAAAAAAGCTTAGATTTTTATATGCGTTTTCTGCCAAAAGAGGCAGAATCCGCTCAGGAAATTCCTGAGCCCAATCCACAACGTGTGCACATACCCTAAATCTCCATCCACTCCTGGCAGTCATACATATAGTCTCCATTATCTCATGAAGTTTAAATGAGTGAAAAGAAATAGTACTTATTAGCCCAACAGCTCATCTACTTGATGAGCCCACTTCTTTTTTATTAAAGTGTGTGTGTTTGATTTTTCTTTCATACAATAGGATTAATAATTGATAGTTGTCTAATTGACAGCTCTCAATTATTAACCTGGTTTAAAGTCATCTTTCAATTGCAAGGTGGCTTTAACCCCTTATTAGCCCATTCGCCACCGCTACAGGGCAATGGGAATAGACGGGCAAAGTGCCAGAAAGGGCTAATCTAATTAGAGATTTGCCATTTCTGGGGTGTCTGGGGCGATGTTAGTAGCCAGGGGGGGCACAAAAAAAATGTACCCTCCTAGGCTATTATTATCTGCCCCCACTCGCTTGCTTTGTCTGTCTGGTGGAGAAATACAGCGGGAGCCCACGCATTTTTTTTCAACGAATTTTCACCTTTAATTAACCCCTACATGTCTGAAATTTTGCACACATACACTTATGTAATTGTAAGTTAAAACCATATATCAAAATACATGAAATTACATGGTTATAATGCACTCCCCATAGGCAGACTCTATATTGTAAAATGCATTCCCCATAGGCAGACTCTATATTTTATAATGCATTCCCCATAGGCAGACTCTATTTATAGTATAATGCACTCCCCATAGGCCTCCATATAGTATAATGCACTCCTCATAGGCCTCCATATAGTATAATGCACTCCCCATAGGCCTCTGTATGGTATAATGCACTCCCTCCCCATAGGCAGACTCTATATTGTATAATGTATTCCCCATAGGCAGACTCTATTTATAGTAAAATGCACTCCCCATAGGCCTCCATATAGTATAATGCGCTCCCCATAGGCCTCCATTTAGTATAATACATTCCCCATAGGCCTCCATATAGTATACTGCACTCCCCATAGACAGACTCTATAGTATAATGTACCCCCCATAAGCAGACTCTATAATATAATGGACTCCCCATAGGCAGACTCTATAGTATAATGTACCCCCCATAGGCAGACTCTATAATATAATGCACTCCCCATAGGAAGACTCTATAGTGTAATGCACCCCCCTATTGGCAGACTCTATAGTATAATGCAGCCCCTAATATAATGCACGCCCATAGGCAGCTTCTATAGTATAATGCAGCCCCTAATATAATGCACCCCCATAAGCAGGTTCTATAGTATAATGCAGCCCATAATATAATGCACCCCCATAGGCAGCCTCTATAGGATAATGCAGCCCATAATATAATGCACCCCCATAGGCAACCTCTATAGTATAATTCAGCCCTTAATAGAATGTACCCCCTTAAGCAGACTCTATAGCATAATGCACCCCCATACGCAGACTCTATAGCATAACGCAGCCCCATAGGCAGCCTCTATAGCATAATGCAGCCCGATAAAAAAATAAATACTCACTTTTCTTCCTGGTTCCTCCGCTGCTTTGAGTGCCTGCACATCTCCGGACCGCAGGCGCCGAGTAGTGGTGAAGTCATCATGCCCGTTGTCAGTGTCAGTGTTGGTGACATCAGACACTGAGAGGGGGATGATGCGAGAGGGAGCGTAACGCTCCTTCTCTCATCAATGCGGTCAGCTGTATCGGCATCTAGCCGATAGAGTTGAACTTGCGATGATGGGCTGGGGGCCCACTGCTGGCACTGCCTTCTCTGGAGCCCCATAGCGGCTGGGTGGCAGAGTAGGGAGATCGATTCTCCCTGCTCTGCCGCAGAATGTAACTGTATTGGTGAGATGTGCACTCCTATACAGTTACAGTAGCCTAGCTCCAAGTGGGCCCCCTCAGAGCGCGGGGCCCAGGGCGACCGCCCCCTCTGCCCCCCGGTAGCTACGCTACTGCCCTCTTGTGATAAGCAGCTCACTGTCAACAGACAACGTACATACAGAGCCTGGTGTGGGCAGGGCTAGCTTTCTTAGCATTGATTCATGCTGCATTTAAGAGCTCTGATTGTGTCATAACTGCTGCACCCAGTAAACTAAGTGATACATTGTTGGATTGGGGATCTTTTTGCCTATATTATGTGGCTCTCAGATGAGATATCAAAAATCTGCTGACAGATTCTCTTTAAAGAGGATTCTATTTTACATAAGTTATACTTATTGTTTATATCATGAAATTAAGCCATCTAATATTTGCAGTGTATTAGTTCTACAAAACTTTCCAAATCTTTTCTTTTAAGTCAGGATCAGATTGCCATATTCTTCATCAGTATGTGTCTGGGTGCTAAATATGCATATAGTAAACCAGTGTGCCTGTTCACACCAACGATTTTCCATATGGACTGATGCTCCATGTGAAAGAAAAGCAGCATGCACTAGTCTGGACTCTTTTTGCGGACCAGTCTAGTACATGTCAATATTAGGTGGCCCTTACTCTTGTTCACTATGTGGTTGAGCATAAAGAGCCAATCATGACTGCAACACGACTGGCCCGAGTTTTAGTACGGCCGTCTGAACCTGGCCTAATGGGCTCTCTCTATGCAGATACGTGGCTCTCGAAAAGTAAGACCTCTGATAGAATCATAGAATGGTAGAGTTGGAAGGGACCTCCAGGGTCATCGTGTCCAACCCCCTGCTCAATGCAGGATTCACTAAACCATCTTAGACAGATGTCTGTCCAGCCTCTGTTTGAAAACTTCCATTGAAGGAGAACTCACCACCTCTTGTGGCAGCCTGTTCCACTAATTGATCTCCCTCACTGTCAAAAAGTTTTTCTAATATCTAATCTGTTTCTTCTCCCTTTCAGTTTCATTCCATTACTTGTGTTTCCAAATTAGAATAATGATGATCCCTCTACACTGTGACATCCCTTTGGATATGTGTAGACAGCTATTAAGTCTCCTCTTAGTCTTCTTTTTGGAAGTTAGCAAGCTGATACATCATAATAAGCTGTGCACCTATGAGAGAAATACACAGAGTAACTAATCAATATAAAATATTAACATTATTATGCTCATACACATGGAAAATCTTGGTCACATACAAGAACGACGTAATCCCTACAAAGATTTGACCTACCCATATTGAGATTGGCGATATTAATGGTTATCATTGAATGATAATAATCTACATCGCCACTAATGTTACATAAACAATTCAGTAATAATATTGCAAAACCTAAAATCACAAGCTGACAGGATGTGCGGCAGCGATAATACTTTTACTTCAAAGGATCAGCAGCCAGTGACTCCGCTGACTCAGACGATATTTAGCTGGAGTCTGCGGCTCCTGAAAGGCTGGAAACCACATACCAAGGCATCAAAATCCACTCGCTTTTTACTTACAGTGGATGTTTGCTGCAGAATAATTTTAACATTTTTGCCAGCTCTTTTATTTCTGATCATCCATAAATACATAGTATCCTAAGAAGTTGGAAAGGAAACCGACAATCACAATTATTAGCGGTGCAGGCGGTGCTGTGACTGCTGGGCCCTCTTGGACTCACGTGTACAGTATGTTATATCCTTACACTATGAAGAATTTTTTTTACAGTTTCCTTAGAAGTTATAAAATTCCTTTAGTTATGACTTAAAATCATAATCCTCCCAGCCATTTTAGTCTTAATATAGTAAAATCCCATTTACAGCACGACTCTTCATTATGGCATTGGTGTAACGCACCTTGCTATGTAGTGGGTAAGCAGTGATACCAACCTATAGACCGTTTATTACTAATCTTACAAAATGGGCTCAGTGCTATACAGTATACGTGACCTCATTATCGAAGGACTTCCTTGCTTTTTGCACTAGTGCCTTTTTGAAATTTGCACATTTGCACATATACAGTTATTTATTTATTGGCACCTTGCATTTCTTTGAGCAGCTATAGCATTATTCTGCCAGTGTTTTGTCCTTTTGTGAGGAACGGTAGCCTCTGTTTAATCATGAATTTTATTATTGCTTTTGAATAAAAATTGATGTTTTCTGAATTATACTCTAGTTTGGTTGGTTTGTGTTCAGTAGCATTGTGAGTTCTCAGTCCAAATTTAATATATTTTGTGGACTAAAGTGTGTATACTTGCTTTATGTATTGTATATTCATTGATTAGCAATAGTAGAACTTTCTGACCAATATTGTGCAGCTCCCTATCATGTCTGCAAAATAGCTCCTATCTGCAAAGTCATGGGCTCCAAAAGACCTCTGAAAGTGGCCAGTATTAAAGTGGCGCTCACAACCGCATCCCAAGGTGTCTTAGATGACGTCCCATGAACAGGTGGCTACCAGAACACGTGTGGTTATCAGGTAATGTGTATCTTTCCCACATATTAGAATGAATGAATGCCCCGAAAAAGCTCCCGGACACATACCAAAAATGTATATATTAGTCCCCATTCACATTACATAGGCTAAAAATGTGCCTTTTTCACCTTCTTTGGCTCCTATGCATCTATATATACTGTTTAATGTAGAGGAAAGTGCAGCAGACACCACAAAACATTCTTTTTTTAACATTAGGGGCTATGGGTGAATGCTGGGCTATAAAAAAGTGTTTCCTGACTGGTGTGCCGCAATGCTCCAGTCAAAAATGTTTGAAAGAAGCACAACACAGGATGCCAGGCAAAAAGACCGCTCAAGGCTTCTGGCAATGCAATTGATTTATTTAATTGCCTTCATAATGTTAAAGCGCGAATATAATTAGATAAGGCAGCGGCACTGCAGAAAGTAATATTTGGCTGGTGGTTTAATGATGTCATTGCACTACCATCACCATGGTTGGGACTCAGAAAGTAGAGGGTTTCTATGCAAGAACAGTATTTGGGCCCATTACAGTCCATTAGCTCATCATAATGAACCTTTTTATGTGTCTGTGAAAAATACTGCTTTGGAGGTGGTAGTGGCCCCCTTACCTCTTTGCCCTTGTGCGGTTGCTCAGGTTGCACCAATGGGATGTACCTCAATCCTGCCAGCGTCGTTCAGCAGAGAAGCGGACAGAACACAGGGCCGCACGGGGGAATCTGATATAAGAGGAGTAGGGTTTTTGTCTTTGATTAATCCTAAAACATATGCTCATGGAAGACTCAGGGCTCATCTAAATAGAGTTTAAAGGGGTTGTCCAGTCTTAAGCTAGAAGGATATAGTGACTTTATGTGACTGCAGACTTGTAAATCCCAAAAATTCACGTGTACTGCGCGCTGTGAGGATTCTCCGGTTCTTGCTCTGGGATTGGCAGGTCAGTGACCGCAAGTATCTGATTTGCATACATGTTGTCATGAATGAGTGAAACCGGATACAGTTGATTCGGAATATGGCTGGAAATATGCAAATCACATACTTGCAGTCCGCCGGTCACATGATTGCCTGATCCCGGCATCAGCACCCGAGAATCCTCACAGTGCGCATTGAGGATTTACAAATCTGCACAGTCACATAGAGTAGCCTAGGGCCAGACAACCCTCTTAAGTTTGGAGCTAATTACGCAAGCTACATCCTTTGCTTTGAAGATACCCTAATCTTAGTAAAGGTTGGCCATAGTGTTCAAATTTTGCCTCTGCAAGCAGCTGGAATATTTGTTACCTGACTCACATCGATCTGCTGAATACCTAAGACTGGCTATTGTGTTGGAGGGTGATCACTGCTAAAGAAGACCTTGTGACTAGAGATGAGCGACTTTGCCTTTTTTAGGGTCGAGTCGGGTTTCGTGAAACCCGACTTTCTCAAAAGTCGAGTCGAATGAAGTCGGCCGACTAACGGAAATGGTCGGGTCAGAGTCGAAAATCCGACCCCAATGCAAGTCAATGGGGAATAACAGCAGGCCCCCCCCCAGCCCATGTCCTCTTCCACCATACTTCCTCATGTTTGGGAAAATGTACCCAAAATACCAGCAGATATATGGTACTGTATCAGTAGTGTTCAGCTGTAAACAGTGTTGGGGTAATTTTAAATCTCTGTAAATATTTCCGGAGTCACACACAAAAAGCAGATAAAGGGTACTGTATCAGACGCAAAAAGCTGTATACAGTGTACGGGAAATTGTAAATCTCCGTATATATTTCCGAAGTCACACACAGATAGTCAGCATGTATTTGTCAGTGATACCAGCCGGTACACGGTAGTGTGTGAGGAGCGTACAGCTCTATACGGTGTGGGAAAAAATGAACGGTCGGTAAGTGTGCAGAAAAAAAAGAATAAAAGTATCAGTGCTGTGTAAAAAGCAGTCTGCACAGCAGTGTACACACAGCAATGCAGCTATCAGACAGCCTAATAACCAGCGCTGCTGCCCACAAGAAAATCCTCCCCTGTCACTGGCAGGCAGCCTAATAACCAGCGCTGCTGCTGTGTAGCCCTGGTGTTAGGCACACGCAGTACCCTGGAGAGTGTGTGGCGAGACAGCAGTTTAATGCTCAATACCCATTCACTCAACATACACTAGACACACCCTTAGGGTAGTGTAGTTACTTGTTAGGGAGTGGTCAGGGTGTATATTGGTTGAGTGATTTTAGAATAGGGAGTTCAGTTTCCTGTCTTCGGACGGAGCAGACGTGTGGAGTCTAGCTGGAGGGAGGAAGTCGTCCAGCCTGCTCATCATCAGTTCAGAAAGTGGAGGCTAGTACAGGTGGTCTAGTTCACCTCAGCCTAGTCAGAGCTGTACCTCACCTGAATACATTGACAAAGAAAGAAGAAGCTTAGTGTGCAGAAATACTTCAGTCACCTGTCTCAAGGACAGTGAAAGGTTCAGAGACGTGCTCCTGCCTAGTGATAACTGAGAATCTGTAACTAACTCTAAAGGAAGAGAAGAAGGAAGTGATTACCCGACTTTTTGCAAGTGTGAGTGTTTATGCTACCAGCGAGGACAAGGCGAAAGGCACAGTGGAAAGATTATTGGAAAAGTGCTTTTGGATTGAAGAAGTCCTGCACATTGCTACCGGTCACTGGGGACCGAAGGATCACTATTAGCTTCAAGCATAGTGGTAAGAAAACCAGAGATTTACCGGACCTTAGGTCGCGGCAAACAGCCCCAAATAGTCAGTACGTAACTGGGGTCAGGGGGAGTGAAGACTTTGAGCCTGATCAGCAAGATAGGAATTCAGCTCTCTCACAGGAAGGCTCCGACCACAAAACTGACTGGGCAGTACAGCTATGGATTAGCTGGAGTTATTGAGGGAACTACGCTTCAGGCTGGTTGTACTCATCGTGTTGAAAGTAAAGGAGGCCCCTAACTTGTCCAGCTGCTGTCTCAAAATACACTCTCCTTGGATCAGCCTCCCTGGGACCTGCCTGAACATCTTACAAGTAAAGGTATGGAAAGACGCTGACCGTGTGAGACTGTGTTATTTATCTGCACCCGACTTCACTAACTTCATAGACTTTGAGGGACCAGTCCCACCTGTAGGGGACCCGACATCTAGCTGCCTCACCATCCCCTCAGAGATCTACAGCAGCGCTGGTACAAATTACCAGAAGACTACAGGTGGCGTCACGAACTGTATATATATATATCCCCTGTAAATATACCCCCCAACATACGCCAGACCGCCAGGGCCACAGACCGAGCCACCGCTACCTGTGACAAATCCCATAGACTTCCATGGGCTCGGCTCTGAGTACCCCATTGCCCTGGTAATCCACAATTGTGGTGGCGGGTCGAGACAAATTGACGTCACGAACAGGATGCGAAACTCGCAAAATTGCGAGCCCTGTGTGCCTATGGAATTGTTTTTGTGAAAAGGACTGTTTGCACTTTTGGCGCCAAAAATCGCCATCTTTGTCGCCATATTCGCGCCCTCAGGCGCTGGAGAAGAAGGTGGGCGTACCTTCATGGGCGTGTACCCCCCAGTGGCGCGAAGAAAATGCCTGCCCTCTCAAAGTGCTATTACAACATGCGATCCTGCCCTACAGCAAAGGAGGTCCGCCTCCTCTTCACCTTCCCTGCGAGGAGGAGGAGACGCAAACCCCGCCTCCACGGAAGAGACCGGATGTCTCTGGAGGAAGAAGAAAGAATCTTCTGGAACATCATGGAAGCAGGACGTGTGCAGCCGAGCAGGGAAGCGGAGGAAGGCAGGCCCCGTGCCCCAGCCAAGCTGCCACCAGCACCGGAGTTATCCGTGGTCCTGCACCTGCAGCAGGCGTTGCTAGAAATTCAGGAAGAAAATGCACGCCTGAAGAAGATGGTCCAGCACCAACCTGGATTTGAAGAGATCGAGAGACGCCGGCGTACCCTGGAGCAGCGGAGGCTGTGGGACGCGGTGATCTCTCCCCTCAACGACCCCCCACGATTCCAGTTACCGAAGATTCTGCTGCCCAAGGCGAAGGAGCAACCGGAGGCTGCCCCCGAAAGTACCGATCCTGATCCCACCGGTGAAGCGGTGGAGGCGAAGGAGGTTGAGGAGGTACCGCCAGTTCCGGAACGCTCGCCCGGCCAGGAGGCCGCAGCAGATGATCGGTCCCCGACAGGGACACCGGAGGGGTCCTGTCCGTCGTTACCAGACGTCGACTGGGACGAGATGGCGCGCCTGGATGACGTCGCCTACACCGCCCAGTGGGAATGTGAGTGGCAGCGTCGTGAGGAGAAGCAGAAACGCCAGCAGGAGGAAGAGCGGGAAGCTCAGCGGAACCGTCAGCGACAACATGCAGAGCTGATCGCGGACAAGGAGAGTGTCCGAAGAGAGAAAGGTACCCTGAGGGAACCGCGGTGGCAGGGGTGTGTGACTGAGTTCCAGCTCCGGAAGGGCTGGGGCTTCATCCGTGAACCGGGCCTCTACCCAGGGTCTTTGTCAGCAGGCGTGACGTAGAATCCCACCTGCCGCAAGGCCATCCCGGAGGGACTTAGTAAATGGAGACATTGTCACGTACACACGGCACTGGGGAATGAAGGGATGGTATGCCCTTAACGTCACCATCGTCCGTGACCCCGTCCCTGACGCAGGTAACGTCATCACTACCGCAGCGTCCCCGTCTCCAGCTCAAGCAGTATCCGGCCGTGCCCCAGCATCGCCCCCTGCAAGTTCATCGCAAATTAAAGCAATATCTACATCGCAATATGCGACCCAGTCTCAATCGCAATCCATGACACGGTCCATATCGTTAACTGTGATTGAAACGCAATCGGTGTCTCGTGAGGAGAAGGTACCCGTTGCGCCCCTAGAGGTTCGCACGAGAACTGTGGCGACCCAGACCCTAATAGCAGCGCATGATTTGTTGGTAATGGGATCTAGGGACCATCGCATTGTTCCAGCCCCCGGGGTGGAAAGTGTATTTGAAAATGAATAAATAGTAAAGAAGAATTGGTGAGATCCATATAGGGTCTACCATAAGTAATATTGTAGAAAGTTTAAGAATGTTTTACAAATTTTTGCACAAGTTGAAGAGTATAATGTATATAATACATATATATATTGCTAACCGTAGAATGCCCGGCTGGGTAACCAGAAAAAGTTGCACTTTATTATTATTATAATGTGATATTATATCTGTGTCTTCGTTTTACAATGGACTTTGAGGTTGAGGACTGTGCCAACCCAGAACTTATTTGTACATAGTTGCGCTTCGGTGCCTTATCTTGGTTTTACATAAACCAGCACAACTACCTCTGAATACAAAAACCCGTGTGGTGTGGCACTGAGTGAGGTCTGCATTCGGATGTCCTGCAGCCCACCCAGGACCTACGTTGAAGGTTTGGTGCGGGTCCTTCACAAGAATACTGTATATTTATTGAATGCTATTTAATATTGGTATTTTTCTATAATGTTTTGTTGTTTTGCAACGTTCAAGATATCCTCACCTCCCGGATGGGACGAATTAATGTTTAATGTTAAATGCATAAACAAAAATGTCTCTTTTGTATTTTACAGCCCGGGAGTGCTGTCTTTTACCATGGGGGAATGTGTAGCCCTGGTGTTAGGCACACGCAGTACCCTGGAGAGTGTGTGGCGAGACAGCAGTTTAATGCTCAATACCCATTCACTCAACATACACTAGACACACCCTTAGGGTAGTGTAGTTACTTGTTAGGGAGTGGTCAGGGTGTATATTGGTTGAGTGATTTTAGAATAGGGAGTTCAGTTTCCTGTCTTCGGACGGAGCAGACGTGTGGAGTCTAGCTGGAGGGAGGAAGTCGTCCAGCCTGCTCATCATCAGTTCAGAAAGTGGAGGCTAGTACAGGTGGTCTAGTTCACCTCAGCCTAGTCAGAGCTGTACCTCACCTGAATACATTGACAAAGAAAGAAGAAGCTTAGTGTGCAGAAATACTTCAGTCACCTGTCTCAAGGACAGTGAAAGGTTCAGAGACGTGCTCCTGCCTAGTGATAACTGAGAATCTGTAACTAACTCTAAAGGAAGAGAAGAAGGAAGTGATTACCCGACTTTTTGCAAGTGTGAGTGTTTATGCTACCAGCGAGGACAAGGCGAAAGGCACAGTGGAAAGATTATTGGAAAAGTGCTTTTGGATTGAAGAAGTCCTGCACATTGCTACCGGTCACTGGGGACCGAAGGATCACTATTAGCTTCAAGCATAGTGGTAAGAAAACCAGAGATTTACCGGACCTTAGGTCGCGGCAAACAGCCCCAAATAGTCAGTACGTAACTGGGGTCAGGGGAGTGAAGACTTTGAGCCTGATCAGCAAGATAGGAATTCAGCTCTCTCACAGGAAGGCTCCGACCACAAAACTGACTGGGCAGTACAGCTATGGATTAGCTGGAGTTATTGAGGGAACTACGCTTCAGGCTGGTTGTACTCATCGTGTTGAAAGTAAAGGAGGCCCCTAACTTGTCCAGCTGCTGTCTCAAAATACACTCTCCTTGGATCAGCCTCCCTGGGACCTGCCTGAACATCTTACAAGTAAAGGTATGGAAAGATGCTGACCGTGTGAGACTGTGTTATTTATCTGCACCCGACTTCACTAACTTCATAGACTTTGAGGGACCAGTCCCACCTGTAGGGGACCCGACATCTAGCTGCCTCACCATCCCCTCAGAGATCTACAGCAGCGCTGGTACAAATTACCAGAAGACTACAGGTGGCGTCACGAACTGTATATATATATATATCCCCTGTAAATATACCCCCCAACATACGCCAGACCGCCAGGGCCACAGACCGAGCCACCGCTACCTGTGACAAATCCCATAGACTTCCATGGGCTCGGCTCTGAGTACCCCATTGCCCTGGTAATCCACAATTGTGGTGGCGGGTCGAGACACTGCCCACAAGAAAATCCTCCCCTGTCACTGGCAGGCAGCCTAATAACCAGCGCTGCTGCACACAAGAAAATCCTCCCCTGTCACTGGCAGGCAGCCTAATAACCAGCGCTGCTGCACACAAGAAAATCCTCCCCTGTCACTGGCAGGCAGCCTAATAACCAGCGCTGCTGCACACAAGAAAATCCTCCCCTGTCACTGGCAGGCAGCCTAATAACTAGCGCTGCTGCACACAAGAAAATCCTCCCCTGTCACTGCACACTAACTGTACAGCACAATTGCTATCAGCACAAGCACAGAAGAACTTCTCTTTCCAGCCCTAACTCTCTCCCTACTGATAAACAGCGTCATCAACCTCTCCCTACTGTTAATATCAGCAGAAGTAAAATGGCGGTCGGGGGTGAGGGCTTTTATAGACACTATTACGCCCCCCAAAGCAAGCCAATCACTGCAATGCCCTTCTCTAAGATGGTGGTGGACGCTGCCCATGGCACCTCGTTGCCCACAGTGTACGTCCTTGCTCATTGGCTGAAAAAAGGCGCCTGCAAGCATTATGGGAAAACCGACTTGGGCGCTGGGGTCGACGACTGCATAGCCGACTGCACACTATGGTCGGGTTTCGGCCAACGAAACCCGACTTTGGCAAAAGTCGGCGACTTTTGAATCTGACCGACCTGTTTCGCTCAACTCTACTTGTGACAAGGTGGTTTAATTCATTGAAAGTGTTTTCTGTTTTGCAAATGTTATTTATATATAAAAATGTATGTTTTCTTTATGGCCAGTTTGTGTTTGGTTTCCTGGAGGTCTAACCTCAAGGCTGCCCCCATGGATTGGGGAGGGCTGTCCAATAAGGGAACCATTGGAGGGCTGTAGGGATATAGTTAGTTCGCACTGGGTAACATACAGTTATGTGGTTTGGGAATAGCTCACATACTGGGAGGGGTTATAGCAAGCAAAAAGGGGAAGCACTTCCTGTGTGCGAGTCTCAGACAGTGTTAGTGCAAGGTTCAAGTTCACGTACAAACTGTGACGGACACTAACAGCTACCAAGCTTCCAAACAGCAGGAGGGCACTCCGGAAGTCTATTGCAGATTCCTGGACGGTCCGAGGCCTATTGCCTGGAAGAGGCATTGAAGTCCATGTCTCACTCTCTCCTATGAGGACGTGGTCGTTCGAGGATAATGAGAAAAAACGGTGGCGGGCCTCAAGAATGCTGAGCTGCCGGACGGGGAGTCCCTAGGGCCAACAGAAGCTGTTTAGGTGGAAACAGTTCAAGCAGGATGGGGGTACGACATTGAAGTGTACTGTTTTAAGTGAACATCAACCGGATGGGGCACTGCCCCATTCTTTATGCTGCAGCTGAATGTATCTGAACTGTACAGTAAAACCGAACCTTTGAGCCAGACCCAAGGTCTCCTGGTTACTAATCCTGGTCTGAGGACATAGCTGTAGCAGAGACTTCAAGCCCACAAGTAAGTGCAGAGCGAGCACAACAGCACAGCACACATGGGAAAAATATCAGTTTACAAGTGGGGTTCAGGGTAAAGAGAAGTCAGAACTGGCCCACAGCACCGGCCCTGAGCCCCCCTTCAAGTTTTACTGCAGAAATCTACACCAACTCTTCAAACAGATCAACTGGACTGGAAATATCCATCTCCCTTGGTGGGAAATATTACCATGGTTTTGTAAATTGCTTTTTTTTGCACTCGAGCCACATAATTTACAAGCCTGCAGATTCCATACATTTGCAGACCCTCAACATATTGAAATGATTTATAGTATAAAGTGGATTTCGACATTTCAAGCTGAGAGGCACTTCTATAAACATACAGAATTTGACACATTACTAAAGGCTCAGGAAAGTGGTTCTCACAAAAATCAGAGCCCACTGTAGATAAAGTTGACTGGGGTGAGTCGAGTCCCCTCTTCTGGTTAATTTCACATCTTCTTTTACTCAAGCACCATGGAGTCTATGTAATAAAATAATGCTATGCAAGGAAATGCTGAAAAAATAAATGGAAACAAATATTTTCATGTGAATACATTAGAAAATAAATCTCTCAATGACAACTACTCCTCAGTGTGTTACGTGAAGCTCTGTCGTGACAAGAACCCCAGTTCATATGTCTGGTTAGAGAGTACAGATGTCCCCCACTCAGGATTCACCTCCACCTTCACTCGGACTTTCCTGAACGATTGGTCTATTTTGTGCCAGTAAAATGCTAAGCTGTTAGCAAAATCTGGTTTCTCCTTGTGTCCAGTTGTCCGTGCTGAATGTCTGCGGCCGGAGGAAGATGCCGGGTGGACGCAGACATTCTGCCATGGCATTCAGACGCGAATACAATTAATGTCCAAGCCGCGCTGCTTGAGACAGGTACAGAGGAGCTGTCATCAGCTCAATGCCATGCTGGGATCTTCAACAGAACGCAGTCCACTCCCAGCCTGCGCACTGATGGAGAAAGTACACGCAGAGGCCGTCGGATGGCGCAATATAGTGACGTCATCTTGCCATCTAGTGTCCACTGCTATACAGAAGGCAAAAGGAGACTGTGGCCACGGTATACAGGGACCCAGGATTAGGGAGAATAATCTTTTTTTATATTTTGCCAATAAACGGGGGACATAAGAGGAGCTGGTTATGGGGGACATATGAGGGGCTAGCTATGGTGGAAATAAGAGAGGCTTGCTATGGGGGATATATGTGGGGCTGACTATGGAGGACATATGTAGGGCTAGCTATGGGTGATAAAAAGGGGCTGGCTATGGGGGATATATGTGGGGCTGACTATGGAGGACATATGTGGGGCTGGCTATGGTAGAAATAAGAGAGGCTGGCTATGGAGGACATATGTAGGGCTGGCTATGGGTGATAAAAGAGAGGCTGGCTTTGAGGGACATAAGAGGGGCTGGCTATGGGGGACATATCTGTTGCTGGCTATGGGAACATACAGTTGTGCTCAAAAGTTTACATACCCTGTAGACTGTAAGCCCTCGGGGGCAGGGTCCTCTCTCCTTCTGTACTTATGCGTCCCTTGTCTAGCACATGTTTATTGTATCTGTCTATATTTTTCCCTTTTCATATGTAAAGCGCCATGGAATAAATGGCGCTATATAAATGTATAATAATAATAATAATAATACCCCAGCAGAATTTTTGCTTTCTTGGACTTTTTTTCAGAGAATATGAATGATAGCACCAAAACTTTTTCTCCACTCATGGTTAGTGGTTGGGTGAAGCCATTTATTGTCAAACTACAGTGTTTTCTCTTTTTAAATCGTAATGACAACCCAAAACATCCAAATGACCCTGATCAAAAGTTCACATACCCTGGTGATTTTGGCCTGATAACATGCACAGGAGTTGACACAAATGGGTTTCAATGGCTACTAAAGGTAACATCCTCACCTCTGCTCTGACCTGTGACAAATGCCAGGAAAATTGTTCGGGATGCAAAGAAAAACCCACAAATAACATCAGCTGAAATAATGGACTCTCTTAAAACTAGCAGTGTGGCTGTTTCCAGATGCACAATAAGTAGGCACTTGAAGAAAAATGGGCTGCATGGTCAAGTCGCCAGAAGAAAGCCAAATGACCCTGATCAAAAGTTCACATACCCTATTGCTGGCTATGGGGATATAAGAGAGGCTGGCTTTGAGGAACATAAGAGGCGCTGGTTATAGAGGACATAAGAGGGGTTTCATCTGCCTAGGGCATCAAAATACCTTGACCCAGCCCTGGTTCACACAACCGCTTTCTCTCTATCCAGGAAAACTTGTCCAGTTCTTCACCTTCTCCATTCTGTTAGTTTATAAAATTGTCATCCAGGTGCGGTTCAAAAATTCACAGTATAAATCACTGTAGTTGACTCTCATACTTGCTTGATAATATATCTTTTGTATTAAAAATGTATTTGCCTTTTATCCTATTTGGTTCATATATTATAATAATACATATTTATACAGTGCCTTGCAAAAGTATTCAGCCCCCTGGAACTTTTCAACCTTTTCCCACATATCATGCTTCAAACATAAAGATACCAAATGTAAATTTTTGGTGAAGAATCAACAACAAGTGGGACACAATTGTGAAGTTGAACGAAATTTCTTGTTTTTTTTTAATTTTTGTGGAAATACAAAAACTGAAAAGTGGGGCATGCAATAAAATTCGGCCCCTTTAATTTAATACTTTGTTGCGCCTCCTTTTGCTGCGATTACAGCTGCAAGTCGCTTGGGATATGTCTCTATCAGTTTTGTACATCGAGAGACTGAAATTCTTGCCCATTCTTCCTTGGCAAACAGCTCGAGCTCAGTGAGGTTGGATGGAGATCGTTTGTGAACAGCAGTTTTCAGCTCTTTCCACAGATTCTCGTTTGGATTCAGGTCTGGACTTTGACTTGGCCATTCTAACACCTGGATACATTTATTTGTGAACCATTCCATTGTAGGTTTTGCTTTATGTTTGAGATCATTGTCTTGTTGGAAGACAAATCTCCGTCTCAGTCTCAGGTCTTTTGCAGACTCCAACAGGTTTTCTTCAAGAATGGTCCTGTATTTGGCTCCATCCATCTTCCCATCAATTTTAACCTGCTTCCCTGTCCCTGCTGAAGAAAAGCAGACCCAAACAATGATGATGCCACCACCATGTTTGACAGTGGGGATGGTGTGTTCAGGGTGATGAGCTGTGTTGCTTTTACGCCAAACATATCGTTTGGCATTGTTGCCAAAAAGTTTGATGTTAGTTTCATCTGACCAGAGCACCCTCTTCCACATTTTTGGTGTGTCTCCAGTTGGCTTGTTGCAAACTTTACATGACACTTTTTATGGATATCTTTGAGAAATGGCTTTCTTCTTGCCACTCTTCCATAAAGGCCAGATTTGTGCAGTGTACGACTGATTGTTGTCCTTTGGACAGACTGTCCCACCTCAGCTGTAGATCTCTGCAGTTCATCCAGAGTGATCATGGGCCTCTTGGCTGAATCTCTGATCAGTCTTCTCCTTGTTTGAGATGAAAGTTTAGAGGGACGGCCAGGTCTTGGTAGATTTGCAGTGGTATGATACTCCTTTCATTTCAATATGATCGCTTGCACAGTGCTCCTTGGGATGTTTAAAGTTTTGAAAATCATTTTGTATCCAAATCCGGCTTTAAACTTCTCCACAACAGTATCACGGACCTGCCTGTTGTGTTACTTGGTCTTCATGATGCTCTCTGTGCTTCAAACAGAACCCTGAGACTATCACAGAGCAGGTGCATTTATACGGAGACTTGATTACACACAGGTGGATTATATTTATCATCATTAGTCATTTAGGACAACATTGGATCATTCACAGATTCACAATGAACTTCTGGAGTGAGTTTGCTGCACTGAAAGTAAAGGGGCCGAATAATATTGCGCGCCCCACTTTTCAGTTTTTGTATTTCCACAAAAATTTAAAATAACCAATAAATTTCATTCAACTTCACAATTGTGTCCCACTTGTTGTTGATTCTTCAACCAAAAATTTACATTTGCTATGTTTATGTTTCAAGCATGGTATGTGGGAAAAGGTTGAAAAGTTCCAGGGGGCCGAATACTTTCGCATGGCACTGTATATATATATTTATATATACAGTACAGACCAAAAGTTTGGACACACCTTCTCATTTAAAGATTTTTCTGTATTTTCATGACTATGAAAATTGTACATTCACACTGAAGGCATCAAAACTATGAATTAAAACATGTGGAATTATACATTACACTTAACAAAAAAGTGTGAAACAACTGAAAATATGTCTTATATTCTAGGTTCTTCAAAGTAGCCACCTTTTGCGTTGATGCGTTGCGTTGCGTTGCGTTGATGATATCACAGTCACATGATCATTATATCACCAAAGGTCCTGAAGCAGTCTGCACATCAGAGGCTTCTGAGAACATACCAGGAACCAAAGATAGATACAAATAACATTCTTGAAAAACGAGATGCTCTCCATAAGATATATGAGAAAATAAAGGGCAATTGGGAGCTTATATCCCAGAGGCTTCTGTAGACACTGGGGGCCCCCAAGGGAGTGGGGACCCTGGCAAATGTCCAGCTGCCCATGACCTGCTCACTTCAGGTCTTTCCACAACATTTCTATTGGACTAAGGTCAGACTTTGACTTGGCAATTTTAAAATGCATCCTCATCTACTATATAATCATCTAATTCTGTCTGTCTGGAACGGAAATCCCGCATCGCTGATTGATCGCGCCTGGCCATCTCCCGGCTGCTCGCAGCGGAAGTACCCCGACCGGAGGCCTCCACGTAAAACCCCAACAGCAGCCTCTATATACCCCAGCAGCAGCCTCTATATACCCCATCAGCAGCAGCCTCCACATATACATATTCTAGAATACCCGATGCATTAGAATCGGGCCATCATCTAGTCTACTATATAATCGTCTAATTCTGTCTGTCTGTAATGGAAATCCCGCGTCACTGATTGGTCGCCACGTTCACACGTTCAGTATTTGGCCAGTATTTTACATCAGTATTTGTAAGCCAAAATCAGGAGAGGAACAATCAGGAGAAAAGTATAATAGAAACACGTCACCACTTCTGTATTTATCACCCAGTCCTGATTTTGGCTTACAAATACTAATGAGAAATACTGACCAAATACTGAAAGTGTGAACGTGGCCAACAGGCTTTTAATAGGGGAAACACTATATTAAGGAATCTCTATTGAAATAATCTACTTGCAAGCCACCTTTCTATGGAATCATTATGATGACACATGATATAGTTTAATAACTCCTGGAGGATCATCCTGCTCTTTAAAAAAAAATCCTAATAATCTCATGGGAAATGTTGGACTTTGTATGGCATCCAAGATTTTTGTAAAATCTTCCGATCAAGGTTAAATCTCATACAAATTTTGCCCAGGACTGACCGAAAATGCAAAAAAAAAATATTGTGTTTCATTCATACTACGCTTTTATGGAAGATGAGGGAGTAGTGGTTTAAAATACTTTCATTGTTCTAGTACAAACCTTGTACCAAGGCTTCTCGGCTGCCTTAGGACTGCCTGCGGGTAACTCGATCTCCGCTGTTTTGCTGTTTTTTCTTCCGCTGTGGCTCTACTCCAGGCTGCACAAGATGAAAATGTGGTCTCCTTAACCAGCAGATTGGACTAGCAGGAGAACGTGTATACATACATGGTCTGGAACGTAATAACACAACCAATGTGGGGACAGAGTGCATCAACAACGTCATTCTTTCATTCTTATATTTGGAGGTTGAAGGGTCCAGGCTGATAGATCTATTATGAATGCATTATACTATATGGAGGATAGAGAAGCAGTGTGAGGCCTCCATTGTGTCTACCAATGGGTAAAAGCTTATCAAAACAACTGTAATCATTAAACAGCCCACCCAAGTATCAGGGGGTTAGGAGCGGTAATGTACCACATATGCTAACCAGCTTATATGGGTTACAGAGTAACGCCACTGCTAGCTCTCTATCCTCTATGACTTCAATGTCCAAGAACAACAATAACATAGATTTTTGCCACACTTTATTATCTGTATGCTTTAAGGTTCATGCATGATAAATTCAAGACAGATGAATTCGGAATCATCAGCACTCGGATATTTTGTGAGAATGAACTGGGGATATACCGCAACCATTATCTTCAGCAACAGCATGAAGAATACAGTAAAAGAACTGACACAAACAAAACTGAGAGGTCATCCTTTACAGAGGAACCACACACATCAACAAACGCTAAGGGGAATCTGAAATTAGACCCTCATTCATTAAGACTGGTAATTTCCGTGCCAGTCTTGATGACTTACGTCTGACGAGTGGTGTGCGCCTCCATGCACCATGCCTGAAATCTTACTACGTCAAAGCATCTCCAGATAACAAAGAAAAAATGTGTGCCTCTTGCGACCAGATTTTCATTTCTTGAAACATTTCCTGAATTGGCTTTGAAGAGTTTTTTGAGTGTTTTTTTCAGAATTTTTTCCTGAATCATTTTTTTGCAGATTTTTGATAGGACAGTGTCTAGCTGGAGTCTTTCCATCATTATGGGTAGGGCACGATCCTATGATGCATTTTACACAATCCTTCCTATCTGCATCCTGTAGAGTCTTTGGCAAACCAGATTGTGTCCATTCAGCCGCTGAGTCCATCCAGGGCCGCAGCTATAATGAGGCGAATTGAGCCTTTTGTCTCAGGCGGCGGCAGGTAGAGGGCAGCAGAGCGGAACTCATAACACGTGGTGTGGTGCCGGCTGGCTCTCCTTAATCCCTCACACAGTCACATCTGACCCCCCCTCCAGCTGTCCCGCTCTGGACACTATATGTCCCGCAGTGAGACGAGCCGCCACGCCCCCCATGCACCCATTCCTTGCCTTTACAGCTCAGCCTGTCACAGCTGTCAATGACGCTGCTATGCTGAACTCTTCTGTGCCCACAGGACCTGTGATGAGGTCACAGGAGGGGAGGAGTCAGGGGTCACATGATCAGTGTCCTCGTTGTGTGCAGGACTGCTGTGATGGTTGTCATGGTGCTGGATAACTGAGGGTAAATTTGTATGTGGGGTCGGGAGGGGTTTACAGTGTGGATGTAGCAGTGCTGTAGTGTGTACAACTTGGATGTAGCAGAGTCGTGTGTGTACGAGGTGTACTGAGCGGAGCCATGTGTGTACGAAGTGTACGGAGCGGAGCCGTGTGTACGAGGTGTACAGAGCGGAGCCGTGTGTGTACGAGGTGTACGGAGCAGAGCCGTGTGTGTACGAGGTGTACGGAGCGGAGCCGTGTGTGTACGAGGTGGATGTAGCAGTGCTGTACTGTGTACGAGGTGTACGGAGCAGAGCCGTGTGTGTACGAGGTGTACGGAGCGGAGCCTTGTGTGTACGAGGTGGATGTAGCAGTGCTGTACTGTGTACGAGGTGTACGGAGCGGAGCCGTGTAAGTACGAGGTGTACGGAGCGGAGCCTTGTGTGTACAGGTGGATGTAGCAGTGCTGTACTGTGTACGAGTGTACGGAGCGGAGCCGCGTGTGTACGAGGTGTACGGAGCGGAGCCGTGAGTGTACGAGGTGGATGTAGTAGTTCTGTACTGTGTATGAGGGTACGGAGCGGAGCCGTGTGTGCAGGTGTACTGGAGCGGAGCCGTGTGTGTACGAGGTGTACGAGCTGAGCTGTGTGTGTACGGGTGTACGGAGCGAGCCGTGTGTGTACGAGGTGATGTAGCAGTGCTGTACTGTGTACGAGGTGTACGGAGCGGAGCCGTGTGTGTACGAGGTGTACGGAGCGGAGCCGTGTGAGTACGAGCTGTACAGAGCGGAGCCGTGTGTGTACGAGGTGGATGTAGCAGTGCTGTACTGTTCGGATTACGGAGCAGAGCCGTGTGTGTACGAGGGTACTAGTGGAGCCGTGTGTGTACGAGGTGTACGGAGCGGAGCCGTGTAAGTATGAGGTGTACGGAGCGAGCCTTGTGTGTACGAGGTGGATGTAGCAGTGCTGTACTGTGTACGAGGTGTAGACGGAGCGAGCGCATGTGTATGAGGTGTACGGAGCGAGCCGTGTGTGTACGAGGTGGATGTGTATTCGTACTGTGTATGAGGTGTACGAGCGGAGCCGTGTGTTACGAGGTGTACAGAGCGGAGCCGTGTGTGTACGAGGTGTACGGAGCGGAGCTGTGGGTACGAGTTTGTACGGAGCGGAGCTGTGTGTGTCGAGGTGTACGGAGTGAGCCGTGTGTGTACGAGGTGGATGTAGCAGTGCTGTACTGTGTACAAGGTGTACGGAGCGGAGCCGTGTGTGTACGAGGTGTACGGAGCGAGCCGTGTGAGTACAGGTGTACAGAGCGGAGCCGTGTGTGTATCGAGGTGATGTAGCAGTGCTGTACTGTGTGCGAGGTGTACGGAGCAGAGCCGTGTGTTACAGGTGTACGTAGTGAGCCGTTGTGTGTACGAGGTGTATGAGCGGAGCCTTGTGTGTACGAGTTGGATGGAGCGAGCCGTGTGTCTGTATAGGTGTATGAAGCGGAGCCTTGTGTGACGAGTTGATGGAGCGGAGCCGTGTGTCTGTACGAGGATTACGGAGCCGAGCCGCTCGTGTACAGGTTTACGGAGCGGAGCCGTGTGTATGAGGTGGATATAGCAGTGCTATGTGTGTACAAAACGAGCCCTGTGTGTGCGAAGCGTACGAGTTGAGCCGCTCAGCTCAATACACACAGGGCTCCGTGCTTGAGCCTGTGTGTGTACATAGCGGAGCAGAGCTGTGTGTGTATGGAGTGGAGCCTTGTGTGTATGTAGGAGCTGCGTGTGTACAAGGTGTACGGAGCAGAACCACGTGTGTACGGATGCATGCTGCAAAGCCGCATGTGTACATGGTTTACGGAGTGGAGTCGTGTGTGTACAAGGTGTACAAAGCGTGGCTGCGTGTGTATAAGGTGTACGGAATGGAGCCATGTGTATACTGAGTGGAGCCTTATGTGTGCAGGTGACGGAGCGGAGCCGTGTGTGTACAGGCATACAAAGCGGAACCGTGTGTGTATGAGTGTGCAGAGCCGTGCGTGTACAAGGTGTATGGTGGGAGCATTCATACCTCCAAGCATCCTGAATTCAGCGTGACACTACCGATTTTGAGAGTCTGCCCCGCTGTCCGGCCGGGAGCTTTTCCTGTGGACACAGGAGTACATGCCAGAGCCCGAGGAGCACTTTAAAACTCGCACGTGATGTTCCCCAGAAGTGATGTGCTGGAAGATGACCGGAAATTAGGTAATTCCGGAGGAGATTGTGACGGAACCATGGAGGCACTTCAGGGAATGCTTCAGATCCGTCACCGTGTCCTCACCTTGGAATCGGGATGTCGGCCATGTGAGCGGATCATGATATGTCCTGCACCGGGAGGCTCAGGTGGGCACTACAATGGAGCCGGGCTGCTATAGTATCTTTATAGAATCTTGTTTCTTTTTCTTCTCTTTCTTCTTTCTTTCTTATTCTTTCTTTCTTTCTTTTTCTTCTCTCTGTTCTTTCTTTCCCATCTTTCTTTCTCTCTGTTCTTTTCTTTCTTCCCCTCTTTCTTCTATCTCTCTGTTCTTCTTTCTCTATCTCTCTGTTCTTTCCCCTCTTCTTTTCTCTCTCTCTCTTGTTTCCCCTTTTCTTCTTTCTCTCTGTTCTTTTTCTTTCTCTCTCTCTGTTCTTCTTTCCCCTTTCTTTCTTTCTCTCCTCTGTTCTTTCTTTTCTCTGTTCTTTCTTTCCTCTTTCTTTCTCTCTGTTCTTTTTCTTCTTTCTTCTGTTCTTCTTTCTTTCCCCTTCTTTTTCTCTTCCTGTCTTTCTTTCTCTCTCTCTTTATTTCCCCTCTTTCTTTCTCTTTCTCTCTGTTCTTTCTTTCTTTCTTCCCTCTTTCTTTCTCTCTGTCTTTCTTTCTTTCCTTCCCATCTTTCTTCTCTTCTGTCTTTTTCTTTCTTCTGTTCTTTTTTCCCCTTTCTTTCTTTCTCATCTCTGTTCTTTCTTTCTCTATTCTTTCTCTCTCTGTTCTTTCTTTCTCTCTGTTCTTTCTTTCTTTCCCTTTCTTTCCCCTCTTCTTTCTTTCTTTCTTTCTGTTCTTTCTCTCTCTCTCTGTTCTTTCTATCTGTTTTCTTTATTTCTCTTTCTCTCTCTCTGTTCTTTCTTTCACATCTTTCTTTCTCTCTATCTCTCTGTTCTTTCTTTCTTTCTCTCTTTGTTCTTTCTTTCCCCTATTTCTTTTTTTCTCTCTGTTCTTTTTTTCTGTCCCCTCTTTCTCTGTTCTTTCTTTCTTTCTCTCTGTTCTTTCTTTCCTGTCTTTTTTTCTTTCTCTCTCTGTTCTTTCTTTCCCGTCTTTCTTTCATTCTCTCTCTGTTCTTTCTTTCCCCTCTTTTTCCTTCCCTCTCTGTTCTTTCTTTCCCCTCTTTCTTTCTCCGTCTCTGTCCTTTCTTTCCCCTCTTTGTTTTTTTCTCTCTTCTGTTCTTTCTTTTCCCTTTCTTTATTTATTTCTCTTTCTACTTTCTCTCTGTTCTTTCTTGCTTTCCCCTCTTTCTCTCTCTCCTTTCTCTCTGTTTTCTTTTTTCTCTCTCTGTTCTTTCTTTTACTCAGTACCAGTGTGCCCATAGTACCAGTCATTGTGCCCTCAGTACCAGTCAGTGTGACATGGGTGTGACTAGTTGTGAAATGGGTGTGGTCGGGGCGTGGCCTAAAATTTGCCGCGCTACGTGCGCCGCAACCTTTCTCCCTCAGATTGGGGGGGTGCCGTTTTGCAGTTCGCCTCAGGCAGCACAGAGGCTAGGTTCACCCCTGTCCATCTTATGCCATCTAGTTCCATGCCGTCTGCTGAATAGGCCCAGTGATGTCAGTAACTATACTGCTCATCAGAGTCCACGAATCACGCTGCCCTCTATGAGACTCTGTAACTCTGATGAGCAGTTTTGTTACTGACATCACCACTGTTCAAAGCCGGTGGGTCTCGCAGAGCACTGCGGAAGTTGGCAACTCTTATGAGCAGTGACATCAGTAGCCACCGACTGTGAATAGCAGTAACGTATACAGTAGAAGCCTAAGAAGGAAATGCAGCAGCCATTTTAGGGTGATTTCAGAATAGGCATAATTTGTCAGAGCTCACAGCTGAGAAAAAGAAAGCCATAAAACATTGGACAAATACTCCAGATTTTAAAATGTTGAGTAACTGACGCGAGAAAGATGGTGAGAATTGTAGTCTGCAAAAAATTCAGAGATTTAATTGATAGGAAGAGAGAGATAGAACTATAATCATTAATATAAACAGATATAAACACTTGAAATAGATCACTCTGTGTGTATGACTCTATATAATATATGAGTTTCACTTTTTGTGTTCAATAACTGAAATAAATTAACTTTTTGATGATATTCTAATTTAGTGAGAATAACTTGTATATGATAACACAAAACCTGACAGGGGAAACAGGGATAAAAGAAAACTACAATCAGACAAACACACTCACAAAACAACTGAGTGGAAATCAAGGGAACAGTGAAAGAAAGAGAATTAGGATAAAGACACAAAACCAAATCCACGCAGACATCTCCTTTAAACTACATCAACCGACTGCTACTAATTCAGAACTATCCTTCACCACCAAACTAAGAAGTTGAAAACTATCACCAGCAATTCCCTAGTGTAAGACGTGAACATTTATACCTAAGAGGAGTGGCCAACACAGAACAGCTGAGATAATTCAGGACAGAGAGCTACAAGAGATAGACAGACCTTATTAACCCTTGCAATAACAGAGCAAGGAAGACCTGCACTGTTAAAAGGAAGGTGAAGCAGATCTAATACGTTCTGGGGTTTGTGTAACTAGACAGCACAATCTTCTGACCCCTCTCTGTCATGGTATCCCTGTGATGGTACCCCCTCTCCTAAGAGGGGCATTGGGACTCTCAGAACCAGGTTTATATGGATGTGAAACGTGAAAAGACCGGACCAACTTGATTGCATGAACATCAGACGCTGGTACTGTGAGGCAGTGACCGGTGTCAAATGCGAGGGTCGCTATGTGTCCCCCAGGATGTGTAAAGAAGCATATGGAGGCTGGGGGAGTGCATTGTAGTCACAGAAATATCTGTGATTGCAAGGCAGAATAGAAGTAAGTGCTGATCTTGGGCAAGCTAGTTGTCCAAGGTGGATTTAAGAAAATCTGCCATGGGCTTGTATTTTTGAAATGGACTACAGGATGGTAGTGGGTCGATCCACTTCCTTCCCCGGCCCCAGGTTTTCCATGTGGCCTTTGGCCACAGGTTCTGTTGTAGAAACCCTGCAGTAAAGGGGTGGGGTGTGTCAGTTTTGGTCTTGCAAGCAGGCATAGCAGAAGGCTTTGTAGAGCTCAACCTGTGTGAGGCAATACAGGGCCAAGTGGATCCAAAAAGTCTGGAACCCCCAGCGTACATGGCGGTGCAGTCGTCCACGGCAACCGCTCAGGGACTTTCTTTGTTTTCCCAGCTGCAATGTGGAGGATTCTGCGTGCTGTGCACTGTGTGAGTTTGGAGATTAAACACGTTTTGCTGTGAACTTTCCTGCGGTCACTGCCTGTTTGTCACACTGCACAAACCCTGCTGCACTACTACAGTACCTACATGCTCTCCTCAGGACCATAACCTTTCCAATGTATCAAATATTGAAGGGACAGGCTTACCAAGTAAGCATCGATAATTTTAGTTAACTGGAATTACAGATTCCCAATAACAATGACTGGAGAAAGTGGTGGTGGAGATGGTTTAGAGGAAGCAATATTTTTTTTTAGAAGTGATTGGTGAAACACATCATGGATCTTGAAAGTGTGTGGTAAAGCAAGGCAAAATGCTACTGGATTGACGACAGCAACTATCTTGTAGGAGCCGATGAATCAGGGTCCCGGTTTCCAAGAAGGAACCTTCGACTTAATGTTCTTCTAGGACAACTAAACCAAATCACCAACACACAGGACCGGACCCACCAAACGTTTCTGATCAGCTATATTCTTATATTTAGACCCCATCCTCCTCAAATTATTAAGAACACCTTGCACTCTAATGTAATAGATGAAAAAAAATGTTCCTCCTTCATGGCCTGCCTCTCTGGACCTGAAACATTATATAACCTGCTCTTAGGCAACTTGGCCTCAGAAATTAAATTAATGGAGCAATTATATCGTTGATGAGGTGGAAGTTCTTGACACCCTTGTTTCAAGAACATATCCACAAAATCAGACAGGAATTCCAGGAGAGACTGAGTATCAACTCTGGCTATACGGGTGCACATGCAGTGTTTTTGAAGTAATTCACTCCATCTTACTACTTCCCAAGTCTGCCAGTCCACCATGGGATTGTATAATGTCAGCCAAGGTAGTCCAAGAACCACCAGGGAGGGCAAGCCCTGTAATACATAACAATTGATAGAATCCAAGAGCATGGCCCCTATCTGCAGTCATATATCTCAAACGACCTGAGTAAAATACCACTGGCCTAAGAGTGCAGAATCGATAGCAATTATAGGTATAGGCCTAGACAATTTATGAGGATTGAGACCCTGGTTCTGGACGAATCGGGCTTCAACCAGATTAAACCCCCACTGTTCAAAAAAGCTGAAATAACCACCTTACTTTTGCCTAAATAGATCTCTGTGGGTAAAAAGAATTGCGACCTGTCAACAGAGGAAATATGTATACCTGGGTTTGTACCCTCCCCGCAACTTGGGCTTCTTAGTTTTCCAATGGTTTGTTTGCAATTACGTATGGATGGACATGTGCCCACAAAATATCCCTTCTTGCTACAAGAAAAGCCCACTCCCTCTTTGAACCGGAATGCAGGAGGACCAGTGCATAGGTCGTCCCGCTCAACTGCGTTTGTTCCTCAGTAGACTCAGGCCTCGATTCCATTGATATCTGACACCCACCGAAGATTGAGGTGTTTCTTTTTATCTCCCTCATGGATGGTGGTCTACTCGAATTGCTAGAGACATGGCAGCCTCCATGGAGACAGGGCTCTCATATAGAATAAAGGTACATTTCACCTTCACTGAGAGCCCGAGACTAAACTGGCTATTGAGAGCTGGACAGGGCTGTGGTATGCTATTTTAAGGCTGGGGGCCAATATCAATGGCCACTTACCAGCCTGGGAATACCATCCCCCATCTGTCTGTTTTACCTTGTCTGGCTGTCAAAAATGGGGAGGACCTCACACCATTTTTTAAATTATTTATTTAAATAATTTTAAAAAAATGGTGTGGGGACACTTCTATTCTTGATAACCAGCCTTGCTAAAGCTGACAGCTGAGGGTTGCAGCCTGCAGGTGTCAGTTTTGCCTGGCTGGTTATCAAAAATACAGGGGAACCAAAGTCCTTTTTTTAAATGATTTATTTATTTACAGCGCAGACCCCGGCTGATGAATATTCTCATCAGCTGCAGCCTGCTCTCGCCTGTGACCGAAGGTAAACTTTCAACTTTGGACACGTAGAGATATACCGTATATACTCGTGTATAAGCCGACCCATGTATAAGCCGACCCCCTAATTTTGCCACAAAAAACTTGGAAAACTTATTGACTCGCGTATAAGCCGGGTGTATAAGTTGCCGTCCTGCTCTGTGCTCCCCCATCCAGCTCTGTGGCCCCCATTCTCCTCTGTGCTCTCCTCCTCCTGCTCCATTATCCTGTCCTGCTCGTGCTTTCCATCCTCCCCGTCCTGCTCCGTGCTCCCCCATCCAGCTCTGCACTCCCCCATTCTCCTCTGTGCCCACCCCCGTCCTGCTCCGTGCTCTCCGTCCTCCCCCGTTCTGCTCCGTGCTCTCCGTCCTCCCCCGTTCTGCTCCGTGCTCTCCGTCCTCCCCGTTCTGCTCCGTGCTCTCCGTCCTCCCCCCGTTCTGCTCCATGCTCTCCGTCCTCCCCCCCGTCCTGCTCCGTGCTCTCTGTCCTCCCCTGTTCTGCTCTGTGCTCGCCGTCCTCCCCCGTTCTGCTCCGTGCTCTCCGTCCTCCCCTCAGTCCTGCTCCGTGCTCCTTGTCCTCCTCCATGCTCCCCCCATCCTCCTCCATCATACTCACCCTCCCCGTGCCATCGCTGAACGTCCCGGCCGCAATCCTGCGTTCTTCCCGGCTTCCTGCAGCTCTACCCGGCTTCCTGCAGCTCTCCAGCGCTGAGCGGTGACGTAATACCGCTCATTAAGGCCATGAATATGGAGGCCACGCCCATGGGAGTGGCGTCACATCCATATTACATGACCTTAATGAGCGGGTATTACATCACCGCCCAGCGCTGGAGAGCTGCAGGAAGCCGGGTAGAGCGCAGGATTGCAGGGACTTTCAGCGATGGCACGGGGAGGGTGAGTATGATGTCCCAGCCACCGTCTCCTGCTGCCGCATCCCCTCCCCCGCTGGTTTCTGCCCTATGACTCGTGTATAAGCCGAGGGGGCATTTTCAGCACAAAAAAAGGTGCTGAAAATCTCGACTTATACACGAGTATATACGGTACTTGTTTTTTTATTTTTGCTTGTTTACAGGGGACTATGGCTGGATTAGGTGTTAGGTCGGGGTCAGACATGCGAGAAACTCGCACGAGTCTTGCATTTCAATACCCGACACTGCCGCCGGCACTCGGACAGGAGCGTGCAGCTGCATGTATTTCTATGCAGTCACACGCTCCTGTCCCGAGTGCTGGCGGCAGTGCCGGGTATTGACATGCGAGACTCATGCGAGACTCGTGCGAGTTTCTCACATGTCTGACCCCAGCCTACTGCAGGCGCACTGTATCATTTGATTATTATGCTTTTATTCTGACTCTATTTATTCTCTCATATGAATGGCTTTATACTCATATATTGCCTTTTTAGTGTGGTCAGACTCATTTCTTATGTTGGCTCTTAGGCTCCTAGTGTTGGTGTATTTACCATATTTCCATAGCACTATCTATAGACCTGTTGTGCATCTCAGCACATTGATCTCTTTACCCTGCTGATACACATCCCCATGACTCATGATCCTTGCCCCTATATACCATGCATTTCTTATTTACGGTATATAGTATGAATGTACTATATATATCTTGTTCTCTCCATCTTTCACTTGCATTTTATCCATCCTTTTCTAAAATTGTTGTATGTACCGTATGTGCAGGCACCTTTCCTCTTTTATAGTGCCACCTTCTCACCATTTGTCCCAATAAAGGAGTTTTATTGTATTGTTCATCTTTGTCTTGATATTTTTATCCTTGACCAATATTCGGATTCTTCTCTTTTGGTTCTACTTATTATTAAATGGGCTGTTGGTTACTAACGAGTTACCATCTATTTCTCTAGTGAGGTCACAAACCTCAGAGGACTGTACACATCTTTTCAGGGCGATTGGAATACCTGAGATTCGTTACAAATTTTTTCATTGCAAATGGAATTTTTGGGAAGAAAATTCACCAAATCTGGTGAATTTTAGTTTCAAAAGATTTAATTATCTCTTCTCATTTGCTAATTATCTGCCTGTCTAAATAGTATTGGTATAGTTTGTAACATTTATAGAGCTAATCTATGATCTCAGTGTTTCCCAAGAAAGGCAAAACTTAAAATAGCAAAATTTCTGACCATGTTGAATTCTTATACAAAAAAAGGTTGCACTCTATCGTGCCAAAGCAAGTCAATGTGAAATATGAAACATGAATAGCAATATGGCTTTTGAATATTAGAAAAAAATGAATGAGACGCTTTGCACAAAATTTGGCCAAATAATGCCTGCCCATACACCAACGTCAAGGTGGTCTCAGAACGTATGGGTCCCTGTCTATGTGAACATACCTCTATTAGGCTGATATTTGAATTCCTGGGTGAATGTGGTTTGCACCTAATTCACACTGGTTTGGATGTGCCAGTCAGTTTTCTTTTACTTCTATGTTAGCTTACTGACCGAGCACTCCGCCCATCACCATGTGGTGATTTTTATTATAGCAGGTTCCTGCTCACCCAGAAAAGGCAAGCTTTACTGACAGAGGTGTCCACATTCACCCAGGAATTCAGATATCAGCCTAATAGAGGTATGTTCACATAGGCAGGGACCCATACGTTCTGAGACCACCTTGACGTTGGTGTATGGGCAGGCATTATTTGGCCAAATTTTGTGCAAAGCGTCTCATTCATTTTTTTCTAATATTCAAAAGCCATATTGCTATTCATGTTTCATATTTCACATTGACTTGCTTTGGCACGATAGAGTGCAACCTTTTTTTGTATATTGTCTATGGAGGTAGCTGCTCCTGGTTTGCACCTAATTCACACTGGTTTGGATGTGCCAGTCAGTTTTCTTTTACTTCTATGTAGCTTACTGCCGAGCACTTCCCCATCACATGTGGATTTTATTATAGCAGGTTCCTGCTCACCCAGAAAGGCAAGCTGTACTGACAGAGGGTCCACATTCACCCAGAATTCAGATATCACCTAATAGAGGTATGTTCACATAGAGGGACCATACTTCTGAGACCACCTTGACGTTGTGTATGGGCAGGCATTATTGGCCAAATTTTGTGCAAAGCGTCTCATTCATTTTTCTAATATTCAAAAGCCATATTGCTATTCATGTTTCATATTTACATTGACTTGCTTTGGCACGATAGAGTGCAACCTTTTTTATATTGTCTATGGAGTAGCGCTCCTGTTTGCACCTAATTCACACTGTTTGATGTGCCATCAGTTTTTTTTACTTCCATTTGAATTCTTAATATGGAAATATTGAGGATGCAGTAATGGCACGATAGTAATACATGTCACAGTGACAAATGTTTATTGGGCTCATCAGCGCATGTAGATGTATATAGGAAACACCCCTGACAAGTGGCAATCACAACCCTACCATTTCACATCACATTACTCATTCTTACAGGACAGGGAATGACATGGGACTGACTAATGCTGCTGCAACAAACAATCAGACTATTACATAATTAGCTTGAATCAGCCATATAATGACTTCAATTAACTAATTGACTTGTTTGTATAGTATAGCCTTAATACATGAGCTGCAGCAATATTAAGAAGCACAATGTACTGTGTGTACATGATATAACACATTATGACAAACCTATGTATTCAATAGAACACTGTCTTCTTGATTCTTCACTTAAATATTAGCTTACTCTTCTTGTGAAACTAGAACTCTCAGCATCTAAGTGTCATGGCATCAATGCATAATTCTAGACCACTGCTAGATTGTAATTAGATAACTTGTTAATATAGTTGCTTCCATCTAGACAGGGCCGACATTTGTGGAAAGTGCATACTGGACAATTGCCCAAGTCCCAGCCCTAAGAGGCCCCTAGATGCGTGGCTGCAGGATTGTTGAGCAGGTTAATCTGTGGGTTGCCTGACTTTACAAACCAGAAACAAGTCCTGTATTATCAGTAAATTTCCAAAGTTACAATGTTAAAAGGTTCTTTGGTGACATCATGGTCATGTGACAAAAGGTCCAAAGGTCCATCACACTGTGGGTGTCTAGAGGAACCGACAAGGAAAGAGCCTGGGATTTCCTCATATGCGTGTGTGTTTGTGTGTGTGTGTTTTTCTGTCATGGAGTTTGTTACTAGCATACAGTGTTAGTTTGTGTGTCTGTGCAGCTTGCAACATGTATGTGTAAGGCTGGAGTCACACAAAACGTATAAAAAATTAGTCTGATACTCACTGCCGAGAGTCGAACGAGTGTAATGTTAGTGTCATGCGAGGACAGTCTGATTTTTCACACCTAGTATCCGATTTACATCCGAATGCAATGCGGATAGTTTTCAAAGGAAATATTCCTCAAAACACATATATATAGATATATATATATCTATATATACTGTATATATATTAGATAGATAGAGATGAAAAGCTAGCAATTGCCACATACAGTATAGTGCAGTGTGTGTGCAGCTTACTGTACATGTATTTAATTATTAAAATGTTATTTGTCTGAAAAAAAATGGCATGGGCACCCGCGTAATTTTCTTAAGCAGCAGAGGGAAATACCCATGGAGCTTGCCAGGCTATTAATATCAGCTCACAGCTGTATACTTAGCCTTTACTGACTATTAAAAGGGGTGATCTTCAGAGTTTTGCACAACTCCTTCATCACCTTTGACATAAATGGGGTCCCTTGGTCCATCAGGATCTCTTTCGGCAACCCTGTTCTAGAGAAGACCTGGACCAACTCTCAGGCGATACACTTGGCGGAGGAGTTGCTTAGTGGAATGGCCTCCGGCTTTCACATAGCATAGTCCAGTATCACGAGGCTATACTGATGTCCTCTGGCGGACTTGATAAGAGGCCCCACTAGATCCATGGCTATGCAATTAAACGGAACCTCAATAATGGGCAACGGCACCAAGGGGCTACGAAAATGGGCCACTGGGGAACTTACCTAGCAGATGGGACAGGACCTACAGAAGTTCGCAATATCACGGTGACAACCGGGCCAGTAGAACCTCTGGAGGATCCGTTCCTGGGCTTTCTCTACGCCCAGGTGACCACCTAACGTGTATGAGCCATCTCTAACACTGGTCTGTACGTCCCTGGCACCAGTAACTGCTCAATTACTTCCCCTCTCAGCTTGGTGATGCGATATATCACCTCCCCATTCATGGCAAAATGAAGGTATCGAGAGTCAGCGCCCAGCTCTTGGGCTACACTATTAAGTACCGTTACATTATTAAATGCCCCTTTTAGATTTAAGCAGACACTGACGGCAGGTGCTATAACATCACTACATGGCACCTGCTGCAGAGACAGGAGCAGCAGGGTAACAATGAGAAGAGTTGAATGTTGTATTTTTTTATGGAGAGTTCATTACACTGTATGGAGGCCTATTGGAAGTGCATTATACTATATAGAGACCTATGGGGACTGCATCATACTATATGGAGGCCTATGGTGAGTGCATTATACTATGCGGAAGCCTATGGAGAGTGCAGTATACTATGGAAGACTATGGGGTGCATAATACAATATGGAGGTTATTTAGGGGGCATCATACAGTGTGGGAGCTAATGTGGGGTCTTTATACAGTGTGGGGGCCATCAAACAGTTTGGGGGTACTAAGGGGTCAGTATACTTTATGGGGGTTCTATACAGGGCCGGCGTCAGCACCCGGCAAATGCCGGGGCCCTGAGCAGGCGCGGGGGCCCACTCGCCGTTGGGCGCCCGTCAGCGGAGGACAGCGGTGCCAGCGCCGCCATTGGACCCCTCGTTTGCTCAGGGCCCCAGCAGCCGGCCCGGCACAATACTCACCTCTCAGCGTGCCTCCGCAATCCGCAGCTCCAGGCTCCCTCTGCAGGGCGCCCACGCTTCCTCTCACAGCAGCGCCGCTGGATGATGTCATCATTCAGCGACCGGCTGTGGCAGAGAGAGCGCGGACACCGGACAGGTGAGGTGTGTGTGTGTGTGTGTGTGATGGGGAGAAGGCCATGATGGAGGTGATGGGGAGAAGGCATTGATGGAGGTGATGGGGAGAAGGCATTGATGGAGGTGATGGGGAGAAGGCCATGATGGAGTGATGGGGAGAAGGCCATGATGGGGTGATGGGGAGAAGGCCATGATGGAGGTGATGGGGAGAAGGCCATGATGGAGGTGATGGGGAGAAGGCAATGATGGGGGTGATGGGGAGAAGGCAGTGATGGAGGTGATGGGGAGAAGACATTGATGGAGGTGATGGGGAGAAGGCCATGATGGAGGTGATGGGGAGATGATACGGCCTCTCCTGAGCCGTAACAATGCAGAGCGCAGCGCAGTGCAGAGGAGAGCTCCATATTTTGTATGGAGCATTATATGGGGACCAGTATTCTGTATGGAGCATTATATTGGGTCCAGTATTCTGTATGGAGCATTATATGGGGGATGGGGGGGACATCCTGCATGGGGTATTATATGGGTGATGAGGGGGAGACTGTGGTGCCCATAATATTGTATGGAGGACTGTACTGTCCAGTCTGTACTGTACGCTGTGAGGATTTGGCGGTTTTTGAGCTATTGTACAATTTACAATAGATATGACTCATGTAATGGAAGAAGTGAAATCTTTAGCATTGTACTATACCCATATTTCTCTGCTGTATCTGTGCATCATGAATCGTGGTCTGTGTTAAAGGGGCCCATTGAGACTCTTTCGCCCGGGGGCCATAAAAACCTGGAGCTGGCTCTGGTTCTATACAACACATCACAGGGTTTATTATACTGTGTATAGGAGAGCATGATACTCTGTAGAGGGGAGCTGTACAGGGGGGAGACTCTGGACATTAACTGTAAAGTGGGCACTTACTGTTAGGCCGGCGTCACACTGGCGAGTTTGATGAGAGTTAGTCACACGACTTACTCGCATCAACACCCGGCACGGCCGCCCGCTCTCGGACCAGAGTGCGCGGCGGCATAGAAATACATGCAGCCGTGCACTCTGGTCCGAGAGCGGGCGGCCGTGCCGGGTGTTGATGCGAGAAAGTCGTGCGACTAACTCTCATCAAACTCGCTAGTGTGACGCCGGCCTTAGAGTGACACTCAGGTTATTGTGACTGTCAAAGGGGCACAGAGAGGGCAATATTACTTTCTGGGGGGCAAAATGTAGGCACTGTTCTCTAAGACACGTGCACAGGGCATTGATATGTTCTAGTGGGTTGTTTACCTTCTAGAGGGCACACAGTACCACACAGTGGGTGCAGTATTAGTGAAATAGACGGCAGCAGAGGCTCAGTATTGGGGTATCTGGTATCAGCAGCGGCTCAGTAAATAATAATAATAATAATAATCTTTATTTTTATATAGCGCTAACATATTCCGCAGCGCTTTACAGTTTGCACACATTATCATCACTGTCCCCGATGGGGCTCACAATCTAGAGTATTGAGGTATCAGTATTGAGGTATCTGGTATCTACCACTATATGGTCACCATATGGCAATAATATCGGTGTTGGTCTTTATATACAGATTTTTTTAATAACAGCATGGTTATCTGCTGAGGTTCTTGTACATCTACTATTAGGGTGCGCCTCCATATTTGTAATCAGGGTTACCTGGCTAGGGGCCCACTCAGAAGTTTCGGCCCCCGCTGAACCAAAACCTTGGCTACACCTCTGATAATTCTTCATCAGTCCATGTAAAGAGGCCAGTAAACAAGCGCTGAATGACTGGAATATAATCAATTGGTGTTCATTTAATAGTCTGAAATTCCCTGGTGTAAATGCAGTCTAGATGCTTCTGTGTGAAGGTGCAATGTCTTGGCATTTGTGGCCCCACGTGTAAACTTGTTCAGGGCCCCACTTTGTCTAAAACCAGCCTTTCTTATGAGTAACTAAATTAGTATAGGTTACCCAAATTTATTTTTTGAAGATGAGATGTGGTTAAAATTAGATCAAAGACGCATCTAATCTGAAAAAATGCATATTTTACACAGCGAATGGCTACCTGTTTTTACAAGGGAAATCCATTTATTTTACATGTTTCTCCTATAAACACTGCACAGAAAATTCCTGAGTTAGCAAACAACAGCAAAGCTACATGCAGTTTTTTCAGAGGCGGTTTTGATGTGGTTTTAACTGCACCTCAATTGTTGTGTGTGAATACACCCTCAGTACTTATATTTACATTTTACCCATAGGGTTAAAAGAGGGTCCACAAAGAAATGTATATAACAGGAAATATCAAATGCAGTCCATGATTCAGACCATTACTGATCTCTACAGCATGATATAAGAGAGACCTACTAGGCAAAATGGAAAAGAAGTCTGGTGGATAACAATGGAATTCAGTCCAATATAATACATATGAAAATGGAGGGAGCTGTTAGAGGAGTGGTATGCCATCCTCATCACCCTCACATATGATTAAGAATAAATAATAAAGTGAATCTGATAGTAGGTTTTATCCCCCCAGCACAACATCTTTCACTTCTCAATCCATTTCTATGGACATGCAGATCTTTGAAATGTAAATCATTAACACTTTAAATCCTCTATCTGTTGCTGCATATCTTAGGAATTAGCGTTTTAAGTTGTATGCAAATTAGGTGTTAAGTTTCTTGAGCATGACAAAGCACTTAACTAAAGGGTATGCCACACTAAGCGAGATAGCTAGCGAGATCGCTAACGAGATCGCTACTACGTCACCATTTAGCGATCTCGTTAGCGGCTTCTTAAGTTGTTTACCTGCAGTTTACAGCCCCAGCCTCATAAACTTGAGTGATAGCTATACCTTCATTCAAGCTGAAGTAGTGCTAGGTGGGAAACTGGCCTTTTTCAGAGACAAAGGCCAGTTAAGTGCTATGTTATGCCCAGAGCACTTAACGCCAAATTTGCATATGAATTTCTTGAAAGTGCAGCAACAGATAAAAGATGTAAAGGTGTTGATAGATTTAAATTTCAAAGACCTGCATGCCTATACGTGTGGTTTGCTGGGGTTGATCTTACTGACAGATTCCTCTTAAGAGGTTTGGTAGCAAAGGACATTTTCTTTTGGAATCGGGTGAGGGCTCAAAGTTCCTGAACCCTAATAATTTCTCTGCATGTTTCCAAAAGAATATCATGGAAATTTTTAAAGTGTATCTGAAAATAATATACACATACCAAATATAATTCGTTAGAAAAATAGGTGAAAAAATAATCATACATGCGCTTTAGAGATGGAATATAAGTGTTTGCTGTTCTTTGTTTCTGTTTTTTTTCACAGGGCACTCTAGTCATAGGTTGACGGCCAGAGCACACTTGCGGCATAACACTTCTATGCAAATTGCCACTAGCATCTTTTAGGTGCCAAATATCATCATAAATGTCTATTCCAATCATTACTGTTAATCCAAAGGCATGTGAAGCAGAACGTGTAAGATATTCTGCTGGAATTTAGTTATTTCCTCACATGGGAGCTCTGTCAAGCCACTACTTGGCCTTGGGGCAGCCAAACTAGAAAATCCGGCCTTGAATATAACTGTTTCCAATGAAAAATACAATAATTCCTTTTTCAGAGAAAAAGTAAGTGACTTATATTCTTGAAGTTAAGATACCTTACTAAAATGCTATATATATGGTTTAAAAATTATGGGTATGGAAAGAGTAATGTATTTTTGCACAGGCATTATGGGGTTGGGTTCATTGTTTATATTTTTTTTTACTTTTTTAAGCATCCAAAGAAAGTTGTATGTGAAGGGTCTTGGAAAACAAGGCATTAGCCTAACCAGGGTAGGTACGTGGGTAGCCAGGCATCAGAGCCAGGATAACCAGATAATATACCAAGACCTCCTGGGCTAAGTGACCGAAGGGTATCTGGGTGTAATATGCTCTCCATTTCTCAATACCAGTCATGTTTATGATAACCACCCCTTGTATAGTAATGATGGAGTATGGGATGTACAGGTGGAAATCTTTGCAAGGTCCATTTAGGAGTCAAAAAAGCATGGTGACAACCAATAGACATCGGAGGAAGACTTGGTGACAAGTATTGCATTGTGACGTCTCAGGTAAATGTTAGGCTTACCTGGTGAGATGGATTTATAAGCCCCATATAAGGATAACCACATGGAGCAATGGAACAGTGGCGAGAACCAGGACAATGGGTTATGTTGAATGGCAAGTAAGTAAATGGAGTAGGACACATCAAAAGCCACAGGAGATTGCAAAGAAGATTAAAGGGCAGCACGGTGGCTCAGTGGTTAGCACAGTACTCTATATAGGGCAGCACGGTGGCTCAGTGGTTAGCACTGCAGCGTTGGGGTCCTGGGTTCAAATCCCACCAAGGACAACATCTGCAAGGAGTTTGTATGTTCTCCCCGTGTTTGCGTGGGTTTCCTCCGGGTTCTACGGTTTCCTCCCACATTCCAAAGACATACTGATAGGGATTCTAGATTGTGAGCCCGATTTGGGACAGTGATGATGTGTGCAAAACTGTAAAGCGCTGCAGAATATGTTAACGCTATATAAAAATAAAGATTATTATTATTATTAAAAAGTAATGTGCATAGTCTGTAAATATCATTTTATAATGCTTACAGCAAATGATGAGCCAGCCTACAGGTCTGTGAAGCAAGCATATGCAAGTTAACGAAATCACAGGAGAACGCAGTAATGACTGCAGTATAATGTGAATAATCTGTAAATATCAGTCTGTAATGCTTACAGCAAATGATGGGTTAACCAGTAGGTCTCAGAAGCAGTATATGCAAGTTGTGGAAATCACAGGAGTTTGAAGAGATGATTGTAGCTGAAGGAACAGGATGAGGGTAACTCCAAGACAAACAGCAACTGAACACAAGAATGACAGAATGCTCATACACTACATGTGTGTCAAAGTGGACCTTAAAGAGACCTTGGATAATGATGTCAGTGAGATATGCCGAGCAGCTTGTAAAACCTGGAGTGGCACATAACAAAGGGCGGCAGTAATAGGGATAGGAAATAATGCCTGACCCTGAAGTTAAGACAGACACGTAACAGTAATGGTCCAAAGAGAATCACCGTATAGCAGTAAAATATGCAAATGTATTTGTAGATCATTTGAATATGTAATCTGCAGCTAGCAATAGCAACAAAATACAGGACAATGTAGCAGAAACTAATGCTGAATTTTGTAGCAGAGAGAAACAGATTTTAATGCAATGGAAAGGCTGACATTCGCAATCGCGACACAATAAAATCACCATGTAAAATGTAGGTTGTAGGTGGATTTTTTGACAATTTCTGTTATTATTTCCACTACAGAGCAAAGCTGTAATATGGCACTTATTGAGGTGAACAGAGGTACATTATGGATCCATAGTGTACTGTAAATGCCATATTATAAATTTGCACAACAATATACATGCCTAATTCACACAGCTATGTGCATGAAGCCCAGTTTTATAGGAAAAAGGCTCTGGGCAGAAAGCAAAATATAGCGTCCTGTCACGACACAGCTGTTGGGTGATCCAGGACCAGGAGTTCCTTCCCTGTCCCTAACACTAGGGGGCACACTAGCTCTAACACTAGGGGGCACCATATCTCGCCCTATTCTCAAGGATACTTCTGAAGGTGAAGATGCCAGGGCCTCCACCCTTGCCTTATCCCCTGAGTCAGCCCTCCATCTGCTCTCTTCTCCCACCCAGGGAAGAGGGGTGCTACTGTGCACTGTAGTACACCACTCGACAAACAAGGTAACATAAACAAGGGTTAACACAAAACTCCAGGCATACAAAATATTCACTCATATATAACAGAGGAATGCACCGGGGCGTGGAGGTAGGGGAATAAACCAAAATAGAGAAGGATAAGGAATTACCATGCATACAAACCAAGCAACAGTCACAGATAACTCCTCCAACTCTCCTCATATAAACACCTCTCCCTCCTTTAGCCATGCAGCAAATGCTAGCTCTGACAAGGATTTGCAACAGAGCCCAGATTATAAAGGGGAAAGGAGTGGCTAACCAAGCACAGCTGCGAGCACAGAGATTTCCAACATGGTCGATTAACCCCTATTCTGCCAGAAGGAATAAACACCATTTAAATGAAGAAGGGCTTTTTTTCTTTTTAAACTTTTTTTTATTCAATTTTCAAGGAATTAAACAGTGCAAAATAGATGAAGCCTTGCATATAAACATAGGGTTGACAGTATAACTATATATACTCATAATGTACAAATATCTACATGGATACCAAATCAACATCTCTAAACAGTATGTTTTGTAAGAAACAGACAACATTGTATACAACATAAACTTACGAAAACTTTATGGAAAAAGAGGGGATAAAGAAAGAGGTTTGGGAAGAAGGAAGAGGAGTGTGTGTAGGATGGGGAGAAGGGCTTCTTCTCAGTGACGCAGCAGGAGCAATCAGACGCTGCGGTCTTCTGGCTCCACACTGTCACGGTAACCCCGAGACACGTCCCTTTGCCATTTTTTAACAGTTGTCCATGTAATTTCAGCACGATATAGTGCCAAAATAATAACATAAAATTCAGCCCACATTATACCACAATAATATGTAGTACACCTATAATACTACCCACAAAATACTGCCATATACTTGCCACATAATTTAGCATTTTTAATCCTAAATAATATCACTGTACCATACAAAAGTAAGTGGGACTAGATTTAGGTATTAGTATTTAGGTAAAATCCAGATTTTGGTGGTTTTGGATCCATAAATGGAGGTCGCTTGGCATTTGCCCAGTTCTGTACCCACTAAAATCCATCCTGTTCCTAAAAGTACACATCCGTAGATGACATGCATTTGGTACTTTACTAACCTCACGATGACATAGGTGAATCACAACTGTATATGAGCATTACCCTGTGTGGGTATTTAGTGGCTGCATGAGCCGGGGAGTTTGTCTCATGTCTGTTCAGTAGACGGAGACTATATGGAGATATGAAGCTGATTTTCCTATATCTCCAAGTCCAACCCAAAGCACTCTTGATATTAACGTGAGATTTCTCCTTTCCATTGGCTGCCTGTAGAGTTTGGACGGGGAACACACAGTTATGAGACAAAGAATTAGACTTGGGCCGTCTATGGCAGAAGGATGAGGAGGAGAGTGTCTGAAATCCTCTTGTCTCTGGAAGTGAGAAGAATTCTAGGCTGGTGAAATTCTTATGGATTAACAGTTTTCCAGCTAGGGAATGGAGAGCAGCATGTGAGAAAACGACTTCTTGTGTGTCTTGAGAAAATATTCATGTGGTTAGACTATGTGGAATATATTAGAGAATTGCTTAAAGGGGTTGTGCAGGCTTATCAGTCTATGTGACTTCAGACTTGTGAATCCTCACAGTGTCCCCTGAGGAATCTCCAGTGCCGATGACGAGACCGAGCAGACACAAGGATGTGATGTGCATACTCATGACCACATTCCGACCTCTGAATACAACTGAATTGAGCGAAGGCCGCACACATCTAGTCATAATATACATATCACATATATGCAGTCACTCGACCACTCTGTCACAGCACACTGGCGAATCCTCACAGTGCGTCCTGTGCGCGGTATGAGGAGTCACAAGTCTGCAGTCACATAGACTGACTGCAGAGATTTGTGATAAACCTTTTGTGATAACCCCTTTAAGGGCTCATAGCCATATGCGAGAAATATGGACGAGTGCAATCCGATAAAAAATCGGACTGCACTTGGACCAATATTATTTAATGGGTGACATCTCATCTGCAATTTTTTTCTCAGCTGAAATCGGACTGAGAAAAAATTGCAGCATGCTGCGTATTGCTGCGTATCTCGGATGAGACTCGCCAATACAAGTCAATAGGTGCAAAAAAATAGGTGCAATCGCAACATTCGAGTGCTGTCCGATTTTTACGCACCGGTGTCCTTTGAAAAACCGGCAATTCATGTCCGGCTACTGTAAAATCACACTGACAGCTCACAAAACACTACATATATACACATAGAATACATATATATATATATAGATGACAGTGACACACACATATATATACTTACTTTGTAATGTCTTCACATCCTGTTCCATCCAGATGTGTCCGGATCCCAAAATTCTAAGCGTCGGAAATTCACCGACCACCATATTGGTACACCCAAGTGATGGGTGTCTCAATATGGAAACTGCTGTTGGTACCAGCCTCTTGCATGGTACCACCAGCGGAACACCGTCGCACCACACACACACACACACACACTGTATACGCCGTCTGCACCACACACACACAGTATACGCCATACGCACCACACACGCACACTGTATACGCCGTACGTACAGTACCACACACACACAGACACACACTGTATATGTCGTATGCACCACACACACACAATGTAAACGCCGTACACATCACATATACAAACACACACTGTATACACCATACGCACCACACACACACACAGACACACACACTGTATATGTCGTACGCACCACACATACAAACACACACTGTATACACCATACGCAAAACACACACTGTATACGCCATATGCACCACACACACTGTATATAGATGCACGACGTGTGTACAGGCAGAGGAAGCCAGTCACATTAAAGGGATTTTCCGACGAACCGAAGTTCATTTTAAAAATTGTCTGTGTCTGATCGTGTACGGAGCATACCACATCTCCTGGGCAGGGGGGGAAGCAAAAGACAATACTGACATTACAGCAGGTGACTACCTCTTGAAGCTTATCAAGAGAATGCCAAGAGTGTGCAAAGCAGTCATCAAAGCAAAAGGTGGCTACTTTGAAGAACCTAGAATATAAGACATATTTTCAGTTGTTTCACACTTTTTTGTAAAGTGTAATGTATAATTCCACATGTGTTAATTCATAGTTTTGATGCCTTCAGTGTGATTCTACAATTTTCATAGTCATGAAAATACAGAAGAATCTTTGAATGAGAAGGTGTGTCCAAACTTTTGGTCTGTACTGTATATATACATATCATATATATATATATATATATATATATATATATGTATATATAAAATATATAATATATGTACAGTATATATAAATATAATATATATATATGCAAGTGACAGATACAATTAGTATAATGTGTGTGCAAAATTATGGACATGTATTTAATTAATAAATCATTATTTCACAGAAAAAAATGGTGTGGGTCCCCCTATAATTTATAGCTAGCAATAGCTATGCAGACAGCTGAGAGCTGATATTTATAGCCTAGAAAGGGGCCATGGATAGTGACCCCACCTGGCTACAAACACCAGCTCTCTGCCGCCCCAGAAAAGGCGCATCTGTAAAGACACGCCTATTCTGGCACATAGCTTTGCTCTTCCCACTGCCCTGTAGAGGTGACATATGGGGTAATGGTGGGGTTAGTAATGAAGATGCGTCAATTAGACGCCCCCATTACTAATCCCATAGTCAAATTCTAAATAAAACACAGATACTCTGAAAAAATTTATTTTATTGAAATAAAGACACAAACTCCTTTATTATTCTAAATTAAACCCACGCTGTAATCCATATCTGGGGGATATACAGTTTACAACCAGGACAGTGCCAAGATGCGACTGTCCCAGCTGTAATCTACTGGTGAATGAGGAGATGCTGCCGGCGCAGCATCAGTGACTAGCGGTGATGTCACTAATGCTGCGCAGCCTCACAGCCTGACCCCCGCTGAACTCTTGAGCGTGGGAAAATGCCAGTTCATTTTCCCACGTTCCGATGGCCCCTTTCTAGGCTATAAATATCAGCTCTCAGCTGTCTGCATAGCTATTGCTAGCTATAAATTATAGGGGGACCCCACACCATTTTTCTCCGTGAAATAATCATTTATTAATTAAATACATGTCCATAATGTTGCACACACAATATTCTAATTGTATTTGTCACTGACATGTGTATATATATATGTATATATATATTATATATATATGATATGTATATGTATATATATATTATACATATATAAATATATTATATGTATATATATTATATATATGTGTGTGTTTTGTAGAGAACTGCTGTATGTAAAAGCTCATGTTAAAATCGCATTGCATACAGATGTTCAGTTTAAAAATCGCATGATAATCGCATGGCACTCGTCTGTTTTTTCGGTCCGGAAATCAGACCATTTTTTTTCTCACATATGGGCACACTCAAATAACACATCCTAGATCTGAATGAATGAAATATTCTCATTGAATACTTTGTTCTGTACAAAGTTGAATGTGCTGACAACAAAATCACACAAAAATCATCAATGAAAATCAAATTTATTAACCAATGGAGGCCTGGATTTGGAGTCACTCACAAAATTAAAGTGGAATGTAATGTTCTTAAAACAAGTCAAAATGATGCTCAGTAGTGTGTGTAGCCTCCATGTGCCTGTATGACCTCCCTACAACGCCTGGGCATGCTCATGATGAGGCGGCGGATGGTCTCCTGAGGGATCTCCCAGACCTGGACTAATGCATCCGCCAACTCCTGGACAGTCTGTGGTGCAACATGACATTGGTGAATGGAGCGAGACATGATGTCCCAGATGTGCTCAATCGGATTCAGGTCTGGGAAACAGGCGGGCCAGTCCATAGCTTCAATGCCTTCATTTTGCAGGAACTGCTGACACACTCCAGCCACATGAGGTCTGGCATTGTCCTGCATTAGGAGGAACCCAGGGCCAACCGCATCAGCTTATGGTCTCACAAGGGTTCTGAGAATCTCATCTCAGTACCTAATAGCAGTCAGGCTACCTCTGGCGAGCACATGGAGGGCTGTTCAGCCCTCCAAAGAAATGCCACCTCACACCATTACTGACCCATTGCCAAACCGGTCATGCTGAAGGATGTTGCAGGCAGCAGATCGCTCTCCACGGCGTCTCCAGATTCTGTCACATCTGTCACATGTGCTCAGCGTGAACCTGCTTTCATCTGTGAAGAGCACAGGGCGCCAGTGGCAAATTTGCCAATCCTGGTGTTCTGTGGCAAATGCCAAGCGTCCTGGACGGTGTTGGGCTGTGAGCACAACCCCCATCTGTGGACGTTGGGCACTCAGACCATCCTCATGGAGTTGGTTCCACATTTGTGGCCTGCTGGAGGTCATTTTGCAGGGCTCTGGCAGTGCTCCTCCTGTTCCTCCTTGCACAAAAGCGGAGGTAGCGGTCCTGCTGCTGGGTTGTTGCCCTCCTACGGCCCCCTCCATGTCTCCTGGTGTACTGGCCTGTCTCCTGGTAGCGCCTCCAGCCTCTGGACGCTACGCTGACAGACACAGCAAACCTTCTTGCCACAGCTCGCATTGATGTGCCATCCTGGATGAGTTGCACTATCTGAGCCACTTGTGTGGGTTGTAGAGTCCGTCTCATGCTACCACGAGTGTGAAAGCACAACCAACATTCAAAAGTGACAAAAACATCAGCCAGAAAGCATTGGTACTGAGATGTGGTCTGTGGTCCCCACCTGCAGATCCACTCCTTTATTGTGTCTCTTGATAATTGCCAATAATTTCCATCTTTTGTCTATTCCATTTGCACAACAGCATATGAAATTGATTGTCAATCAGTGTTGCTTCCTAAGTGGACAGTTTACTTGGAGTTATAGTCTGTTGTTTAAGTGTTCCCTTTATTTTTTTGAGCAGTGTATTTTAACCTCATCGGTCCACAGGACTTTTTTCCAAAATGGATCAGGCTTGTTTAAATGTGCTTTTGCATACTTCTGACACAGAATTTTATGATGAGAATGCAGGAGAGGGTTTCTTCTGATGACTCTTCCATGAAGGCCATATTTGTGCAGGTGTCTCTGACCAGCACCACAACTCCAGAGTCTGCTAAATCTTTCTGAAGGTCTTCTGCAGTCAAATGGGGGCTCTGATTTTCCTCTCTAGCAATCCTACGCGCAGCTCTCACTGAAATTTTGCTTGGTCATCCAAACCTTAACGTGACCTCCACTGGTCCTGTTAACTGCCATTTTTCTTAATTACATTTCGAACTGAGGAAAGGGCAACTTGAATACGCTTTGCTATCTTCTTATAGCGTTCTCGTACCCTAAGCAGCAGTCCACTAACTTGTTTTAATGGAAATCCATTGAGCATAGGGAGAAATATAAAAAGACAACACAGTAACATTTTCTCAGATCTCTCCTTACTAATAGAGATAATTTCTAATAATAAGAACTTTTTTGGTGCCGGTGACAGTGTGTGTCCATAAAAGTGCCATAAAGAGCAAACACATGTAACGTGCCATAAATTAGAGAGAAATTAAAGCTTCCATTAAACCAGTTTTAGCTTTCTGCTTGGGTTTGCCTGGTTTTTGTTTGTTACCAATTATTACCAATTATTAGAGTGTGAACCCGAAGCTGTTAAATCACATGATGGCTGATTAAATCAGTCATCATGTGCAGAGTAAAGATGTGGACTCTGCATGCGAGTGTTGTGAATGGGTTTGAGATGAGTTCTGAGCAGAGGCTCCCTCTGGTGGTTACAAGCGGTACTAGTGAGGATTGGGAATCAGGTGTTACTGATTGGTCTTATTTAAGGGAATCATTTTCCCATCAGGGTTGCCGGTGATCAATTGTTCTGGTCTGAATCCTTCTTTCCAGTTTCCCTTGTAGCCTGCTGTGTCGTGTCTGCATCTCCTGCTATCAGATAAGACAATTTCTTATTTTGTGTTTTTGCTATATTTTTGCATTTTGTCCTGCACTTCTGTGGGGGCCTTCTGGGTCCCCTCCGGGGGCTTTTGCCCTCTCAGTTTAGTCCAGCCACTGTGTTTTGTACTTTTGCTTTTTGCAGTTTTTTCAGTGGCTGCTGTTTTTGTTACACCAGAGAACTAATTTAGGTGGTAGAGGTCGTGTGATCTCAGGTGTTTTTGAAATTAGTAGAGTTGGTGCCTTTCAGGGTTTTCTGGGATTGCAGTAAGTACCCTTCCTATCCTTTTCTATTTAGTTAGTTTGGGCCCCAGCGTTTGCTCATACTATTTTCTTTCTGTGTCAGTATTTCCTCTTGTCTAACCGCCATTACATGTTTGGGGGCTTTCTATTATCTTTGGGGTTCTGCTCCGGGGCAGATAGCTTTCCTATTTCTATCTTTAGGTGTAGTTAGTTTCTCAGGCTGTGACGAGGCGTCTAGGACCATCGTAGGAACGCTCCACGGCTGCCTCTAGTTGCGGTGGTTAGTCAGGGTACTGCAATCTCATAGATTCCAACTGCTCTGGTGTATTTCCTTTTTTACCTGCACTCCTCAGCTACCGTAACATAACAGTATCACCGGCCATAAAAATTGTATGGTACTCACAGAAGGGAAAAAATATTTTGAAGGAAGAAAAGTTGTCAGAGATATTTTTCTGTTTGTTGCATTTTTTTTTTTTTTTTCCCTCTGTATCTCTGGGTGCTGGGGAGGATCTTTTCTCCCAATGGAGTTTGCACAGTTGTCTGGCCGTGTGGATCAGCTTGCCACTGAGGTTCAGAGTATTGCTGCATATCTTGCTAGGTTGCCTGTTGTGGAACCTAGGATTCCCATGCCAGATTTGTTTTCAGGGGATCGAGCTAAGTTTCAGAATTTCAAAAATAATTGTAAATTGTTTCTTGCCTTAAAATCTAAGTCCTCAGGAAACGCAGTGCAGCAGGTTCAAATTGTCATCTCTCTCCTGCGCGGCGATCCTCAGGATTGGGCTTTTTCCCTCACACCTGGGGATCCTGTTTTGAGTGATGTTGATGCATTTTTTCAGGCTTTGGGGTTATTGTACGATGAGCCTAATGTCACTGATCAAGCTGAAAAAGCCTTGTTGGCATTAAATCAGGGGCTTGATGACGCTGAGTTAGGCTGGAGTCACACTGGCGACAAAATCGGTCGACTGCAATGCGATGAAATATCGCATTGCAGTCGGACCTATGTTAATCTATGGAGCAGCTCCCAGTATCAGATTTTTTGTGGTCCGTTTTAAACGTCCGAGTGCAATCGCAGCATGCTGCGATTGTCACCGATTGTGGGTCGACTGTCGCCAATGCAAGTCTATGGGAGCGATTAAAAGTGGGATTACAAACGGACCGCACGTGTGAGTTGCGATTAAATCGCACAACTTTTCCAGGTGACAGGAAACTGCCTTTGAATTTCTCAGGAAGCCTTTACATGCTAATTAGCTAAGCACATCTTAAAAAACAACAGGAAGAACGCCTACACGGAGTCCAGAAACATGGCATCTAGCCACATCAATGTGGAACTCCTCATTGTATTGGTGCAGGAGAGGCCAGAATTGTGGGACCAGCGCGATTCCAACTACAGCAATCGGACACGCAAAGAGGCGGCATGGAAAACTATATGTGTGCACATTTTTCCGGACTATAATGAGAGATCCAGGGAGGACCAAGAGCGACTTAGTAAGTACCACATGTAACGGTTTTCTAAATTTGTTAAACATTCTTTTTTGCAAATAATAATCTAGCCTTATGTGTTTAAATGCTATTTAAAACGCTGTATTATGGACCTATTACTATTTTGAAGTACGCATTGCTGTTGTGTATTCCAAAAATATACATGTATACTTAAATATCATCGATGCTTCGGCATCTATTGACTACCACATTTAGTATTTTTCTTCACCTCAGATTTAGTTTTTTTGTGATAAAATTGTAACTGATTGAGGCGTTTGTTAAAGGGCCAAGCATTTTTTTAAATGTATGTTACTGCTTAGAACATCTATACTTCTGGTTGTATGTCTTTTAATATTGTAAATCACATCACACATGACCAGTATTTAAATGTTCAGTGTTGCATATTGTAGTTTGTGCCTTATTAAATTGATATCAGTAATAAAAAACCGTTATGCTCTTCTTAAATTTGTAGTGAATGATGTGACAAGGCGGTGGCGTAGTTGTCGGGACTGCTACCGGAGGGAGAGGCAGATTAGAGATCGGAGTGGGGCTTCAGCATCTAAGAAGAGGAAGTACCTCTATTTTGATAGATTAAACTTCCTTGAGCCAGTGTTGGATCTGCGACCGTAAGTTCATGTGTGTTGAACGACTTAAATGTTTATAAATTGTTATTTTTTAAATTATAATTTTTTTATTTTGTTTTTCATTCCTAGAACTGAGTCAAACCTAACTGAGAGGGAGACGGGGTCTGACTCAGAAGTGGTTATCGACCCAGTTGGTGATGGAGAACAGGAGGCAGGCCCTTCCTCAGCAGCATGTGGGTCCACCCAACCAGCAACAACAAGACCTGCAGGAGCTGAGGATTCCCAGACACTGCATGTGGAAACTGAGGATGTACCTCAGAGCAGCAGCCCTAATAGGGCTCAAGATCTATCTCCTCCTCCTTCCCAACTCACAAGGCGAGGTAGGCGGCGACGAGAAGGAGTGGGTTCTGTCTCAAGGAGGCAGGTGGACCGAGGAGTTCTGGACTATTTGTCCAGTGTAGCTAAAGATGATGGTGAGGAGGCATTTTGCCGCAGTCTGGCCCCTTATCTCCGGGCTACTCAAATACAGCACAGACTGAGGATCAGAAGTGGACTGCAGATTGTGTTGGAAGCTGGATCAGGCCCTAATGATCCCACCAACCTACTAGATTATCTTCATAGATGGGTGGTTGGTCCAGAAAATTTAGGGAGGTTGGTAGCACAAAATCCAGCACAATCTGCTTCTGCCTCTGATCCTCCTCCTCATCCTCCTCATCATCCTCCTCCTCCTCCACCTCCTCCTTCTTTGCAACAAAACCCAACTCCTCCTCCTCCTCCTCCTCTACTGCAGCTCATTCTTTGTATGGAGCTTCCCAGCTTCAAACCATAGGACAGAGTGGCTATGCACAATATGCCCACTCTAACATACCCAATGTTGTTGGCTGGCCACAACATGGATATGGTAGACATGGGCATATTGGGGGTCACTCTGCTACTGCTCAGTCATATCTATATGACTATGAGCATCAATTCCCTATGTACCCCTACCCACAAGTCCTTCATGATGCAGCAAGTAACCCAGCTGCTACTGTAGGATCTGCACCTGGTCTTTCTCAAACACAGGTTGCAGATTGTGTGAGGCAGAATCCACAACCTGCCCCTCCATCCTCACCAACACCACCACCAAGCTACCAGCAATTGTAGCTGTAAATTTTTTGACATTTTTCATAAGTAATATATTTTTTTATTTTATGAATAATAATTATGTTATACATATATTTTGCTTAGTTTTTGACATGTTGGTCCTGGTTAACCAAAAAAATATCAGCCTTTAAAAGGCTTCAACACAAAACACTAATGATTAAAATTAGTGAAGTTACATTGGTTGTCTGTGTTTCTTCTTCTATGTTATGTAGTGTATTAAGTATGGTAAAGTAGTAGACAAAAAAAGAGAGTGTACCATGAATTGATTCATCAAAAGTTACTTTATGTTATGATATCACATAAAACACACTACATACCTATGGCCTCATCTTGCCAAGGAATAGAACCACGAGGGGAAACAAAATAATTTGTCAATATTTCACGCACTTTCAGACCAGAAGGGGGACGACGAGGATGGATGACTGGTCTCATAGGCCTCATCATATTATAAGACTGAAGGTCAGCCATATCAGATGATGAGCATTCATGTATTCTTGTAAAATTATGTAGTAACACACATGCTTGCACTACAAGATTTACATTTGATGCACTTAGCTGAATGGCTGATTGTAGGACTCGCCATTTGGCTGTAAGAATACCAAATGTGCACTCCACCAGGCGTCGTGCACGAGAAAGGCGATAATTAAAGATGCTTCTCTGATGGTTGAGATTGCGCCGAGGATATGGCCTCATAACATTACAACTTAATTGGAAGGCCTCATCCGCTACTACAACATATGGCACTGCATCCATATTGGAGTGTGGAAGTTGACATGGTGGTGGTAAGTCCAATTGGTTATTGCGTAGCCGCCGACCCATAATGGAAGAATTGAAGACTCTGGAGTCTCCAGTCCTTCCATAGGCCCCAATGTCTACAATTATGAAGCGGTAGTTACTGTCGACCAAGCCCAACAAAACTATAGAAAAATATTGCTTATAATTGTAGAATTGGGTCCCTGAGTTCGGCGGCTTACGCACACGTATGTGCTTCCCGTCCAGGGCTCCAATACAGTGTGGAAAATGACTGTTTTCTTGAAAGCCATGTGCAATCCTCAACCAATCTTCCATTTTGGGCTGTGGCATCACTTCTTTATTTAGTCTTGACCAAATTTGTCCACAAGTAGAGCTGACTATTCCGGAAATGGTGGATTTTCCTATTAAAAACTCTAAATGCAGAGCTGCGTATGAGAGCCCAGTGGAAAGGAACCTGCAATACACAAACAACAACAAACATGTACACATAAGAAAATAAATATATGAAAAATCCATTAAGACAATTGAAACACTGGACATTTGTATACTCACCCATTCTATTAATTTTATGACTTACAAACCATTATGACTGCTACACACAAGCATATAGGTAAAATAAGACAATTTCATAATGCCATGATGTTGAGTATGTTAAGATGAAGAAAGTAAGAAGAATGTAAAAGATGGTAAATTATGCAAAACATCATCAACATATCGTTGACACACATACCTTAATGTTAGAAGAAGCCTTTCCTCAGCAGAAATTGAAGGACGCATCCTGGTGTTCTGCAAGGTGATTCCAGGGCGCAATATGTCCAGCAAAATATCAAAGGTGGCAACACTCATGCGACAATAGTCAAAAAACTTGTCAGGATTCCTACGCAGTGTTGAATACAGGCGCTCAAAATGTCCTTTGCTGATCCTTCGCTTCACAAGGGGATGCACCCACATTCTTCTGCGGATTCTGTGAGAAACAACTACAGGATATGGCTCCCCAAAAGTTCTGGATATCAGCCAATAGTACAGCACACGCTCAGTTGTATTAAAAGTAAGTCTGTGACTCATAATTTTAAGTTTGCTGCAACACAACAGGAACCACTAAGAAGCAAAACACTCAACGGCAAGGGTGGGAGGGTAAGAACAGTCAAACCCCGCTTAAATATGGGTCTGGCTCATTATTCAAATGATTTGCAGGCCTCAAAAACGTTAAATGTCCATTTTGCTATGATGCCACTAAAAATCGGTAGTCGGTGGGTAATCGGATGTGAAACGTAAGCGTACATGCTACTAAATCGCATCAACTACAAAAAATCGGATGCCAGTCGCATAAATGTTCATGAAATTTTAATCCGATTATCGACCGACTAAAACGGTCAGCTTTTTTAGTCGCTGTGTGTGATTCCAGCCTTATACTGTCAGAGATTCCGTAGGTGGGCAGTCCTGACCAAATGGAATGACGACGCTTTGGCGGCCCTTTTCCGGAAGGGTCTGTCGGATAATGTAAAGGATGTTATGGTGGGATTCCCTGTCCCCTCTGGTCTCAATGATTCTATGTCATTAGCGATTCAAATTGACAGACGTTTGCGTGAGCGGAGAAGTATGCGTGGAGTGGTGTTGCCTTGTGAGCCAGCTGCTGAGCCCATGCAGTGTGATGGAGTGGTGTCTGGGGCACAGCGTCATGAGTTTCGAAAGCGCAATGGGTTATGTTTCTACTGTGGTGATGCCTCTCATGCTATTTCAGTCTGCCCTAAGCGGGGAAGACGTTTTGCACGCTCAGTTGTCTTGGTGGTGTTCAGACTAAGTTTTTATTAACTGTCACTCTGATATGCTCTCTGTCCTCATTTTCTGCTCAGGCTTTCGTTGATTCTGGAGCAGCTATTAACCTGATGGATTATGATTTTGCTAAACCTTGTGGATTTCCCTTGATACCCCTACAGAAGTCTATTCCCCTACTGGGGATCGATTCTACCCCTTTGGCTGAGAATAAACCCCAGTTTTCTACTCAGGTGATAATGAGGGTTGAACCTGATCACCAGGAGTGCTGCAAATTTTTGGTTCTATATAATCTGCATGACATTATCGTGCTGGGTTTCCCTTGGTTACAGTCTCATAATCCTGTTTTGGATTGGAAATCTGTGTCTGTAACCAGTTGGGGCTGCCAATGTGTTAATACCAACACTCTTGTTTTTTCTGCCTCCCCCCAGGCTGAGGATGTTCCTGACTTTTTGTTTGATTTTTCTGATGTGTTTAGCGAAAGTAAATCTGCATCCTTACCTCCCCATAGGAGCTATGACTGCGCTATTGAATTAGTGCCAGGTAGTAAATTCCCTAAGGGTCGCCTTTTTAACTTGTCTGTACCTGAACATGACGCTATGCGGTCTTATATCAAGGAATCATTGGAGAAGGGTCATATCAGACCATCCTCTTCACCCTTAGGTGCCGGTTTTTTCTTTGTGGCCAAAAAAGATGGTTCATTAAGGCCGTGTATTGATTATCGTCTCTTGAACAATATTACTGTGAAATATCAATACCCGTTACCCTTGATTTCTGACCTGTTTTCCAGGGTGAAAAACGCTACTTGGTTTACCAAGCTTGACCTCAGGGGGGCGTATAACCTTATTCGCATTAAGCACGGGGATGAATGGAAGACGGCATTTAACACCCCTGAAGGGCATTTTGAGTACCTTGTGATGCCCTTTGGGCTCACTAATGCTCCTTCCGTCTTCCAGTCCTTCATGAATGACATTTTCAGGGATTTTGTGGACAAGTTTCTGATTGTTTATTTGGATGATATCTTGATTTTTTCTAATGACTGGGACTCTCATGTGAAACATGTTCGAACTGTATTCCAGATTTTGAGAGAGAATGCTCTGTATGTGAAGGGATCAAAGTGTCTTTTTGGCGTACAGAAGATCTCATTTCTGGGATTCATTTTGTCCCCATCTGTTATTGAAATGGACCCGGTCAAGGTTCAGGCCATCTGTGATTGGGTCCAACCTACTTCATTAAAGGCTCTTCAGAGATTTTTGGGTTTTGCCAATTTTTATCGTAAATTTATTGGTAATTTCTCTGTTATTGTTAAACCATTAACTGATTTGACCAGAAAGGGTTCTGATGTGGTGAATTGGCCTCCTGAGGCAGTCTCTGCGTTTCAGGAACTTAAGCAGAGATTCACTTCTGCTCCTGTTCTACGGCAGCCTGATGTTTCTCTGCCATTTCAGGTGGAGGTTGATGCCTCTGAAATTGGGGCAGGTGCCGTTTTGTCCCAAAAAGATCCAGAGACCTCTAAAAGTAACCCTTGTGCCTTTTTCTCTCGAAAATTTCTCCTACTGAACGTAATTATGACGTGGGTAATCGGGAGTTATTGGCCATGAAGTGGGCTTTTGAAGAGTGGAGACATTGGCTGGAGGGAGCCAAACATCAGGTGGTGGTCCTTACGGACCATAAGAATCTGGTCTATCTGGAATCTGCCAAGCGACTCAATCCTAGACAGGCCAGGTGGGCCTTGTTTTTCACACGTTTTAATTTTGTGGTTTCCTTTCTTCCTGGCACTAAGAATGTTAAGGCGGATGCCCTCTCGAGGAGTTTCCTTGCGGACTCTCCTGAGCTATCTGATCCCTCTGTTATTTTGAAGGAGGGTGTAGTTCTTTCCGCCATCTCGCCTAATTTGAGACTTGCTCTGGAGGGGTGTCAGGAGGATAGGCCCGAGCGCTGCCCTGTTGGAAAGTTGTTTGTCCCGGACCGATGGAAAAAGAGTGTGATGTCTGAGATTCATTGTTCCGCATTGGCTGGGCATCCCGGAATTTTTGGTACCAGAGACTTGGTTAGTCGGTCCTTTTGGTGGCCTACCTTGTCTCGCGATGTCAGGGAATTTGTGCAGTCCTGCGGGACTTGCTCTCGCTCCAAGCCTTGCTCTCGCTCTAGTGGTTTGTTGATGCCATTGCCTGTGCCCAAGAGACCATGGACCCATATCTCTATGGATTTCATTTCCGATCTTCCTGTTTCTCAGAGAATGACCACCATCTGGGTAATTTGTGATAGGTTTTCCAAAATGATACATCTTGTGCCATTACCTAAGTTGCCTTCCTCCTCTGAATTGGTGCCGTTGTTCCTTCAGCACGTGGTTCGTTTACACGGCATTCCTGAGAACATTGTGTCTGACAGAGGAGTCCAGTTTGTTTCCAGATTTTGGAGGACTTTTTGTTCTAAACTGGGTGTTCAATTGTCTTTCTCCTCGGCATTTCATCCTCAGACCAATGGTCAAACTGAGAGAACAAACCAGACATTGGAGACTTATCTAAGATGCTTTGTGTCTGCTGATCAGGATGACTGGGTTCTCTTTTTTGCCTTTGGCTGAGTTTGCTCTTAATAATAGGGCTAGCTCTGCCACTTTGATGTCTCCGTTTTTCTGTAATTCTGGGTTTCACCCTCGATTTTCTTCAGGACAGACGGAGGCTTCTGTCTGTCCAGGTGTTGACTCTGTTGTTGAGCGTATGCAGCAGATTTGGGACCAGGTAGTGGAGAGGTTGTCCCTCTCTCAGGAGAAGGCCCAGCGGTTTGCTAACCGGCATAGGACTGATGGTCCTCGGTTTGGAGTGGGGGACTTGGTCTGGTTGTCCTCAAAGAATATTCCTATGAGAGTAGCATCTCCTAAATTTAAGCCTAGGTTCATTGGACCTTATAAGATCATGGAAATTATTAATCCTGTTTCTTTTCGTTTGCTTCTTCCAGGGACATTTAAGATCCATAACGTGTTCCACAAGTCCTTGTTGAAGAGGTTTGTTGAGCCAGCGGTTCCTGCTGCTGTGCCTCCTGACCCTGTTTTGGTTGAGGGCAATCTGGAGTATGTGGTTGAGAAAATATTGGATTCTCGTTTTTCTAGACGAAGACTCCAGTATTTGGTTAAATGGAGAGGTTATGGTCAGGAAGATAATTCTTGGGTGTTTGCTTCGGACATCCATGCTAGGAGACTTATCCGTGCGTATCATAGAACTCATCCTGACCGACCTGGTTGCTCAAATGAGGGTTCGGTGACCCCTCCTCAAGGGGGGGGTACTGTTGTGAATGGGTTTGAGATGAGTTCTGAGCAGAGGCTCCCTCTGGTGGTTACAAGCGGTACTAGTGAGGATTGGGAATCAGGTGTTACTGATTGGTCTTATTTAAGGGAATCATTTTCCCATCAGGGTTGCCGGTGATCAATTGTTCTGGTCTGAATCCTTCTTTCCAGTTTCCCTTGTAGCCTGCTGTGTCGTGTCTGCATCTCCTGCTATCAGATAAGACAATTTCTTATTTTGTGTTTTTGCTATATTTTTGCATTTTGTCCTGCACTTCTGTGGGGGCCTTCTGGGTCCCCTCCGGGGGCTTTTGCCCTCTCAGTTTAGTCCAGCCACTGTGTTTTGTACTTTTGCTTTTTGCAGTTTTTTCAGTGGCTGCTGTTTTTGTTACACCAGAGAACTAATTTAGGTGGTAGAGGTCGTGTGATCTCAGGTGTTTTTGAAATTAGTAGAGTTGGTGCCTTTCAGGGTTTTCTGGGATTGCAGTAAGTACCCTTCCTATCCTTTTCTATTTAGTTAGTTTGGGCCCCAGCGTTTGCTCATACTATTTTCTTTCTGTGTCAGTATTTCCTCTTGTCTAACCGCCATTACATGTTTGGGGGCTTTCTATTATCTTTGGGGTTCTGCTCCGGGGCAGATAGCTTTCCTATTTCTATCTTTAGGTGTAGTTAGTTTCTCAGGCTGTGACGAGGCGTCTAGGACCATCGTAGGAACGCTCCACGGCTGCCTCTAGTTGCGGTGGTTAGTCAGGGTACTGCAATCTCATAGATTCCAACTGCTCTGGTGTATTTCCTTTTTTACCTGCACTCCTCAGCTACCGTAACATAACAGCGAGCCCACATCAAAGGCAGGGGGACACAACCATTGACGTAAATTCAAAGGTCGTGAAGGGGTTAAGGAGTAAGGCCTGGGTCTCACATAGCGATACACCAGCGATCCCAACAACAATATGCACTTGTCAGGATCGCTGGTGTATCACTACATGATCGCTGCTGAGCTGCCAAACAGGCAGCTCATGCAGCGATCAGCACAGCCACACTGCGGGTAACATCGCTTAGTTACTCGCAGTGTACCTTGGATACCAGCGCCCTGATGCAGGGAGCTGGTAACCAAGGTACACATCGGGTTTCCAGGCCTGGAAACCCGCTGTGTACCTTGGTTACCAGCTCCCTGCATCAGGGTGCTGGTATCCAAGGTACACAGCGGGTTTCTAGGCACAGCCCCGCCCCTGGAAACCCACTGTGTACCTTGGTTACCAGCTGATCGCTGGTCTCCCGCCTGTCACACGCAGCGATGCGTACCTGCCAGCGGGAGACCAGCGATCAAAAAAATGTCCAGGACATTCAGCGACGATCAGCGATACCCGGCAGGGGGGCTGATCGTCGCTGAATGTCACACACAGCGATATCGCTGGTGAGCTCGCTGCTGCGTCACAAAACTAGTGCCTCAGCAGCGATCTCGCTAGTGAGATCGCTGTGTGAGACGGGGGCTTAACTGTCGCTTTAATTTTTTGTTTATAAATCAATAGTAAACATGAAAATAAGTAACGTTGAAATATATCTTGTCAGAGAAATTTGTATCTTTCTACTCTTGGACATATTTTTCACTCTCAGTTCAAGGGTAAAATCTTTAAAATTTGTATTCAGTGAAGAATGATTTTCACATTACTGAGATAGGAGATGACAGTTGGTGCGTGTAAAATTCTATGGAGATGGATGGGGAGGAGCTAGAGGCAGACGCAGACATTCTGCTGCAAGTTCTCCCGAAATGAACGTTACAGGTCTCTTAAAACTAAATCATCACCTACTCTCACCTCCAGCCTCACTAATGGGAACATCTGTATTGACTCAAGACAGAATTTACTTATGAATTGAGAACAGTAAGAATGTATATCAATGTTCGGTCCAAGAGGAGGAAAAAGCAGATTTCTTTGAGACAAAAAGTTACAAAGTTTGTTATTTTAATTGATTTATATAAAAAAAATAAAAACAATGGATACTCTTTAAGATTACCTAATGGCACTGAAACAGCTTTGACCTGCTAAAGGTATGGACTCCACAAGACCTCTGATGGTGCGCTGTGCTATCAGGCACCACGACGTTAGCAACAGATCCATTAAGTTCTGTAAATTGACAGGCACCTCCATGGATTGGACTTGTTTTTCCAAAACATCCCACAGACACTCGATCAGATTAAGTTCTGGGGAATTCAGACGATAAAGGTCATACCTTGAACCTTTTGTCATGTCCCTCAAACCATTCTTGAATAATTGTTGCACATTATCCTGCTGAAAGAGGACACGGCCATTAGGGAATACCGCAGACGTGATTGGGTATAATTTATAGACAGCAATGTTCAGGCAGGTGATACGTGTCTTAGTAACATCTACGTGAATGCGAGGACCCAAGGAGTCCCAGCAGAACAATGCCCAAAGTATCACGTTCCCTCCACTGATTTGTATTTATTCAGCACTGTATCCTGGTGCCATATCTTTCCCGGTAAGAAACGTCATGCACCTAGTCATCCACATATTGTAAAAAAAAAGGTACGAAGCCCTTTAGGTAATGGACAGGGCTCTGTGTGGGCATTATGACTGATCTGTAGCTACACAGGCTCATACCTAGCAAACTGTGATGCTTTGTGGGTTATGTCACCTTTCCATCATTGACAGCAATAATTTTTCAGCAATTTCTGCTACAGTAGTTTATGCAGAATTGAACCAGAACGCCTAGCCTTTACTGCCTACCTGCATCAATAAGCCATGGGCACCAATAAATCTGTTGCTTGGTCACCAGTTGTACTTTTTTAGATATTAACCACTGCATAACAGGAACATCCCAGAATATCTATCATTGTGCAGATGCCACGACCCAGTGATGCATCCATTACATCCTCCATGTACTTAATGGAGACAGGACCCCTGTGACCATATGAGCTTACATTTTACAGGAGTGAGATAAAGAGATAAGATCCCAGTGACCATAAGAGCTTATACTCTAAAGGAGAGAGAGGACTATATGATCTTAAGGCCCCATCTCACATAGCGACACACCAGCGATCCCGACAACGATCAGGATCGCTGGTGTGTCGCTACATGATCGCTGCTGAGCTGCCAAACAGGCAGCGATCAGGACAGCGACACTGGGGGTAACGTCGCCTAGTTACCCGCAGTGTACGTTGGATACCAGCCCGCTGATGCAGGGAGCTGGTAACCAAGGTACACTTCGGGTTTCCAGGCGCTGCGTGGTGCCTGGAAACCTGATGTGTACCTTGGTTACCAGCTCCCCTGCAGCAGCGCGCAGGTATCCAAGGTACACGTCGGGTTTCCAGGCACAGCCCCGCGCCTGGAAACCCGAAGTATACCTTGGTTACCAGCTGATCACTGGTCTCCTGCTTGCCACACGCAGCGATGCGTGCTGGCCAGCGGGAGACCAGCGATCAAAAAAAGTCCAGGCATTTCTGACACGACCAGCGATTCACAGCACGGGCCTGATCGCTGGTACGTGTCAGACATAGCGAGATCGCTGCTGAGATCGCTGTTTAGCAGCGATTTCGCTAGCGATCTCGCTATGTGAGACGGGGCCTTTACACTCTACAGTAGAGAGATAAGTCACCGATGATGATAAGATCTTACCCACTGCAGGAGAGAAATGGAGAGATAGAACTCCGCTGACCATAAGAGCTTACACTCTACAGGAGAGAGAGAGAAATAGGACCTCAATGACCATAAGAGCTTACGCTCTACAGGAAAGAGAAGGGGAAAGAGAGCACTACAGGATCTTACACTCTACAGGAGAGAGAAGGGGAGAGAGAGAGCAAGAGAGGACCTCACTGACTACAGGATCTTACACTCTACAGGAGAGAGATAGGTCCCCGGAGATGATAAGAGCTTACACATTGCAGGATAGAAGTGGAGAGATAGGACTCTGCTGACCATAAGAGCTTACACTCTACAGGAGAGAGAAGACTCCGCTTATTATAGGAGCTTACACTCTACTGTAGAGAGAGAAATAGGATCTCAGTGACCATAAGAGCTTACACTCTACAGGAGAGAGATATAACCCCAGGGACCATAAGAACTTACATTCTACAGGTCAGAGATAAATTTATTGGATTCCAGTGACCATAAGAGCTTATAATCTAAAGGAGAGAGAGAGATATATGACCCCGAGAGAGACTTAAGAAATGACTCTGTAGATGGAAAACGACTTTGCTATATAAACTGTGCTCACGACTGTACAAGGTATGATATCTGTAAACTGTGACAGCTACAGGCCATCATGGGGAGACCTACACGACCGCACAAAAAGATATTAGACTACGCTCGGATGCTTAAGCAGTGTGGGAAATGGCAGCCGGCAAAGTGTTCAAATTTGCGTAAAGCCGAGAATTTCAGGAAATTTGACTCAAACTTCATCCACCATCGATTAATCCGCTCATATTTAATCGGCAGTCTGAAATCGGATGTGCCGGATACTTCTCTCTGCCAACATCTGTCAGGGAGTGTCGTGAGGGCCCCATACACATTTGAGTATTGGCCAAGCCCGACGAGGTCTGCAGGTTCGGCCATCGATAGTCTAATGTGTGACAGGTGCCTTTAGCATTCCACTGATAAGCAGCATTGTTTGCAGCTCTGCACCTGAAATAACAGAGTAGCTCATATCACTTATATTTTACTTGATGAATAAAGTACAAAATAAAAAAAAGAATTTGTTTGAATTCCATGTGCCAAAGCGTTTCATCTTTTTCAGCTTTTGAACAGTCACTGGGGTTAAGCCAGGTTCTCCTCTCTCTGCCTTCATCAGATTGATAGGAGCAAGCACATGCAGGTAGTTACCAGGCAAAGTGCCAGGAGTAATATTTTCCCAAGGATGATCTGTATTTGTAATGTAATATAAGAAAATAAAAATTGCATACCCTGCATTCTTAGGACAGACAGTCTCTCCTACTAATTACTTCTCCCTTTCTCTGGTCCCAACACATCTGGTGGGCACGGAGCATTAATTCAACAAATGACCAACTGTGTCTCTGGGCTCGGAATTCATGCACGGGACTGGAATACAATACAGAATCTGTAGACCAAAAAAAGTAACTGTCTTCAGCACAAAGCTCCTTCCATTTCCTCTGCCTGGCAGCGTTCTCGAGTTTATACCATGCAGCAGGAAGAAACCCCAAGGCAGTCAATTTGTGTGAAGGAATTGCTAACATTGGCGTATGGGAATTCTTCTGTGCCCGGTGGGTATGTAGAGGTGCCACCTGGCTCTAGAGAATGTCTATAGTCACAAAACAATAGTAATAAAAAAAAATACGGAAACAAAAGTTATATATTAAATTGTATTTTTTATTAGTAAATTTATCCTTCTGTCACTTTTGTATGTTATCTGCTAGCAAAATTAGCTCAAGAAGGACCTGGAGTTAGGATAAGGTACAACGAGGTTTTTTTTTTTAAGGCTACTTTCACACTTGCGTTTTTTAGCGCTGCGTATCGAGCGCACATGGTAAAATCGCTGGCGAAATCATTTTGCAGTCGAATAGTGCGCATTGCTTTGGAAAAACGCAGCGATTGTATGCGATTTAAAGCGTTTTTGTATGCGTTTGCGTTTTTTCTGGGCAAAACACATGATGAAAATCCTTGAAAAATATTTAGACTTGAGAGTCCTCAGTGAAAATCCTTGAAAAATTCTTGCAACAGAACCCACCAATGGCTATATGAAAGAAAAAAGAACTACCGTAGTAACGCACACTACTCAGATAATGTGAAGTAGAAAAATAGTCAATTTTATTGGTACACAAGGAGTGAAAATAAAACACAAGTAAAATCAGAGTGACTCTGGTCCAAAACGCCCGCCCATAACCATGATGAAGATATATAATAGGTAATGTCTCAAAAATAACAGGAGCATGAGAAGTGGCTGGAAAAATATATGATCAATGATGACAGAATAAGAAGAAACAATAATACATGATCATCAGCAAACAAAAAATAACCGTATGGTAATGTATGAAAATGAACCTAAGATGAGAAAACCTGTATGGATAGTAGAAAAAATAATAATATGAAAATTTCTAAATCATGATGAATGAACCCAGGTCAGGGGTAAAATAATCCCCCGCCTAAAAAAAAAAAGAGTACGGGCAGTCAGGACCAGACTGCCCGTACTCTCTCTCATGCCCTTATCATGAGGTTTGTTTTTGGGGTTATTATCATGTGTTAGTGGCTTGGTTTGCGCTTCTCGTCATCATTATTGGCTTGGAGCTGTTTCTTCATTTTTTAGGCGGGGGATTATTTTACCCCTGACCTGGGTTCATTCATCATGATTTAGAAATTTTCATATTATTATTTTTTCTATTATCCATACGGTTATTTTTTGTTTGCTGGTGATCATGTATTATTGTTTGTTCTTATTCTGTCATCATTGATCATATATTTTTCCAGCCACTTCTCATGCTCCTGTTATTTTTGAGACATTACCTATTATATATCTTCATCATGGTTATGGGCGGGCGTTTTGGACCAGAGTCACTCTGATTTTACTTGTGTTTTATTTTCACTCCTTGTGTACCAATAAAATTGACTATTTTTCTACTTCACATTATCTGAGTAGTGTGCGTTACTACGGTAGTTCTTTTTTCTTTCATATAGCTGTTGTTTCTCTACCGATATGCACCTCTCCATTTGATTTGTTGATTATTTGGTGCGCCCTACATTTCACATTAGAACCCACCAATGGGACACCAGTGGGCGTGTCTCATTGAAAATCTTTATATAGAGCCTGTTCACAGCCCTTTTTTACACTTGCTTGCATTTGCCTTGATGAACATGGATCAGCTTATGCAGACTTTCTTCTTCAACCTTGATGTGGACATGGCTATGGCACAGTCTTATGCCGTTGCTTGCCATGAACAAAGGAAGAGAGATAGACAGCGGAGACGGCAGCGGCGGCGTTTGTGGGTACATCCCATTGTTGAACTCCGGGAGAGCCGTGGAGCGTATCACACCCTCTACAGTGAGCTGCAATCAAACCCGGAGGAATTTAACGACTACACCCGGATGTCACAACAATCCTTCATGGATTTACTTGCTCGGGTACAACAATTAATAAGGAGACAGGACACCCAGCTCCGTCGGGCGATTCCTCCAGAGGAAAGACTCCTGGTGACATTACGGTATGTATTATTGATAAACAAATGCCTGCATCTGTGTGGCCCAGCTGCGCTTGGTACACATGTCTCCAGGAGAGTGCACAGATAAGGTAATTGTGAAGCCTGATATTCATTCACATCACACACTTCCAACACTGCCACCAGAGGGCAACTTAGACTATTTAAGTTAGTGTGACGTAGCAGTAGAGGGATGAGATTCAGATTAGTTCCTGTCTCAGGACAGAGCAGTTCAGGGAGGGAGAGGAGAGAAGACTGATTCCTGACAGAGCTCAGGTAGTTCATTTTGTACTGAAGTGGAGGCTAGTACGAGTGGGAAGGAATCACTCTAGCCTAGTCAGAGCTACATTTGAATCTGAAGCTGTTACTCAGAACAAGCTGCCTGTGTTCCCTATGAACGTGGAAAGTAACTCTCAGAGCGAGCATGAAATCAGTTTGACAGAAGCTCCTGATAGCCACTCTGGACAGAGTCTTTGAAGGAAAGAAGGAAAGGGATTACAGCAGTTGTAACATCGAGGCAACTGAGAACAAGTCAGTGAGCTTGGAAGAACAACTGACAACTACACCTACTGTTACCCGTGCTTATGTTAAGGGCAAGAGCAGGGCGACAGGCAAGTGGAGAAAGACGGATAAGTGACCAAGGTGACAGATCACTTTCACTTAATTAACCGGACACCGGGGTCCGAAGCATTGCTAGTACTTCACGTCTAGTAATAAGATACACCGGAATCCTTGCTGGACTTCAAGTCACAGAAGGTAGCCCTAAGCGTTGACACGTAACTGGAGTCAGGGAGAACAAGGACTTTTAGCTAGGCCAAGCTTAGAGGACATCGTTCTTGCCAGCCTCTGAGCATCAGAGACAGAAAAGACTCTACCACAATGTCAGCCGGGCGAAGCTGCTATAGAAAGAGTTAAACTTGACTTCATGCAAGTTAGGACTCACATACACTTTAAGGAGAAAGGAGGCCTTAAACCTGCTCAGCAATCCCCTGAATGTGCATTCTCCAACCTGACCAGCTTCCCGGGACATACCTGCCAACAACATCAGTAAAGGTATGGAAAGAGACTGAATTGTGTGTGACTGACTTATTCTGCAACACCATTGACTTTGAGGGAACAGTCCCACCTGTGGGGGACTTAACATCTAGCTGCTTAATAACATCCCCTCAGAAGATTAACCCTGCAGCGCTGGTCTATCTGATCAGAAACCACAGGTGGCGTCACAAACAACTATTACAGCAATCCCCTGTAAATATTCCCCCCATTGTATGAGCGCCCAGGTCCACGGACCGAGCTCTGCTGCCAGTGACATTCCCCATAGACTTCCATGGGCTCGGTGCCAAGTACCCCATAACCCTGGTACCATGTGCGACTCATTCTTTGGCGTCACGAACAGGATACGAAGCTTACTGGATGTGAGTCCTGTGTGCCTAGATTGAACTGTTTTGTGCAAAAAGACTGTTTGCTATTTTTGTGATTTTTGGCGCCATTTTCCGCCATTTTGCAGCCATATTCGCGCCCTGAGGCGCTGGTGAAGAAGGTGGGCGTGCATTCGTGGGCGTGTACCCCCCCTGTGGCGCGAAAGTGATGGGCGCCCTCTCTAAATGCTACTACAATGTGAGAGCCTGCCCACTGCTAAGGAGATCCGCCTCCTCTTCATTTTCTATGCCAAAAAGAGGAAGCGCAAATCCCGCCTCCACGGAAGAGACCAGATTGTTCCAGATGGAAAGCACAGTCTGGCCTGGAGAGAGATGGCGGAAGGACAGGAGAAGCTATGTGGAGGAGCGGCGGCGCGCAGGCCCCGTTCCCCAGAAGAGCAACCGCCTGTGCTGGAGCCGTCCCCAGTTCGGGACCCAGATCTAACAATGCTGGAGTTGGAGGAAGTGAATGCGGTGCTTAAAAGCATGATTCAGCACCGTGAAGAGATGGAGGAGACGGAGAGAAGATGGCGTGCCCGGAAACAGCAGCTGCTGTGGGACGCAATGCTCTCCCCCCAGGAACAACGCCAATGCCTGTGCTCCCTATACCACCGCTGCAGACGACTGATGAAGAACCGGAGGCCGGCCCCGAAAGAGCTGATCCCGACTCCACCGATGATCCGGTCGGAGGGACGAAGGCTGAGGAGGCCCTGCCCGTTCCGGAGTGCCAGCCAGGCCTGGAGGCCGCAGCGGAATGCAGTCCCCCGGTAGGGACACCGGAGGAGACCCAGCCGTCAGCGCAACAGGTTAGTGCGTCTTCAGCTGAGCCACTGCGCGCACCTGCATCGTGTACTGAGTCCTCCCCTGCATCGCACCAGTATTGTGCGTCCTCAACTGAGCCACTGTATGCATCTGCGTCCCATTCTGCAACGCAACCGGATGGTGCGACCACAGCTAGATCACAGCCCAAGCCTGCGTCCTCAATGGAAGATTTATACCTGCATGAGGCACCTGTTGAGTCCCTAGTGGATTACACAAGAACTGTAGCTACGCAAACCTTGATTGCAGGCCATGACTTGTTTGTTATGCGTTCAAAAGAGCACCGCGTCGTTCCAGCCCAGGAGTGGAAGACGTCATTGAAATCTGCAAAAGAGAAGAAGACCAGTAGGACCCAGACAGGGTTTACTGCCACTGTAAAAAGTTGAGAAGTTGAAGAAATTTGCACTTTATTGATATGTCTGATAAATGTTTGCATAGTTTTGCATAATTTTGCATAGAATACCCCAGTTGGGTAAAGTGAGTCAATTGAAATGTGATGTCTTGAAAAGGTTTTATCAAAGGACTGCGTGGCTGTGGACTGTGCCAGCCCAAAAACTTTTATTGTAAATAGTTCGCACTTCGGTACCCGATCTTGGTTTTACACAAAGCCTTAACTACCTCTGAAGAAAAACCCGTATGGTGTGGCCTAGAGTGAGGTCTGCAGCTCAGAAGTCCTGCAGCCCACCCAGGACCCACGTGGGAGATTTTTGGTGCGGGTCCTCCACAAGAATCTTGTCTTATATATATTTATGTGGAAAATGTTTTGATATTTTTCTACTTGCTCATGTATACATTGCAACGTTAAAGAGTCTTTACCTCCCGCAAGGGATGAGTTATATGTTAAATGTTTATGTTATATGCAAAAAAAAAAAAAATTTTTCTTTTCTATTTCAGCCCGGGAGTGCTGAGTTTAACCAGGGGGGGGATGTGTGGCCCAGCTGCGCTTGGTACACATGTGTTGTGAATAGGCTTGAAATGAGTTCTGAGCAGAAGCTCCCTCTGGTGGTTACAAACGGTCCTGGACTGTCCAGTGAAGATTGTGAGGATTGGGAATCAGGTGTTACTGACTGGTCTTATATAAGGGAGTCGCCTTCCCATCAGGGTTGCCGGTGATCAATTGTTCTGGTCTCAATCCTTGATTCCTGTTTCCTTGGTAGCCTGCTGTGTCGTGTCTGAATCTCCTGCTAACAGATAAGACATTTTCTTCTTTTTGTTTTTGTGCTTGATTTTTGCTTTTTGTCCTGCACTTCTGTGGGGGCCTTCAGGGTCCCTTCTGGGGGCTTTTGCCCTCTCAGTTCAGTTCAGCCACTGATGTTTGTACATTTGCTTTTTCCAGTTTTTTCAGTGGCTGCTGTTTTGTTTTTGGTTACACCAGAGAACTAATTTAGGTGGTAGAGGTCGTGTGATCTCAGGTGTTTTTGAAATTAGTGAGTTGGTGCTTTTCAGGGTTTTTTGGGATTGCAGTAAGTGCCCTTCCTATCCTTTTCTATTTAGTAAGTTTGGGCCCCAACGTTTGCTCATACTATTTTCTGTCTGTGTCAGTATTTCTTCTTGTCTAACCGCCATTACATGTTTGGGGGCTTTCTATGTTCTTTGGGGATCTGCTCCGGGGCAGATAGCTTTCCTCTTTCTATCTTTAGGTGTAGTTAGTTTCTCAGGCTGTGACGAGGCGTCTAGGACCAACGTAGGAACGCTCCACGGATGCCTCTAGTTGTGGTGGTTAGTCAGGGTACTGCAATCTCATAGTTTCCAACTGCTCTGGTGTATTTCCTTTTTTGCCTGCTCTCCTCAGTTACCAAATCATAACACACATGTCTCCAGGAGAGTGCACAGATAAGGTAATTGTGAAGCCTGATATTCATTCACATCACACACTTCCAACACTGCCACCAGAGGGCAACTTAGACTATTTAAGTTAGTGTGACGTAGCAGTAGAGGGATGAGATTCAGATTAGTTCCTGTCTCAGGACAGAGCAGTTCAGTCTTGGAGGGAGAGGAGAGAAGACTGATTCCTGACAGAGCTCAGGTAGTTCATTTTGTACTGAAGTGGAGGCTAGTACGAGTGGGAAGGAATCACTCTAGCCTAGTCAGAGCTACATTTGAATCTGAAGCTGTTACTCAGAACAAGCTGCCTGTGTTCCCTATGAACGTGGAAAGTAACTCTCAGAGCGAGCATGAAATCAGTTTGACAGAAGCTCCTGATAGCCACTCTGGACAGAGACTTTGAAGGAAAGAAGGAAAGGGATTACAGCAGTTGTAACATCGAGGCAACTGAGAACAGGTCAGTGAGCTTGGAAGAACAACTGACAACTACACCTACTGTTACCCGTGCTTATGTTAAGGGCAAGAGCAGGGCGACAGGCAAGTGGAGAAAGACGGATAAGTGACCAAGGTGACAGATCACTTTCACTTAATTAACCGGACACCGGGGTCCGAAGCATTGCTAGTACTTCACGTCTAGTAATAAGATACACCGGAATCCTTGCTGGACTTCAAGTCACAGAAGGTAGCCCTAAGCGTTGATACGTAACTGGAGTCAGGGAGAACAAGGACTTTTAGCTAGGCCAAGCTTAGAGGACTTCGTTCTTGCCAGCCTCTGAGCATCAGAGACAGAAAAGACTCTACCACAATGTCAGCCGGGCGAAGCTGCTATAGAGTTAAACTTGACTTCATGCAAGTTAGGACTCACATACACTTCAAGGAGAAAGGAGGCCTTAAACCTGCTCAGCAATCCCTGAATGTGCATTCTCCAACCTGACCAGCTTCCCGGGACATACCTGCCAACAACATCAGTAAAGGTATGGAAAGAGACTGAATTGTGTGTGACTGACTTATTCTGCAACACCATTGACTTTGAGGGAACAGTCCCACCTGTGGGGGACTTAACATCTAGCTGCTTAATAACATCCCCTCAGAAGATTAACCCTGCAGCGCTGGTCTATCTGATCAGAAACCACAGGTGGCGTCACGAACAACTATTACAGCAATCCCCTGTAAATATTCCCCCCATTGTATGAGCGCCCAGGTCCACGGACCAAGCTCTGCTGCCAGTGACATTCCCCATAGACTTCCATGGGCTCGGTGCCGAGTACCCCATAACCCTGGTACCATGTGCGACTCACATCATTGTATTACTAATGCCATGTACTATTACAAAGATGACAGAATTATTGTTCTGCCATCTAGTAAACAAACACCTGCATAATTATTTTTATGCCATTTTTTGGTTTATTAATGTTTTACAAAAACATATACAATAATAATTTTTTTGTTCTTTCTATAGATTCCTTGCTACTGGAGTGAGCCTCTCTTCACTTCACTTCCAGTACCGGATTGGTATCTCCACGTTGTCAGGAATTGTTGTTGACACCTGCCGGGCATTGTGGACTGTTCTCTGTCCGGAATTTATGCCCCTGCCCACCACCGAAAAGTGGCTAGAAATAGCAGAAAAATTCTGGACAACATGCAATTTCCCCAACTGTTTGGGAGCAGTTGATGGGAAACACATCCGCATCATCAAACCTAAAAGAACAGGCTCGGAGTACTACAATTACAAGAAGTACTATTCTACAGTTCTTATGGCCATTGCAGATGCAGACTGTATGTTTGTTGCGGTGGACATTGGGGCATTTGGCCGTGGGAATGACTCACAGGTGTTTAAGAACTCGGACATGGGACGGAGGTTGTATGGAAACCAGTTTAATTTCCCCATGCCACGGCCTCTTCCCCACACCGAAGGTCCAGCAATGCCATTTGTAATGGTTGGGGATGAGGCATTCCAGATGAGCCAACACCTACTTAAACCCTACTCCAGCCGGGACTTGGACCACAACAAAAAAATTTTCAATTACAGGCTGACCAGGGCAAGAAGAACTGTAGAGTGTGCCTTTGGTATACTGGTTTCCAGGTGGCGCATTCTGGGCACAGCCATTCATCTGAAAGTGCAAACAGTGGATGAAGTTGTGAAGGCCTGTGTGGTGCTACATAACTTTGTCATGGCGAAAGAGCACCCAAACTTTGAACTTGATGATGCAGCTCCTAACCCATTGCCTGAGGTCACTCAGCACCCTCTCAGGTCTTCTGTTGAAGTAGGGCAAATGAGAGACCAATTTGCGGCCTACTTCATCTCAGATGTAGGACGGGTGGATTGGCAAGAACAAATGGTGTAAAATAATGTTCTTGTCTGTATGTTAATCAAATTTTATTTATTTTTTATTTAAATAAAATACCTCTGTTTATACCTGTACCACGTGCAGTCTGTTTTTAAATTAAAAAACAATTATGAAATGGCCAGGTTACCAGTGAATTCATGATGCATATTTTTGGGTGCATCATGAATTTATTTGTAATCCTGACTAGGTAGTTAAATATACATGCACACAAGTTGTATGACCTTTATTTAACACAACAATTATTTGTGTCACTGTGACTTGATTTGGAACGCAGAGATAATAAAGATTATACATCTTGTTCTATACCAATGCCTGGTGGCATGCTGAAGTGGTGATGCACCAAATAACGCATCGTCACTTCAGAATGTATCAGGCCTGGGCAGGTGAGTACACATGACTTCTAAACAGCAGCATCGCTACAGTATGCTTCAAATTAATGCAGACTGAAGCAACGCTGCTGGTTAAAACTCATGTCTATTCACCTGGCCAGGTGTGATAGTAATGATACAAGGTCAGGGTATTGTACATATAAAGTGTATTTTCACCATCATCTCCTCTGTTTCTTCAACACACACTGAATAGAGGATGTGCTCAATTACAAGCTATATCTAGAATCCCTGGCCTTCTATCACAAAGTGAAATAATGTCAAAAACACACCACACTCATTTAATTTTTTAGTATATCTGGCAAGGTTAAATAGATATGCCTTGCACTCAACACCATCCTCTATTCAGTCTGTGCAATATTAGCAGACAGACAGACTGTTGGTGCAAAAAAAGGAATATATTTGTGTTTTGGACTAAACATATCTCCATGAAGTACACAAACTTGTGTCATTCCTGTAGTTATGTGTAGTCAAAAACGCAAAGTGTACATCGCAGTGTGTGTACGTCGCAGTGTGTAGGTGGCGAAATAAACAAAAAGCAAACCAAAATTACTAAAAGAAGATTGGCACATTTATTTTGTACAACAGGAAAACAACATTTGAATTGGCAATGATTTTTTGGATTACATTTATATAGATCACATTATAATTTTTTTTTATTACAAAAAAAAAATATTTCTATTCACACAAAGGTTTTTGATAGATCACATTAGTACAATTTGTGTCCAACATGAGCATGGTATTGTCACTGCCCCAGAAGTAATAGAAAAATCAGATTAGTACAATGTTTGTACAAGATGCAATTGGTAGTCACTGCCCCAGTAGTAATAGAAAAATAAGATTAGTACAATGTTTGTCCAAGATGCAATTGGTAGTCACTGCCCCAGTAGTAATAGAAAAATCAGATTAGTACAATGTTTGTACAAGATGAAATTGGTAGTCACTGCCCCAGTAGTAATAGAAAAAACAGATTAGTACAATGTTTGTCAAAGATGCAATTGGTAGTCACTGCCCCAGTAGTAATAGAAAAATCAGATTAGTACAATGTTTGTCCAAGATGCAATTGGTAGTCACTGCCCCAGTAGAAATAGAAAAATCAGATTAGTACAATGTTTGTACAAGATGAAATTGGTAGTCACTGCCCCAGTAGTAATAGAAAAATCAGATTATTACAATGTGTGTACAAGATGCAATTGGTAGTCACTGCCCCAGTAGTAATAGAAAAATCAGATTAGTACAATGTTTGTCCAAGATGCAATTGGTAGTCACTGCCCCAGTAGTAATAGAAAAATCAGATTAGTACAATGTTTGTACAAGATGAAATTGGTAGTCACTGCCCCAGTAGTAATAGAAAAAACAGATTAGAACAATGTTTGTCTAAGATGCAATTGGTAGTCACTGCCCCAGTAGTAATAGAAAAATCAGATTAGTACAATGTTTGTCCAAGATGCAATTGGTAGTCACTGCCCCAGTAGTAATAGAAAAATCAGATTAGTACAATGTTTTGTGAGACAGTGAGAGTATGTGTGTTGAATGGGGTGTACATTTCACCTAGATACTTTGCTGACTGGTATAAGGGAAATGTATGGCTTTGTAAACCTAGTGGTAGAGAAAGGTCACTACACCTTACATTCAGTACACACTTGCAGCTCAGGCCTGAAACCACTCAGCTGTTAATTAGGAGACCAGAAGTAGGTGTCTGCGAACACAGACAAAGAGCTCGCTTAGTCTGGACAAGGAGTCCAGGCACAAGAAGGAGTCTCCAGGAGTATGAGCTGTCTCAGTCTGGGTGCTCGATGTACCCCGGACACAGGAGTAGTCTCTGTGAGAATCCATGCGGATAGCTGCTGAATAGGAGGGGAGCTCTCTCAAGTCTGGACGTTGGATATGCCTTCAGACACAAGGAGGAGACTCTGTGAAACTCCATGCTGGTAACTACTGAACATATGTGTTGTTTTGGGGACAGGCTGTTAGAGTCTGGACCCGGATAGAGAGGGAAATCTATCTAAGTGTAGTAAGTGGCTGGACAAGCCCAGGGCTTATGTTTATGATTTGGTTTTGATTATGTTCTGTTTGCTGTGGACTTTAATAAAACTGGTTGCGGCCAGTTTTTACCAGAACTGCTGTCTGTGAATGAACTGTTTCCGTGCCACTCCGTCTACCCGGACGGCGATCCCAGAGCTATATCCCCTGAAAAGCTTACAATTGGTGCTGGAATGTGCGTGCAGCACAGTGGCTTAGAGACAGCAATAAAGGAGAGAAGTCTGTTGAAGCAGCAGCAGAGAAAAAAAAAGTGTGTCAGCAAAAAACGTCTGATTGGAGCAGTCTTAAAGAGACAGTAGCCCTAATAGACTTTGCAAAGAAAAAAAAAAAAGTGTCTGCACAGCAAGGCTGAATTTTCTGTGGAAAAGACTGTGGAGTGTGTATGTCTTGAGTGAAGACTGCCGTTGTTGAGACAGAGAAGTCTGACAGCATGGATGACAGCATGGAGGCGCTGTTTGAACAAATGGCGCAAGTTAATGTGCAACATAAGACTGCCGTGGTTGAGACAGATAAGTCCGGCAGTATGGAGGAGCTCGTTGAGTACCTGGTCCAGGCCCAGCGGAGCATGCAGCAGAGCATGGAGCGGCAGCGCCTGCAGCACCAGCAGCGCATGCAGCAGGCCCAGCAGCAATTCCTGCAGCAGCAGCAGGAGAATAACCGGTTGTTTTTTGAGCAGGTTGCAGCACTACAAAAGACTTGCAGCGCATCGTCCCAAAGTAATGTTGCAAAGTCACCTGCATTGTCCGCTGTAAAGAAGGCGGTAAGACGGTCCCTGAAAAAGATGACACATCGTGACGATGTGGAGGTATATCTCACTAGGTTTGAGGGACTGGCAGAGAAGGAGAATCTGCCCCTATCTGAATGGGCCATGATGGTCGCACCCTATCTGATTGGAGAACCCCAAAGGGCCTATGCTGACCTGAGCGAGCAGGACAGCCAAGACTATGCCAAGCTGAAAGCGGAGATTCTTACCCGGCTGGGTGTTACGGTGACAGCCCGTGCCAGGGGAGTTCATGACTGGAGATGCAGTTGGGAGTCTGCAGTCAGCAAACCTGATTATGGAGTTGAAAAGGTGATAGTGGACCGCTACACCCAAGCACGTCCTCTTGAGGTACAGCCAGAGGTCGGACAAGGAGACCACCAGGACGCCAATCGTCTGGTCAGCCTGATGGAGAGGGCCTTCGCCACCAAAGACTGCCTCCGTGACCAGCCGTCTGAGAGGTCGTCACTTCAGAGTTCCTGGACGCCGAACTCTCCCGGTAAGAGCGTTCCAGCTGTTGGGGTCGTGTGGGTGGGAGAGTGTGATGGACAGTGTTGGAGATGTTGTGAAATTGCAGCCAACTGTCCAATAGAGGGGGAGCCTATGTGTTGTGATGTTGGCGGATCCCTCTCTCCCTGCGCAGAGCCTGTGTGTGTGTCCACCTCAGGCGAAGAGACTGGACCACAGGGGTCCCCGGTGGTTGTAAATGACTGCCCAGCACAGGCCCTCTTGGACTCAGAGAGTCCAGTGACTACCGTATGGGACAGCCTGATTGATAGGGACTTTATCCCTGATAAACACCTGAGTGTGGTGTGCGTCCATGGAGACACCAAAGTCTACCCAGAGACTGTCGTGGACTTGATCCCCAAACGCGGGGAGGTTTCATGTGAAGTGGGGGTAGTGAAGAACCTGGTGCCCCCGTCATATTGGGTAATGACTTTCCCCAGTCTAAGGATCTCTGGGGGAAAAATGTTTCTGATGGACAGTGTGATGAAGCTCCTATTGAGGGTGCGCAGTCCGAGGGGCGGAACACAATGCTAGTGGGCCATTAAACTTATGTGATAATGATGATGATGATGATGATAATGATAATGATGATGATGATCATGATAATGATGATGACCATGATAATGATGCTGATGCTGATAATGATAATGATGATGATGATGATCATGATAGTGATGATGATACTGATCATAATCATGATAATGATATTGATAATAATGATGACTGTGATAGTGATGAAATTCCTTTGCAGGTGATGTTGGGAGACGAGGATGGTGGTTCTCGGGAACCGAGTGTCCCTGACTTACCTGTGTCCTGTGACAATTTTGAGAGTGAGCAGTGGCGAGACCCCTCTCTTAAAACGGCCCAGGAAAATATAAATGTTCTAAATGAGGTTTCCCAAGAGCCTGGCTCTGAGGAGAGGTTTCCTCATGTTGCCATAAACACTCACCTGTTGTATAGGGACACTGAAGTTCAGGGAGAGGTCGTGAGCCAGCTCCTAGTACCTGAGCTATATGGAAGTATAGTGCTGGGGTTGTCACATAGTCACATACTTGAGGGACCACCTGAGGGAAACCAGGGACCAGATGGTGAAGTTAATGTTGTGGATGACATGTTAACTAAGGTTCCAGATCAAGATGTGAATGAGAATGAATTGTATAACCCTGACAGTGAGCAGGATGTGAATGAAAATGAAGTGTATAACCCTGAAAGTGAGCAGGATGTGAATGAGAATGAATTGTATAACCCTGACAGTGAGCAGGATGTGAATGAAAATGAAGTGTATAACCCTGAAAGTGAGCCAGATGTGGCTGAGAAAAAGGGGTCAGACAGGGATAGTGGTGGTAGTGATAGTGAATCATCTGATGACAATCAAGCAACCAGTGCAAATGAGGAAGGCATGGTAGCAGAGGAGGTTGAGAGTCCTGAGAGGAAGGCTGATGCTGACCTTGCAGTCGGACAGAAGATGGCATCTGAAGATGTTTTACAGTTGGCCGGTTCTCTGGCGAAGACTAAGGTGAAAGGAGGAGAGCTGAGCTTTAAAGGCAGGACTCTGAAACTGAACACAGCCCAAGTAGATGCTGTTGGAAATGTGAAGTTACCAAGGTATGGTGTGGATCCGTATCGTGCCAAGGACTCTGAGGGAGATGCTGCAGAGGTGGAAAAAGCATAGAAGTGGTAGTCACCAAGCCAGATGCCTCATCAGAAGCTGAGGTCTCAAGTGAAGCTGTGAGGAACAAGACTGAAGATATGGGGACTGACTCTGTCCAGGAATCTGTTTCTGCCGAAGACAGCGGCGTGGACGGGTTGCGGTTCGGATCAGTAGCTGCAACTCGTGAAGCTCAGGCTGGAAGTTCGGCGCCCGGAGCCCCAGCGGTGTTCCCGAGTGACACCAAGGATCTGGATAAGTCACAAGATGAGATTTTGAGACATCAGGCTGGCGTTGGTGAGCTCAAGCGCACTTTCATGGAGTCTACATCGGAGCCACGTCCCAACAAATGGGAAAAGCGATGTGTCACTCCGTTGCCGCTGCAGACACACGGGAGCTCAGATGGGATGCAGAATGTGGTGGAAGAGAAGAATCCGGCAGGTTCTGAGTATACAGATGCAGCTATCAAGGAGAACTTGAAAGCCGGAAATATTGGAGACCATAATGATGTGACTGAAGAGGTAGAATGTAAGACTGACGGTAGGGCTTCTGAGCATGTTCTACCAGAAGAGCCTGAAGAAGGGGCCGAAGACATAAAAGACGTCCAACAGGTACCAGATGAATTGATGACTTCTCAGAAAAAACTCCAAACTGTGATGAAGGAGTGTGATGAAAGCCATGAGCATCTTCGTGAGAAGGTCAATGAAGTAAAAGGAAGGATACAGGGAATCTCTTCGTTGCAAGAGCAAATGCTGCTCAATAAGTCTAAGGCTCTATATAAGAATGCTGTTGTTACGGTAGAACATTACAATTCAGCTGGAGACTTAGCGGATGAATTATGTGTACTGCAAAAGAAAAACGATCAGCTCCTTCTACAGTCCCAATCATTTGAACAGTGTAGCTTAAAATGGTCAGAGACCATGGCAGAGGAGCTTAAGGTCTGTGAAATAGACTTTATGAGTCAACCGATATTCAAGAAAATAGATGTGCTAAAGAGGGTTCAAGGGGAACTAGAGAAAAGTGAAAAACCCCCTATACCTTCTGTGATAGTTGGTGACACATGGTCAGTGCACCAGGGACAGGAGGTACGTGAGTTTCTGAGGAAGAGTCAGCAGAAGTGTTCTGATGTGCCGGGTCGTACTTCTCTGGCCAGGCACTATATCGAAACTGAGCCCGGCCCTAAGGTCAAGATGAAACCGTGCAGGATACCCGAGGCCCGCAGAGAGCATAGGCCTGGGAGGGTACAGGGTAGTGCGGATGCTTCAGATGAAGAGAAAGCTGATGTTGGCTATGGCTCAGGTGAAGATACAGATGACAGTAGTGAAGATGAAGCTGATGAGGGCCATGACTGGTCCAGAGTTCACTGTCTCTTTTGGATTGTTGACCAGCCCTCCGGTCTGGATGACCAGCCCTCCGGTCTGGAGAAGAGGGGGGGGATATGTGAGACAGTGAGAGTATGTGTGTTGAATGGGGTGTACATTTCACCTAGATACTTTGCTGACTGGTATAAGGGAAATGTATGGCTTTGTAAACCTAGTGGTAGAGAAAGGTCACTACACCTTACATTCAGTACACACTTGCAGCTCAGGCCTGAAACCACTCAGCTGTTAATTAGGAGACCAGAAGTAGGTGTCTGCGAACACAGACAGAGAGCTCGCTTAGTCTGGACAAGGAGTCCAGGCACAAGAAGGAGTCTCCAGGAGTATGAGCTGTCTCAGTCTGGGTGCTCGATGTACCCCGGACACAGGAGTAGTCTCTGTGAGAATCCATGCGGATAGCTGCTGAATAGGAGGGGAGCTCTCTCAAGTCTGGACGTTGGATTTGCCTTCAGACACAAGGAGGAGACTCTGTGAAACTCCATGCTGGTAACTACTGAACATATGTGTTGTTTTGGGGACAGGCTGTTAGAGTCTGGACCCGGATAGAGAGGGAAATCTATCTAAGTGTAGTAAGTGGCTGGACAAGCCAGGGCTTATGTTTATGATTTGGTTTTGATTATGTTCTGTTTGTTGTGGACTTTAATAAAACTGGTTGCGGCCAGTTTTTACCAGAACTGCTGTCTGTGAATGAACTGTTTCCGTGCCACTCCGTCTACCCGGACGGCGATCCCAGAGCTATATCCCCTGAAAAGCTTACAGTTTGTACAAGATGAAATTGGTAGTCACTGCCCCAGTAGTAATAGAAAAATCAGATTATTACAATGTGTGTACAAGATGCAATTGGTAGTCACTGCCCCAGTAGTAATAGAAAAATCAGATTAGTACAATGTTTGTACAAGATGAAATTGGTAGTCACTGCCCCAGTAGTAAGAGAAAAAACAGATTATTACAATGTGTGTACAAGATGCCATATGTATCGTCACTGCCACAGAAGTTGTATAGAAATGTGCTTTTTTATTACAAATTTTTATTGCTACTGACGTTTTGGTGGTGATTTCGATAATCTGGGGGTGTGCAGAGATGAAGAGCGGCTGGAAACCGATGAAGGGGTTCGAGGGGAAGGGGCAACAAAAGTAGTGGGTGAAGGAAGATCACACATCAAATGAGAGGCACTTTGAGACACATTAGGAGGAGAGGGTGGATGGACAAACAAAGATTTTGTTTTTTTCTTCTTGGGGACAGGAGTACCATGCATGGACCGACTTCTCTGTGTCCGCCTTGAGCTGGTTGACCTTAGCCTTGAAACAAAAAAGACTGAATGTGGGTCACCGCTCTCATGCTCGGTGGTGGCAGTGGCGGTGGAAGTGTTGGCAGTGCTCGGAGTAACAAAAGGGTTGGCGGTGTTCCAAGGAGAAGTGGGTGCCCTTGAAATGGCTTGTTGCTGACTGATGGCGGTACTCATAGGATCAGTGGGTGCTGTGGCGGGAAATTGTTGACTGGTGGCGGTACTCCTAGGAGGAGAAGTGGGTGCCCTTGAAATGGATTGTTGCTGACTGGTGACGGTACTCATAGGATCAGTGGGTGCTGTGGCGGGAAATTGTTGACTGGTGGCGGTACTCCTAGAAGGAGAAGTGGGTGTGTTGGCCCAAGCAGGTACTGCGCTAGCTTGAGTCCATGACTGTGGACCAGTGTCTGTGGTGGTGTTGCTCCACACAGGAGCAGCGCTTGACATGGTGGTGGCGACGGTGGAGTGTGCAACAGTACTCAGACTTGTGGTGGTGTAGTGGTGACTCGGAATGCTGGTGGCCGTGCAGTGGTATGCAGCAGAAGTCGGTAGTGATGTGTGGCGAATCAGTGGTGGCACTGTTGGATATGCAACCACTGACTGCTGCACGTACCGATTCTGCTGCATAGCCTGCAAGTAAGCATTGTTGCAGGCCTGCATCACACTCAGCTGTTGCTCAGGAGTAAGGTGTTCCGCCATGCCCCATTCTATTTTACTGAAAAAATGGTGCGCTGGTCTGTTGAGGTCGGCCTCCAGGCGATCAAGACGCTGTTCGACACTGTTGAAACGGTGATCCATGTGGGTAAAACCACGTTCCATCAGTGAAAATCCGCTTCCAACTCTGCCTCCAAGCGTCTTGATATTGCCTTGAAAGGACTCGCTCAAGTGAACAAACTCGGACAAGACATTCCTCTCCATGGCCCTCTGCCGCTGCCGGGAAGTGCCCGCAAAACCAGTGGCAGAGACCTGGGAGAGGGGAACACCTGATGGACCAGCTTCCTGGTCACCAGCTGTCTGTGTTGCTGACCTGCAAGTTGCTTTCAGGCTGTCGGATGGCTGGGACGAGTCCAAGGTTGTCCGAGGAAGGACCGCTTCAGGGACAGGCTGCATGGTGCTGCTCCAGGTGCTGTGGAAAGAAAAACAAAACATTACTATAATACATGAACAAGAAGCATCAGCTGTAGAAAAGAAAATAAAGAAAAAACTTTAAAAAAAAAAAAAAAACTTACGCTCTGCTAGCAAGGACCGGTCTCAGGAATGCCAACTCGCGATAATAACGATATTTATTTCTGGGCCCTGCTGCAGAACCACTGCGAACCTGTCCCTCTGCTCGAACATCAGTGTTGAAGCGGTCCTTCATCGAGCGCCATCGTGTGCGGATTTTGTTCACTGTTGATCAAAAAAAAAAATTTATACAATGGAGTCTGTGCAAAATCACTCTCAACACACATACCTGAATGAAAATTTAAAACTGTTAATGCAGCATTATAAAAAACTCAAGAATCCACATGTCATTGACTGTTGAACCATTTTGCACTATTGGGTTTGCTGGCAGAATATATCTGCCAGTAAATCCATCAGTGGCCTCAGGAACAACAGTGAGTGCAGCATAAAAACAAACACTAGAATGCAGAACACATTGCAATAGCATACACAGGGCAGTCAGTGTTGAACCAGAGGGCACTGTTGGGTTTGCTGGCAGAATATATCTGCCAGTAAACCCATCAGTGGCCTCAGGAACAACAGTGAGTGCAGCATAAAAACAAACACTAGAATGCAGAACACATTGCAATAGCATACACAGGGCAGTCACTGTTTAACCAGAGGTCACTGTTGGGTTTGCTGGCAGAATATATCTGCCAGTAAACCCATCAGTGGCCTCAGGAACAACAGTGAGTGCAGCATAAAAACAAACACTAGAATGCAGAACACATTGCAATAGCATACACAGGGCAGTCACTGTTTAACCAGAGGGCACTGTTGGGTTTGCTGGCAGAATATATCTGCCAGTAAACCCATCAGTGGCCTCAGGAACAACAGTGAGTGCAGCATAAAAACAAACACTAGAATGCAGAACACATTGCAATAGCATACACAGGGCAGTCACTGTTTAACCAGAGGGCACTGTTGGGTTTGCTGGCAGAATATATCTGCCAGTAAACCCATCAGTGGCCTCAGGAACAACAGTGAGTGCAGCATTACAGAGAATGAAAATACTTACTAAACGCCTTTTTGAGGTTTGGAGAGGCGCTGTCCCAGCCATCCATCAACGCTGCGGCCACCTCGTTCCATAGCCGCCGGGTCACCACATTGTCCTTGTACTGCGGATCACGGCTGTCCCACAACGGGACACGCTCATGGACCTGGCAGATGAGGACCTCATTATCCACATACAGGTCGTCGTCCCGTTGTGGAACCTAGAAGAAACAAAATAAAAATTACAATCTTGTATTTTTTTTACAAAGAAAGAACAATAGGAGTAGAAAAGAAATAGACATTCAAAGGCTATATACTTACATTTCGTCTCGCCACCGGGACTTGACTCGGCTGAGACTGCTCCTGCTGAGACTCCTCAATGCCCGTGTCCGACGATGATGTCTGAAAAAGCAACACAAATTTTAGCCATTTGTAGATTCAGCAGCTATACTTACCCAAAGGCAGGAAGATACTCACATCATGCTCTGCTTCGGCCAGTTCTTGCCGGGATGGTGAATATTCTGATCCAGAAGACATGCTGCAAAAAAACTAAAAAATTACATGAGCACATATTACATTATAAGGACAGACTGTCATTTGTTTAAAGAATACTCACATTCTTGCACTTTGGATCGGTCTTGAGTCCAGGCACAGTGTCTCCAGGCAATATCAAGGCTGTTGTGGTCCAAGATGGATCTTGCAGTCTCCAGGTCCAGTCTCCAGGCTGTGTGGTATGGTGCACACTGTTTGCAGGCCTTTTTATAGGGATCCAGGCTGTATCTTCAGGTCTTATCAGCATGCAGTCTCCAGGCAGTCTGAGTAGGGGTCTGTGTGGCACTGACACCTTCCTTATCTATACTCATTTTATCTAGACTCCTCAGAAACAATGTATCTTGTCTAGGGGGTAATTTGACAAGTGTCTAGACATTGTTTAACAAAAAATCGCGTGCGCGCACAAGCGCTGACAAGCGCACAGCCACACGCACGCCAGCGCCCACATAGACGGCAATGATATTTTTGTGCGCATAGCGTGCGCGCACTTGCGCACGCGCATTTTTAAATTGTTGTGATGAAAAAAAAAAAGCAACATGTAGCGTCTAGCGCGTCTGGCGCACACCTGGAAAATGCGCTGCGCACGCAAAACGCTAATGAGCGCATGCAAGCGCAAGACACTGCGCCCACCATGTTAATGATAGGGGAACATTGCGCATGCGACCAATAGCGCACGATACGCAGCGCTAAAAAACGCAAGTGTGAAAGTAGCCTAAGGTGTCCATAAAATAGAGTCTGAAGAAAAAAACGCTTCAAGAAATTCTCCTTTGGATCCGTTCACACATGGCATTTACTGCGTTTTTTTCCGGCGCAAAAAAACAAAGTATTGCCAGGGAAAACGCGATGCAAAATATGTGCATTTTTGCTCGACTTTTTGAACAGATGTAAATTGTGGCAGAAACACTGAAAGAAATGCCATGCTGCAGAATTTAAAAATTTTTTGATGGTTCAAATCTGCAAGAAAAAAAAGTTGAGTGTGAATGAGATTTCAGAAATCTTGTAAAACTTTGCAATTTTTCGGCAGCAAAAAACGTGCAAGGAAAAATGTATCAAAAGCTCCTGGTGTGAACAATACATTTCGAGGAGTTTATGGAGATTTTATCTTCCTGAAGAGGTTTTGGAAGAGTTTTTTCCTGATTTTGTTTTTTTGCAGCCTTTTGTTTGGACAGTCATTAGTTTATTCTTTCCACTAGGCATTTTTCAAAACATGTTCAGGGGAATAAACCTTAAAAAAAAAACCTCCTTATATGAACAGCAAAGTGGATTTCCCATACAATCAATTGGAAGAGTTTTCTAAGAGTTTTTAAAAAGTTTTTGAGGGCAATTTTAGGCTATCTGCACAAAGCCAGCACAGCCTCCTAGTTTTCCTAAGCGAAAATGCTTCAGGAATACGGTTGTTTTCTTGCGGAAGCTTTGATGGTTCTTCTGCTGTTGTTCTTGCTGCAACTCCGTCGGCAAGACGGAGGGAGTATTCAGACATCCGTATAAATTGGTCTGAGATCGGCCCGTAATGCATGGACTGGCTGGCGGGCCTCCTGACCCACCTCTGTGTGCACGTACTGTATACTGTTTTAGAGTGTGTTCACTCTGATTTTTTTTGCTGAGTTTTCAGAGCAGAAACTCTCTAAAAAAAGGGGAGTTCAAAAACCACGAGTTTGATTTTAGAGTAAAGGAATGTGCACACAAAGTCTTTTAGACGCTGGTGTACCTTCTAAATTTTTGCTATAGGACTACTCTAAAGAAAAATGTTGTTTTTCCTGAAAAGTCTCTCTTTAACATCTTTTCAAACGTTTTTGCTGCCTGATTCATTTTTTGCGTTTTTCTTTAAGTCACTCTTCTTTTTTGACTTGTGGTTTTAGCTTACTTCTACCAAATTCACTGTAGTATAAACATCAGTGTGGATTTTCCATTGAATCATCTAGAATGAGTATTCTAAGAGTAGTTGTAGCAGTTTTTCTTATTTTTGTTAGGGGGAGAGGAATAAGAGTGAATCCACTTCCATAACTTCTTCAGAAAACTCCTTGTGAATCTAGTCTGACTATGAGGACTCTTGAGTAAAAGAACTGTTGCCTCATCCCAGTGCTGGAATCACAGTTACAATGCTTATTACTAATGTGTAAAGCTGCTGCTTTTGTGTTTGTAAGCGATAGGGATAACAAGATCAGTAACTCCTCTTCTTGATTGTAGTGTATGGGAAATATCATAGCAGCTAGTTTTCTGAATGATTACAGCAGGAGATGGTTCAAGATTGGCAGAGAAAAGGCATTTTTTATGTTTTTTTATAGGTTTCTTATCTTCACTGTTTTGTTGATATAGGTTGGGTTCAGACAACTGTTGTTAAAATTGAGCCAGTTATGTTCGCAAATTGCTCATCACGGACACATGCAGGAGTTGACTATTTCATATATTATTCTGATCTAAAAATGGACCAGAATAGTGCATGCTGTGATTTTTGTGGATTATGTGAACTTGCACATGACTTTATTTTGGTCGATGTGTTGTCTATATTCTGTTAATTGGACCCATGGACAGAACACTGACAGAAAACATGCTGATCTGAATTACCGAAAATACATTATCTGAATAAGTCCTTATGTGACTTAACAACATCCTGACTTATCGACAACTGTTTCTCATTATCATCTGCCTCCTTAGACAAAATTTGCCATTCCCCACCATCATCTTCTTGTGACCGTGGCTTCTCTAAGCTTTATACATTACTTCACAGCATCTCATCCTGTACCTCTTGGAACATGCAGAGTGAAAGGCCACAATCAAGAAATAATGAGCTCCTCAGAGTGTTCTAGTGTGGGATCACTAGTATCCTGGAACTCAACATGGTGTGAGGAAGGAGGATCAGGGTGAGGATGAATTGGTCCAGACTCTTCGCTGTTGAGACTGGACTGTGTGGAAGACTTGGTGGTGCTGTCAAGCATTCTGGAAGCATTATCTGCTATTCAACCAACCACCTATTCGTGCTTGGGTGGCTTCAGAAGTGGTCAACCTGCAAAGTGGGAAAGGAAGCTATGTGTCTTGGATGGGCGTGTTTCTTGTGCTCCAGCAAAAATCGTATTCGCACTTGTCCCAGTGTCTGCGTGCACCATCATCAGCACTTCCAGTTCCCGGCCCCTTACGCACGCCTTACGCATTTTATAATTATTAGTTCTCTGGAAACAAAGTTTCCTTTAAACAACTGTAATTTTACACAAAGCAGGTTAAATTGTATGGATGACAATAGTCAATTTTTGGAACCAAATAATTTGGTCAACTGTAGCTGGCCAAGTGGTTTTTAAAAATTTTAAACTATCGTAATTTTACACAGAGCACCTTAAACTGTATGGATAACTAACTGCATCCATAAAAAATGTTTGTTTTTTTGAATTTAGTTTACAATGGTATAGAGAATCCATGGAAAAGCATAGAAGTTCCTTTCAAAGAGCTTGGTGCATCCTATGTTGTGGTGTAAACGTGGTCCAGTCAACATCTGAGGGTAGCCCAAAGCAGCACACTAGGGCATAGCTCAAACTAGGCCCTAGCTTCTCTTAAAAGGTTGATATTGATGAACCGTTTACCCACACTGATCTGTTAGTGATGACCTGAGGATCATTGTAATGGTTTACAATTATTTAATAATTTATCAAACTACAACATCTGTGCATTACTCAGGAGCCCTCTTACATTCTTCTATGTCCAACATATTATAACTCTCTATCAAACAAACCCATAATACAGCTATATGTATAATGTAATAGAGTTGTGTGAATCTGTGTGGTATGCTGGAGTCCAAAAGCTTTAGAAATGGCTTTCTAACCTTTTCCAGACAGATAGATCTCAATTACTTTTATTCTCATTTGTTCCAGAATTTATTTGTATTGTGGCATTATGTCTAGCTTTTGAGGACCCTTTGGTCTACTTTACTTTGCCAGGCAGGTCCTATTTAAGTGATTTCTTGATTGAGAACAGGTGTGGCAGTAATCAGGCCTGGGTGTAGCTAGGGAATTTGAACTCAGGGAAGATGAGATAAACCACAATTAATTTATGGGTATTTTTTTTGGGGGGATCACTTTTTCACACAGGGTCCTGTAGGTTTGGATTTCTTTTTTCCTTAATAATAAAGACCTCCATTTAAAAACTGCATATTGTGATTGCTTGCGCTATTTTTGTCTAATATTTATATGTTTGGTGATCTAAAACATTTAAGTGTGCCAAACATGCAAAAGAATAGGAAATTAGGAAGGGGCAAACATTTTTTCACACAACTGTATATATTTTTTGCACAATACTTCTTTATATAAAGCACAGACAGCTGAAGAAAGTGTACATACATATGTATGTATATATACGTACAGTATATGTATACCAGCTCATCAGAGACCATAAGAACACTTATTCGGTGTCCATCTGCTAAAGAGGGCTTAAAGAGGTTTTCCAGTCTTAGGATACAAGTCTGCAGTCACTCTATTAGATTGCAGACTTGCGAATCCTCACATGACGTGCACTGCGTGCTGGCGCCAAAAGTGGCCAGTCATGTGACCACAAGTATGTGATTTGCATAATTCCATCCACATTACGACTAGACTTCATCCGGCCTCACTCAACACACTTGCATCGAGCAAGGCTGTGCACATCTAGTCGGCACATGACCGCATGTATACAAATCACATATTTGAGGTCACGCGCCCACTGCTCTCTCTCGTCAGCACCGAAAAATCCTCACAGTTCACCGTATGGCTGATGTGAAGATTCACAAGTCTGCAATCAAACAGTGACTGCAGACTTGTAGCCTAAGGGCCCCGTCTCACAAAGCGATACACCAGCGATCCCGACAATGATCAGGATCGCTGGTGTGTCGCTACATGATCGCTGCTGAGCTGCCAAACAGGCAGCGATCAGGACAGCGACACTGCGGGTAACGTCGCCTAGTTACCCGCAGTGTACGTTGGATACCAGCACGCTGATGCAGGGAGCTGGTAACCAAGGTACACGTCGGGTTTCCAGGCGCTGCGCGGTGCCTGGAAACCCTACGTGTACCTAGGTTACCATCTCCCCTGCAGCAGCGCACTGGTATCCAATGTACATGTCGGGTTTCCAGGCACAGCCCCGCGCTTGGAAACCCGATGTGTACCTTGGTTACCAGGAGATCACTGGTCTCCCGCCTGTCACACGCAGCGATGCGTGCTGGCCAGCGGGAGATCAGCGATCAAAAAAAAGTCCTGGCATTTCTGACACGACCAGCGATTCACAGCAGGGGCCTGATCGCTGGTACGTGTCAGACATAGCGAGATCGTTGCTGAGATCGCTGTTTAGCAGTGATCTCGCTATGTGAGACGGGGCCCTAAGGCTGGACAACCCTTTAAGGATATGTTTGTAATGTTCATTTGCAATATACTTTGACAACTCTCAGAATGTATATTAAGGAATACTTGACCTCTACAAAAATTCTATTTACTTGCAGATATAGTGGTAATCTGTAGGTAATTAACATTTAAATCATATCTGGCAGGCATACAGGAAGAGCAGCTACAGGGAGAAAATGAAGTTATATCCTCCCTGCAACTGCTCACTTCCAGTCATTGGGGTGGTGCTAAGAACAGTAAGTCACCCCTCCCTATACAGTGAATGCACTGTAATCACTCCCCTACAGTCTGCACAGCAATGTATGCATGCAGAGCAGGCAGTAAATCAAAGTGCAGGGCGAGTGAGCCACCCAATTTTGTCTTCTTCCTATACTGCTCCCTATAGACAAGATGATAGTATTACAACAATTACAGACAGGTTTCCAGACAATACATTACCGTGCACATGCATACATATTATATAACACACATGTATGCATGACTTTATTACTTTGTTCTGCACATGATCTGCAATAGACTAGTCTGGCTCAGGCCCTTTCATATGGTTGGAAAAGGAAGGGGCCGAAGACAGCAATTTTGAATTGCTTTGGCTTTCGTGAATCATTATTGAAAACTGAAAAAAAGTTTAAAAATACTTCTTAAAGTGAAAACTATGGAATAGAGCAATGAATATCAGCAGAGTGTGGAAGCACTAGTGCGCACATACCTATACTTGTTGATCTCACAAATAGTTTTAGATTGGATTGAACAGAGTACTAGTCAGCTGCCAGGTGAGCGTGTCTAGACAAGCTGCACTCTCCCTCCCTGCAGAAACCTAGAAGCGATTCCATAAATCCTCATTTTCTTCTCTTGTCTTCGGAGTTGCTGGGAGTAAACGTGCTGGGTCTGTAGGGAGGGAGAGGCTCCATGTAGAACAATGGGGGTATGAACACATTAAGCTTTAGGCTTGCATCACCATCTAATAATAAATGGCAGAGAAATAAGATGAAGGATCAGAGCCAACAGTTATCTCCTACATCTACCAAGATGCCAGAAAAATAATAATAAGCAAAAAGATATGTGGACAGAGCAACCATGCAATAGATTAAAAGTTTGAGGCTCAGTTCTTAAGCAATTGACACGTTAACAATAATTATATTTATGTAGCACCAACATATTCTGCAGCACTTTACAATTAAATATACAGAACCTTAGACAAAAGCAAAATTAGCAAATGCCTTGCAGTAAGTAATAGCAATAGTGCATGAAAATAATATAAAAAAATATTGATCAAAAAAATGTAAAAGCCATTCTCTACCATGTCAAGGTGACCTTATTCGGGATGGTCCTAGCCTCGAATATTAAAACCTCTAGTATTATATTTTATATAAATATATATAGAAGTATTACAAGTATGAAAAAGGGTCACCTTGACGTGGTGGGATGGCTTTTATGTTTTTTTTTATGCTTTTTTGATCAAAAATATGTTAGCTAAGTGCACTATATTATCTTCATGCAGTATTGTTATTTATTTATTTACTGCACGGTATTTACTTATTTTGTTTTTACCTTAGTTCGACATTTTGTGAAAGGCCAGAGCCCCCGCAGTTCCATGGTTTCCTCTGCGGTGGACTCCGGGAAAATGGCTGCCGGGGGCGGCGCATGCACAGATGGAGATCTTGGCACCAAGATCTCGGGAGATGAGATATCAGCGCTGAGATCCCGCATCGGAAACCATGGAACTGCGGGGGCTCTGGCCTTTCACAAAATGTCGGCAGAGCCCCCTCAGCAGCACCGGACACTCCGCAGCAACACCGGACACTCCCGCAGCACCGGACACTCCCGCAGCACCAGAAACTTGCAGCGACGTTCCGCACATCGGAACACCCCCTCATCCCAGCCTGCGGCCTGAAGCAATGCTCCACTCTTTCCCACTCCACCTGCGACCCTGGGACCCTGCATCACAGCGGCCGGTAAGGTATATCTGCATTATAAGACGCACCCCCCGTTTTCCCACCAAATTTTGGGGGAAAAAAGTGCGTCTTATAATACGAAAAATACAGTATATCCCAATTCATTTCTTTAGGTTTTTTTTTCAGGTTTTTTGCACTATGTGCAAATAAGGGTGTGGCCTCCCTTTTCCTTGAGCTAGACATTACAAACATATAGTTCCCCATGACTTGGTGTCCATTAGCCAGGTCTCTGTCCTTCTCAATACTTAATCACATTGCATCACTTGACATTTAGGCTAAGTGCACTTTAGATGTTTGCAGAATATTCCTGAGCAAAACCGGACTTTTTTCGCGGCAAAAACGCGCGGTTTTTTTGCGCGGTTTTTGGTGCGTTTTTTTGCGCGGATTTGACGCGTTTTTACCGCAAAATTAATGGACATGTTGCTAGATTTTCCGCGATGCGTTTTTTTCGCGGAAAAAAACGCACCATGTGCACAGAAATTGCGGAATTCATTCTAAATGATAGGATGCTTAATACATGCGTTTTTGACGCGTTTTTTCCCGCGAAAAAAACGCAAATATTCCTGAACGTGTGCACTTAGCCTTCAGGTTTTAATAAAAGAGGTAAGAACCATCCCGAATAGGGTCACCTTGAAGTGGTGGGATGGTTTTTATTTTTTTTTAGGCACACCAACTTATATTCCAGTTCATCTCTTCAGGTTTACAATCGAATATGTATAATGTCTTCAGTTTGAGGTGGTTAATACTCCACCCAGTAATCCTGTTATGTACACTGGATTTTGGCCTGGTTCGTAGAAGATAATGCCTTAGGCAATCAGTAAAATACCCCTCACTCACTGATGGCTCAATAATGCAGTGAGCAAATTAATTGTACAGTAGATTTAAGAGTTTTATTTATTTTTAAATGTTAGCAGTAAATTCAGGGTGCTCCTGGGGATTTTCCATGGCCCTGGGTATTTGCCTAGTTTGTAGTACAAATTTATACTGTAAGGCAATGGCAGCTTTTAAAGGAGTTCAATGCAGGTAAAAATGAGCTTAATGGAAATGTCCATGTCCCACATTAGTGACATAGGATTTGTATGCTTAAATAGAATCTGCGAGCATAAAATGACTGTTCAAACCAAGCACATGCATTCAGTGCGGGGGTGGACATATCATTGGTGCAGCCACACAGAGGTCCAAGAGGTAAGGTAACCCACATCCACCTCAAAATCAGCTTGTCTCATAGACAGAACAATTGTACTGCAAAAGGTCCATATACTGGTGTTGCACCGGAGCCCTTTTTTTTATCTTAGTCAGTGCACAATTGACACAGCAGACTAGCTCAGTGCACCTTCCCACCCACTTGTCTTTCATCGATCTCTGCCCTTGTCTTCCTTGATTGGCAAGTCTGGCTTTATAGGAATCACGGGAAGGTAGAGACAGATGGAAAACAAGTACAGTCATGGACAAAAGTTTTGAGAATGACACAAATATTAATTTTTACAAAGTCTACTGCTTCACTTTTTCTAATGGCAATTTGCATATACTCCAGAATGTTATAAAGAGTGATCAGCTTAACAGCAATTACTTGCAAAAGTCAATATTTGCTAGAAAAATGAACTTTATCCCCCAAAACACATTTCAACATCATTGCAGCCCTGCCTTAAAAGACCACCTAACCTCTTTTCAGTGATTGCTCCATTAACACAGGTGTGGGTGTTGATGAGGACATGGCTGGAGATCAATCTGTCATGATTAAGAATGACACCACTGGACACTTTAAAAGGAGGCTGGTGCTTGGCATCATTGTTTCTCTTCTGTTAACCGTGGTTATCTCTAAAGAAACACGTGCAGTCATCATTGCAATGCACAAAAATGGCCTAACAGGGAAGAGTATCGCAGCTAGAAAGATTGCACCTCAGTCAATAATCTATCGCATCATCAAGAACTTCAAGGAGAGAGGTTCCATTGTTGCCAAAAAGGCTCCAGGGCGCCCAAGAAAGACCAGCAAGCGCCAGGACCGTCTCTTAAAAGTGTTTCAGCTGCGGGATCGGGCTACCACCAGTGCAGAGCTTGTTCAGGAATGGCAGCAGGCAGGTGTGAGTGCATCTGCATGCACTGTGAGGCGGAGACTCTTGGAGCAAGGCCTGGTCTCAAGGAGGGCAGCAAAGAAGCCACTTCTCTCCAGAAAAAACATCATGGACAGACTGATATTCTGCAAAAGGTACAGGCAGTGGACTGCTGAGGACTGGGGTAAAGTTATTTTCTCTGATGAATCCCCTTTTCGATTGTTTGGGACATCAGGAAAGCGCCTCATTCGGAGAAGACAAGGTGAGCGCTACCACCAGTCTTGTCTCATGCCAACTGTTAAGCATCCTGAAACCATTCATGTGTGGGGTTGCTTCTCAGCCAAGGGAATCAGCTCTCTCACAGTCTTGCCTAAAAACACAGCCATGAATAAAGAATGGTACCAGAATGTCCTCCAAAGCAACTTCTCCCAACCCTCCAAGAGCAGTTTGGCGATCAACAATGCCTTTTCCAGCATGATGGAGCACCTTGCCATAAAGCAAAGGTGATAACTAAATGACTCAGGGAACAAAACATAGAGATTTTGGGTCCATGGCCTGGAAACTCCCCAGATCTTAATCCCATTGAGAACTTGTGGTCAATCATCAAGAGACGGGTGGACAAACAAAAACCTAAAAATTTGACAAAATGAAAGCATTGATTGTGCAAGAATGGACTGCTATCAGTCAGGATTTGGTCCAGAAGTTGTTTGAGAGCATGCCAGGGAGAATTGCAGAGGTCCTGAAGAAGGGTCAACACTGCAAATATTGACTTGCTGCATTAACTCATTCTAACTGTCAATATAAGCTTTTGTTACTCATATGTTTGCAATTATATTTCTGTCTGTGATAAAAACATCTGTCAAACACACATAAAAACCAGAGGGCAGCAGATCATGTGAAAATATAATATTTATGTCATTCTCAAAACTTTTGGCCATGACTGTAGGTGGAAAGGTGCAATGAACTATTCGGCCACAAAGTGTGCACAGAGAGCCTGTGTTTTGTTTGAACAGTCATTCTGTGCTGACAGAGTCCCTTTAACAAAATAAATTCTCAGGAAATGAAGCATCATTTGGCGTTTAGTGCGACATGATGAATCCCACTAAAGGTCGCCCACCCTGCAATTACACCAAAATCTTGGAGTGCTGCTTTACACATCTCTTGCCTATGATTCCTTTAACACAAGAGAAGAGTTATAAAGGTCGGACATGACATCCTCGTAAGGGTCTGTGATTGTGTCACTAGCCCTGTATGCTGTATGGCAATATATAGAAAACCAATGGGTCTCCATTTTTAGATTTTTTTGTGCCTCAGTATTAAATTGCTTTTTTCGGGAAGATGGGCGAACAGCAGGCTATGAGCACATAGTGAAGATTCATGGAGTCGAATAGAAAACCGAAGCAAAAAATTCTAATTTTCTTCTTTTGTGTCCATTCCCGAGTTTGGCAGAAAAAACAGTTGTATTGCGATCAAGCCTCGTGGATTTCTACGATCACAGCCGATCGGTGATGCTAAAATGATGAAGCGTCCGCACAAGCAGCATTATTATCTCTGACTGTTGGGAGGTACATGCAGAGTTGTTATGGACAATAATTATCTAATGTTTACAGTTCTCTATAGTTTATTCCTTTATACTTTGTATTGCTAAGATCACAAAACATAACTTAAGGCCCGTCTCACATAGCGAGATCGCTAGCGAGATCGCTGCTAAACAGCGATTTCAGCAGCGATCTCGCTATGTCTGACACGTACCAGCGATCAGGCCCCTGCTGTGAATCTCTGGTCGTGTCAGAAATTCCAGGACTTTTTTTTGATCGCTGGTCTCCCGCTGGCCAGCACACATCGCTGTGTGTGGCAGGCAGGAGACCAGTGATCAGCTGGTAACCAAGGTACACATGGGTTTCCAGGCGCGGGGCTGTGCCTGGAAACCGAGTGTACGTTGGATACCAGCGCGCTGCCGCAGGGGAGCTGGTAACCAAGGTACACGTCGGGTTTCCAGGCACCGCGCAGCGCCTGGAAACCCGACGTGTACCTTGGTTACCAGCTCCCTGCATCAGCGTGCTGGTATCCAACGTACACTGCGGGTAACTAAGCGACGTTACCCGCAGTGTCGCTGTCCTGATCGCTGCCTGAGCTGCCTGTTTGGCAGCTCAGCAGCGTCATGTAGTGACACACCAGCGATCCTGATTGTTGTCGGGATCGCTGGTGTGTCGCTATGTGAGACGGGGCCCTTAGGGTTAGCACTGTTGTCTTACAACACTGGGACCCAGGGCTCAAATCCCACCAAGGACAACATCTGCAAGGAGACTGTATGTTCTCCCAGTGTTTGTGTGAATTTCTCTTGGGTTCTCCGGTTTCCTCCCGCACTACAGAACATACTGATAGGGAATTTACATTGTGAGCCCCAATGGGGACAGTGAGTGATGAAGCCTGTAAAGTGCTGTGGAATATGTGGACGCTGTACAAGCAAGAGGAGTACAATAAAAATTAACATATATGGAGAGTCTCCACATCTGCCTAGGGTTCCTCCCCCAAAAAATTGGTAGATTTTTTAACTCCTTATCAGATTTGCTCTACTGTGTATCCGAGATGGGGAAATCGACTATAAGCCCCATTGTGGACAGACACTGATATGAGTGATGATAATTATGGAATTATTGGTGAAATAACCAAGAGGATACTTCAAAAATACATTTTCAGACATTTCTGGCAGAGGCTTATCTTCCTTGAAAACAAAAGATGGTAAGTTTAAAATTCACCCGCCCGACCCTTCCGTCTGGTGACATCAGCTGTAGAGGGAAAGTCAAGAAGCTCCCCAATATGTAAATGAGCTGTTAGGATCTATGGGTGGGTCATAGATCTCCTGAGAATCTGCCTCCAGAGCTTATTTTAAATGAAATAGAGATGATACCAGTGTGAGACATGTGATGACTGACAGTCTGCTCTCCTGACCTACATGTCTCACACTGATAATGCCCCACGTCATTTACATTAAGCTGTGGAGGCAGATTCTCGGGGAGATCTATGTCCTGCCCATAGAACTTCATAGCTCATTTACATATTAAGAAAAACATATATTTCTCTGGACTAAGTCATCGGATTGCAGAGATCAAGGTATCATTTTATTTAACGTTATGATCTACACGGTGATGTAGACGTCTTAGGAGAGTTGATCCTACTGACAGATTCCCTTTCAGTCTAATTTCCTTTTCGATGTCTGTCTTAGTAGGAAGATGGAAAACACTGTAGAACAAAAACTAAGAGGCAAAAAAAAAAAATATTTGGGGAAAATCAAAATTTAAAGGTCTTTCACAATGTAAAACCCGAAAAAAAAAAAATAATCACTAAGTTTGTTTCAGACCAAAAAAGTTTTTACATAGAATTTATTTCTAATTTCTCGGGGGTGGTTGACCAACAACATTTGAATCATTGTACATGGGCCCATGCCAACAATGGGTTGTCCCAGGGAAAAGGGGTTTCATTATTAAGGAAAAAACCCTTGTGCAGCATCCATTGGTGGCTTTAAAAAAGGGTCGTTCATTTTTCAGGGTATGAAATTAATGTGTTACACAATCTACATTCTAGATTTTCCCCCTTTCTTTCCAAACCGGAAAAATAGAAAAAAAAAAAAATCTAAGTAGCAAGGTTCTTTATTTAAAATAAAATCCCCTCCTCGGTTTTCCCCCCTTTTCCCCCAAAAAAATTTAATTGCATTGAAAAAAACAAATAGACATTTTTTTTTTTTTTAAAAACCACCCTTTCTATTATGCATAAATATCAAAAAAATCTTTTTATTACAAAAGGCCTTTATTTTGATTTTGATTAAAACATAGTTGGGGGTTTGCTGTTTTTTTACCCAAGTCAAAACGGAAAAAACCCCTAATATCCTGGAAAGTTGTGGAATTCTGGGCCCCATGGGAAAAAAGAAAATTTTGGCCCTGTTTTATTACTTTTTTAAAACCATCCCTTTCCCCTGGTTTTTTTTCGGGGGGGAAAGGGTTTTTTGCAAATTTTTATATATTTTAAAAAGAGGTTAAAATCCAATTTTTTTGTCCCTGCTTTTTCCCCCAAAAAGGAGAGGCACAAAATGCCCCCCCTTAGACGAAGATTTCTTTGCTTTTTTTTATTAGTTATTTATTAAATCTACAAAAAAAAAACTTTAAAAATAAATTTTTTTTATATATTTTTAATATATTGAATTTTTTAATTTATCCCCAACACAAAAATTTTTGCATATGGTTGGGGTTAAGGGAGGAAGGGGTAGGGGTGGAAAATATTTTTATAATATTACAAAATTAAAAAAAAGGGGGGGAAAATAAGTGTATCACCTTGAGTCCAAAAAACCCCATTGGGAGCAACCGTACGGTTTTTCCCAGCTATGTAGCTTGCCCCAGGCCCATTTTCCTGCTGTTTTTGATTCATTTTCACGGGGGGTTTCCGGTCTTACCATTTTTCCGCCAGGAAAATTTAAAAAAGGAAAAAAACGGGGGGGTTGCCCGCGTCCTTTCCCACCCTTTGTCCACTTTCAAAAAAACCCCCACATGCTTTGGCTTTGCAGAAGGGTCATGCTTTGGGGTGTCTTAACCCGAACTGCAGAAGCAAGGGTCTCAGTTTTCGCCCCTTTTGGGTTTTTTTGGGAGGAGGGTTCATGTGGCATGGGGGGGGGAAAAAAAAAGAATATCCCGGATGAAAGCAGAACCGAGGAGTCGGGAAAAATTGGAGAATATTCCCCAAAGGGAACTGATCGAGGTACCCTGTAAAGGGGGAAGGAAAATTCCTTAAAAATTATAATTTAAAAAAAAATATTCAAAAAAATAGGCCCCTTTTTAAATGCCCCCCCAAAAATTATTTTTTCTGAAAAAAGGGGCGGATTCATGGGTTTTTGGGAAAAAAAAACTATGTAGCAAGTTTTTTTTCAAATTTTTTATGAGTTTCACTGTTTTCCCCCTTTTAGACTCGGAAAGGTTTAAGTGAGAAAAGGTCAAATCCCCCCCCCGCTTTTGAAAAAGGCCTAGGGGAAGAATGGGTGCCAAATCCCTCATCATCATGTACCTACGGAGAGGGTCCCCTTTTTGGGTCGGAACGAAACGCCCTTCAAGGATAATTTAACTTGACCAAAAAATTTCGCATGCGCAAGGTGGTAATGTTAATCATTACCAAAAAAAAGTTTAAAAGATATAAAAAAAAAACCCCATACAGAAATGAATGGCTTTGGCTTAACAACCTCATTAATAGGTGATTACCACAAGAGGACTGAGCAGAAAGATAAAAAAAAAATTTTTTAAAAACCCCATGGGGGGAAATTTTTAACGACTTTTGGTAATTCTTTTGACACGAAAAAAGAATACAAGAGTAATATGGCTTGTAATTATTGAGCAGACGTCATGTGAACCCCATGCAATGGTTGATGCAATCTGAGTTATATATTGAACACCATCCCCCAACTGGACCTCAGCCCCCCAAAATTAAAATTTCCTATCTTAAAAAAAATTTGCAAAAGGGAGCGAGGGCAGGGTATTAGTTTAAGAATAATGCAAAACACCAACAGAGCCCTTTTTCTAAGTCTAGGGTGTCAAAGAGGGAACAGGCTAACAGAGGTGGTGAGTTCTCCTTCAAGGAAGTCTTCAAACGAGGCGGCAGACATCTGTCTGGGTGTTTAGAGATTCTTTTTGGAGGGGGGGTTTGGCCCCAGACCCAGGGGGCCCCCTTCAATCTAACCCATGATTTTTTGTTCTAATCTTTACTATATTAGTTATTATATAGCCAGGCCCCTTTTAGTTTCCTGGTTTTTTGGGCATCCCTGGTGAGACTGTAAACCGCCTTAAACCCCGGGTAGAAGAGTAACCCACTACAGGTCAGTAGATTTTGGAAAAAAATTGGGGGTTAACAGTGGTAATCCTATTGGTAAGGGAACGCCTTCAAAAAAAAAACAGGCGGGTGAGATGAAATGGCTATACCACCAAAAAAATGGAAAATTTTTAAAACATAGTCCTAGCCTTTGTCATGTTCTGTAGGGCTTTTTTTTAAAAATAAGGGGGATGCAAAAACCCTCAATGCCGGGGGAAAATTAAGAAGATTTTTGGGAAATTTCTCTGATTGAAATTTAAAAAAAATTGAAATGGATAAGCTACCCCGACACAATGTTATGTTTTAAGTCATTACTACCTTACTAGCACCATCAAAAAGACATGGGGTTTTTTTTTGTTGAGAAGTGATGGGGTTGGATGAAAGTTGCCAAAGACATTGATCTCCCAAAAAGGGCACTGACCTGGACACCTTGTTCGGCCAAAAAAAGGTAAAGAGAAACGGGCTACCGACACTGAAGTAATTATTTCATAACGGGTTTAAAAAATCATCAAATTAAAAAAAGGTCTGTAAAAAAAAATCAGCGCTGTAATGGAAAAGCCCCAAATGGCCCCTAAGGAGATTTTGATATAATCTCGTCAGTAATTTGTAGATGAAGCAGGAAATAATGAGAAAATTCTAGAAGAGAACCCCCGGGGATTTTTCATAACCCCTAATTTCGTTGGTGCAGTTTGGGCCCGGGTTTTTCCATTTTAGCCTCTTTAGAAGTTTGAAAAATTCCAACAGGAATTCCCCGGTATGGAGAACTCCCGGGGGGAAAATTCCCCCATTTTAAAACCCAAAAAACCCCCTATAAACAAAAGGGGGAAAAAACTTAATTAAAATATAATCGTCCCCGTTCATCCCCCTCTCGAAGGCTGAACTTAAAAAAAACCATTTATTTTGCGGCCGTAGAGCTGTATTGTATCAGGTGTCGACCCCCCCAATTACAGTGCCCCCATGATAAAACCTTATGGAGTTAACCTCATCCAGACCCTC
>JARQOD010000003.1:550591439-550692095 GCA_033576555.1 Oophaga sylvatica | reverse complement strand
CCCTACAGTCTGCACAGCAATGTATGCATGCAGAGCAGGCAGTAAATCAAAGTGCAGGGCGAGTGAGCCACCCAATTTTGTCTTCTTCCTATACTGCTCCCTATAGACAAGATGATAGTATTACAACAATTACAGACAGGTTTCCAGACAATACATTACCGTGCACATGCATACATATTATATAACACACATGTATGCATGACTTTATTACTTTGTTCTGCACATGATCTGCAATAGACTAGTCTGGCTCAGGCCCTTTCATATGGTTGGAAAAGGAAGGGGCCGAAGACAGCAATTTTGAATTGCTTTGGCTTTCGTGAATCATTATTGAAAACTGAAAAAAAGTTTAAAAATACTTCTTAAAGTGAAAACTATGGAATAGAGCAATGAATATCAGCAGAGTGTGGAAGCACTAGTGCGCACATACCTATACTTGTTGATCTCACAAATAGTTTTAGATTGGATTGAACAGAGTACTAGTCAGCTGCCAGGTGAGCGTGTCTAGACAAGCTGCACTCTCCCTCCCTGCAGAAACCTAGAAGCGATTCCATAAATCCTCATTTTCTTCTCTTGTCTTCGGAGTTGCTGGGAGTAAACGTGCTGGGTCTGTAGGGAGGGAGAGGCTCCATGTAGAACAATGGGGGTATGAACACATTAAGCTTTAGGCTTGCATCACCATCTAATAATAAATGGCAGAGAAATAAGATGAAGGATCAGAGCCAACAGTTATCTCCTACATCTACCAAGATGCCAGAAAAATAATAATAAGCAAAAAGATATGTGGACAGAGCAACCATGCAATAGATTAAAAGTTTGAGGCTCAGTTCTTAAGCAATTGACACGTTAACAATAATTATATTTATGTAGCACCAACATATTCTGCAGCACTTTACAATTAAATATACAGAACCTTAGACAAAAGCAAAATTAGCAAATGCCTTGCAGTAAGTAATAGCAATAGTGCATGAAAATAATATAAAAAAATATTGATCAAAAAAATGTAAAAGCCATTCTCTACCATGTCAAGGTGACCTTATTCGGGATGGTCCTAGCCTCGAATATTAAAACCTCTAGTATTATATTTTATATAAATATATATAGAAGTATTACAAGTATGAAAAAGGGTCACCTTGACGTGGTGGGATGGCTTTTATGTTTTTTTTTATGCTTTTTTGATCAAAAATATGTTAGCTAAGTGCACTATATTATCTTCATGCAGTATTGTTATTTATTTATTTACTGCACGGTATTTACTTATTTGTGTTTTTACCTTAGTTCGACATTTTGTGAAAGGCCAGAGCCCCCGCAGTTCCATGGTTTCCTCTGCGGTGGACTCCGGGAAAATGGCTGCCGGGGGCGGCGCATGCACAGATGGAGATCTTGGCACCAAGATCTCGGGAGATGAGATATCAGCGCTGAGATCCCGCATCGGAAACCATGGAACTGCGGGGGCTCTGGCCTTTCACAAAATGTCGGCAGAGCCCCCTCAGCAGCACCGGACACTCCGCAGCAACACCGGACACTCCCGCAGCACCGGACACTCCCGCAGCACCAGAAACTTGCAGCGACGTTCCGCACATCGGAACCCCCCTCATCCCAGCCTGCGGCCTGAAGCAATGCTCCACTCTTTCCCACTCCACCTGCGACCCTGGGACCCTGCATCACAGCGGCCGGTAAGGTATATCTGCATTATAAGACGCACCCCCGTTTTCCCACCAAATTTTGGGGGAAAAAAGTGCGTCTTATAATACGAAAAATACAGTATATCCCAATTCATTTCTTTAGGTTTTTTTTTCAGGTTTTTTGCACTATGTGCAAATAAGGGTGTGGCCTCCCTTTTCCTTGAGCTAGACATTACAAACATATAGTTCCCCATGACTTGGTGTCCATTAGCCAGGTCTCTGTCCTTCTCAATACTTAATCACATTGCATCACTTGACATTTAGGCTAAGTGCACACGTTTGCAGAATGTTTGCAGATTTCCTGAGCAAAACCGGACTTTTTTCGCGGCAAAAAACGCGCGGTTTTTTTGCGCGGTTTTTGGTGCGTTTTTTTGCGCGGATTTGACGCGTTTTTACCGCAAAATTAATGGACATGTTGCTAGATTTTCCGCGATGCGTTTTTTTCGCGGAAAAAAACGCACCATGTGCACAGAAATTGCGGAATTCATTCTAAATGATAGGATGCTTAATACATGCGTTTTTGACGCGTTTTTTCCCGCGAAAAAAAACGCAAATATTCCTGAACGTGTGCACTTAGCCTTCAGGTTTTAATAAAAGAGGTAAGAACCATCCCGAATAGGGTCACCTTGAAGTGGTGGGATGGTTTTTATTTTTTTTTAGGCACACCAACTTATATTCCAGTTCATCTCTTCAGGTTTACAATCGAATATGTATAATGTCTTCAGTTTGAGGTGGTTAATACTCCACCCAGTAATCCTGTTATGTACACTGGATTTTGGCCTGGTTCGTAGAAGATAATGCCTTAGGCAATCAGTAAAATACCCCTCACTCACTGATGGCTCAATAATGCAGTGAGCAAATTAATTGTACAGTAGATTTAAGAGTTTTATTTATTTTTAAATGTTAGCAGTAAATTCAGGGTGCTCCTGGGGATTTTCCATGGCCCTGGGTATTTGCCTAGTTTGTAGTACAAATTTATACTGTAAGGCAATGGCAGCTTTTAAAGGAGTTCAATGCAGGTAAAAATGAGCTTAATGGAAATGTCCATGTCCCACATTAGTGACATAGGATTTGTATGCTTAAATAGAATCTGCGAGCATAAAATGACTGTTCAAACCAAGCACATGCGTTCAGTGCGGGGGTGGACATATCATTGGTGCAGCCACACAGAGGTCCAAGAGGTAAGGTAACCCACATCCACCTCAAAATCAGCTTGTCTCATAGACAGAACAATTGTACTGCAAAAGGTCCATATACTGGTGTTGCACCGGAGCCCTTTTTTTTATCTTAGTCAGTGCACAATTGACACAGCAGACTAGCTCAGTGCACCTTCCCACCCACTTGTCTTTCATCGATCTCTGCCCTTGTCTTCCTTGATTGGCAAGTCTGGCTTTATAGGAATCACGGGAAGGTAGAGACAGATGGAAAACAAGTACAGTCATGGACAAAAGTTTTGAGAATGACACAAATATTAATTTTTACAAAGTCTACTGCTTCACTTTTTCTAATGGCAATTTGCATATACTCCAGAATGTTATAAAGAGTGATCAGCTTAACAGCAATTACTTGCAAAGTCAATATTTGGCTAGAAAATGAACTTTATCCCCCAAAACACATTTCAACATCATTGCAGCCCTGCCTTAAAAAGACCACCTAACCTCTTTTCAGTGATTGCTCCATTAACACAGGTGTGGGTGTTGATGAGGACATGGCTGGAGATCAATCTGTCATGATTAAGAATGACACCACTGGACACTTTAAAAGGAGGCTGGTGCTTGGCATCATTGTTTCTCTTCTGTTAACCGTGGTTATCTCTAAAGAAACACGTGCAGTCATCATTGCAATGCACAAAAATGGCCTAACAGGGAAGAGTATCGCAGCTAGAAAGATTGCACCTCAGTCAATAATCTATCGCATCATCAAGAACTTCAAGGAGAGAGGTTCCATTGTTGCCAAAAAGGCTCCAGGGCGCCCAAGAAAGACCAGCAAGCGCCAGGACCGTCTCTTAAAAGTGTTTCAGCTGCGGGATCGGGCTACCACCAGTGCAGAGCTTGTTCAGGAATGGCAGCAGGCAGGTGTGAGTGCATCTGCATGCACTGTGAGGCGGAGACTCTTGGAGCAAGGCCTGGTCTCAAGGAGGGCAGCAAAGAAGCCACTTCTCTCCAGAAAAAACATCATGGACAGACTGATATTCTGCAAAAGGTACAGGCAGTGGACTGCTGAGGACTGGGGTAAAGTTATTTTCTCTGATGAATCCCCTTTTCGATTGTTTGGGACATCAGGAAAGCGCCTCATTCGGAGAAGACAAGGTGAGCGCTACCACCAGTCTTGTCTCATGCCAACTGTTAAGCATCCTGAAACCATTCATGTGTGGGGTTGCTTCTCAGCCAAGGGAATCAGCTCTTCACAGTCTTGCCTAAAAACACAGCCATGAATAAAGAATGGTACCAGAATGTCCTCCAAAAGCAACTTCTCCCAACCCTCCAAGAGCAGTTTGGCGATCAACAATGCCTTTTCCAGCATGATGGAGCACCTTGCCATAAAGCAAAGGTGATAACTAAATGACTCAGGGAACAAAACATAGAGATTTTGGGTCCATGGCCTGGAAACTCCCCAGATCTTAATCCCATTGAGAACTTGTGGTCAATCATCAAGAGACGGGTGGACAAACAAAAACCTAAAAATTTTGACAAAATGAAAGCATTGATTGTGCAAGAATGGACTGCTATCAGTCAGGATTTGGTCCAGAAGTTGTTTGAGAGCATGCCAGGGAGAATTGCAGAGGTCCTGAAGAAGAAGGGTCAACACTGCAAATATTGACTTGCTGCATTAACTCATTCTAACTGTCAATATAAGCTTTTGTTACTCATATGTTTGCAATTATATTTCTGTCTGTGATAAAAACATCTGTCAAACACACATATAAAACCAGAGGGCAGCAGATCATGTGAAAATATAATATTTGTGTCATTCTCAAAACTTTTGGCCATGACTGTAGGTGGAAAGGTGCAATGAACTATTCGGCCACAAAGTGTGCACAGAGAGCCTGTGTTTTGTTTGAACAGTCATTCTGTGCTGACAGAGTCCCTTTAACAAAATAAATTCTCAGGAAATGAAGCATCATTTGGCGTTTAGTGCGACATGATGAATCCCACTAAAGGTCGCCCACCCTGCAATTACACCAAAATCTTGGAGTGCTGCTTTACACATCTCTTGCCTATGATTCCTTTAACACAAGAGAAGAGTTATAAAGGTCGGACATGACATCCTCGTAAGGGTCTGTGATTGTGTCACTAGCCCTGTATGCTGTATGGCAATATATAGAAAACCAATGGGTCTCCATTTTTAGATTTTTTTGTGCCTCAGTATTAAATTGCTTTTTTCGGGAAGATGGGCGAACAGCAGGCTATGAGCACATAGTGAAGATTCATGGAGTCGAATAGAAACCGAAGCAAAAAAATTCTAATTTTCTTCTTTTGTGTCCATTCCCGAGTTTGGCAGAAAAAACAGTTGTATGCTGCGATCAAGCCTCGTGGATTTCTACGATCACAGCCGATCGGTGATGCTAAAATGATGAAGCGTCCGCACAAGCAGCATTATTATCTCTGACTGTTGGGAGGTACATGCAGAGTTGTTATGGACAATAATTATCTAATGTTTACAGTTCTCTATAGTTTATTCCTTTATACTTTGTATTGCTAAGATCACAAAACATAACTTAAGGCCCGTCTCACATAGCGAGATCGCTAGCGATATTGCTGCTAAACAGTGATCTCAGCAGCGATCTCGCTATGTCTGACACGTACCAGCGATCAGGCCCCTGCTGTGAATCTCTGGTCGTGTCAGAAATTCCAGGACTTTTTTTGATCGCTGGTCTCCCGCTGGCCAGCACACATCGCTGTGTGTGGCAGGCAGGAGACCAGTGATCAGCTGGTAACCAAGGTACACATTGGGTTTCCAGGCGCGGGGCTGTGCCTGGAAACCTGACGTGTACGTTGGATACCAGCGCGCTGCCGCAGGGGAGCTGGTAACCAAGGTACACGTCGGGTTTCCAGGCACCGCGCAGCGCCTGGAAACCCGACGTGTACCTTGGTTACCAGCTCCCTGCATCAGCACGCTGGTATCCAACGTACACTGCGGGTAACTAAGCGACGTTACCCGCAGTGTCGCTGTCCTGATCGCTGCCTGAGCTGCCTGTTTGGCAGCTCAGCAGCGGTCATGTAGTGACACACCAGCGATCCTGATTGTTGTCGGGATCGCTGGTGTGTCGCTATGTGAGACGGGGCCCTTAGGGGTTAGCACTGTTGTCTTACAACACTGGGACCCAGGGCTCAAATCCCACCAAGGACAACATCTGCAAGGAGACTGTATGTTCTCCCAGTGTTTGTGTGAATTTCTCTTGGGTTCTCCGGTTTCCTCCCGCACTACAGAACATACTGATAGGGAATTTACATTGTGAGCCCCAATGGGGACAGTGAGTGATGAAGCCTGTAAAGTGCTGTGGAATATGTGGACGCTGTATAAGCAAGAGGAGTACAATAAAAATTAACATATATGGAGAGTCTCCACATCTGCCTAGGGTTCCTCCCCAAAAAATTGGTAGATTTTTTAACTCCTTATCAGATTTGCTCTACTGTGTATCCGAGATGGGGAAATCGACTATAAGCCCCATTGTGGACAGACACTGATATGAGTGATGATAATTATGGAATTATTGGTGAAATAACCAAGAGGATACTTCAAAAATACATTTTCAGACATTTCTGGCAGAGGCTTATCTTCCTTGAAAAAAAAGATGGTAAGTTTAAAATTCACCCGCCGACCCTTCCGTCTGGTGACATCAGCTGTAGAGGGAAAGTCAAGAAGCTCCCCAATATGTAAATGAGCTGTTAGGATCTATGGGTGGGTCATAGATCTCCCTGAGAATCTGCCTCCAGAGCTTATTTTAAATGAAATAGAGATGATACCAGTGTGAGACATGTGATGACTGACAGTCTGCTCTCCTGACCTACATGTCTCACACTGATAATGCCCCACGTCATTTACATTAAGCTGTGGAGGCAGATTCTCGGGGAGATCTATGTCCTGCCCATAGAACTTCATAGCTCATTTACATATTAAGAAAAACATATATTTCTCTGGACTAAGTCATCGGATTGCAGAGATCAAGGTATCATTTTATTTAACGTTATGATCTACACGGTGATGTAGACGTCTTAGGAGAGTTGATCCTACTGACAGATTCCCTTTCAGTCTAATTTCCTTTTCGATGTCTGTCTTAGTAGGAAGATGGAAAACACTGTAGTACAAAAACTAAGAGGCAAAAAAAAAAACAATATTTGGGAAAATCAACATTTAAGGTCTTTCACAATGTAAAACTCCGAAACTAAACTAAATAATCACATAAGTTTGTTCTCACGACCAAAACAAGTTTTTACATAAGAACTTTATTTCATACATTTCTCGAGAGGTGAGCTTGACACAACAACATTCTGACATCAGTAGCCTCACATGTGGTCCATGGTCCAACTAATGGGTTGTGCCAGTGGAAAGGTCTTCATTACTTAAGGCTATGGACCCTCTTGTGCAGCATCCATTAGGTGTGCATTAAGAAGGGTCGATTCATGATTCAGGGTGATGAAATTAATGTGTTATCACAATCTACATGTCTAGATGTTCCACATTTCCATTCACAAACCACTGGTAAAATACGGTAAAAACTAAAATCATAGAGTAGCAACTGGTCTCTTTATTTACAAACTAAACATATCCTCCTCGGTCTTGTCCGCCGTTATTCACAAAGAACATTTAATTTGCATTGAAAAGAAACAAATAGACATTTTTTTTTTCTTTAAAGAAAGATCCATTCCTTTCTATTTATAGCATAAATATCATAAAAATCTTTTTATTACAATAAGGCCTTTAATCTTTAGATCTCATAGTATTCAACATAGTTGGGTTGCTGTTTTTTACGCCAAGTCAACCACTGGCACAAAGTCCTTATATCTCTGGAAACTGTTTGTGGAATTCTCAGGGCCCATAGGGAAATATAAGAAAAGTTGACCCTGTATTACTTACATTTTTTAGAACATCCACTGTCCTGGTTTTTTTTACGGGAGGGAAAGGGCATTTGCAAATTTTCTATATATTTAAAAACGAGGAATTCGAAATCCCAGATATCTATTCTGTCCCTGCGTTCTCTGCCAGAAAAGGAGCATGGCACAAAACTGCGCGCTCCTGTCTAGCACAGAAAGATTTCTTTGCTCTTTTTTATTAGTTATTTATTAAATCAATACAAAAAATAATTCATTGTAAATATAATATATATTTATATATTTGTACATATATTGAATATATTTACATTTATATCCAACAGCGATAATGCTGCATATGTGCTCTGGTGAAGGGATGGAAGGGGCTAGGGTGCTGGAATATATTTTCTCATAATATTACAAAATTAACAAGAAAGGCAGGGAAATAAGTGTATCAGCCTTGAGTCCATAGAAATCCATCTGGGAGCAACTGCGTAGCCGGCTTTGCCATGCCTGATGTAGCTTTGAGCCAGGCCCATTCTTCCTGCTGTCTCTTTGCATTCATTATTCACTTGGGGTTCACGCGTCTTACCAGCTGTTGCACGCCCATGGAATTTGCAAAAGAAAAACAGTGGAGTCTGCCCTGCGTCCTCTTCCCACCACGTGTGTCCACTTTCACAGAAAGGTCCACATGCTTTGGCGTTCTGCAGAATGAGTCAGTGCTATTGGTAGTGCTCCTTAGAGCCGAACTGCAGAACGCAAGGTGTCTCATGTATTTACGCTGCCATTTTGGATTTTGGGGAGGCAGGGTTCATGTGGCATGGGGTCGGGAGAAAAAACAGAATCATCACCGGATGAGGAAGCAGAACACGAGGAGTCAGGGAAACTTGGAGAATATTGCTCCAAAGGGACACTGAGGTCGAGGTACTCCTGTAAAGGAGGGAATGGAAAATTCCATTAATATACTTATAATTTACAAAACATATTCTAACAAATAGTGCAACCTTGTTAAGATGACCACCCAAAATTATATTCTTCTCGAAGAAGATGGTCGGTATTCATAGGGTATGGTGGAACAGAAAATCTGATGTAGCAAGGTCTGGTTGCAAACTTTTCATGAGGTTTCACTGTATCTCCTTTCTACTGACCTCGGTACTGGTTAACGTGAGTATTCGGTCCAAATCCTCCACCAGCTGTTTGAAAGTAGGCCTATGGGAAGGAATGGCGTGCCAACAGTCCCTCATCATCATGTACCTACGGAGAAGAGGGTGCACCGTTGTGAGGTCTGGAAGTCAGACAACGCACACTCCACATGGATATATTATACATCCTTAGACCAATAAATTATCTGCATGCGCCAAGGATGGTAATGTTAATCATTGAGCCAACAAAAGTTTAGTAAAATGATATACAAAGAAGACCGATACAGCAGATGTAACTGGCTTTCGGCTTAACAACCATCATTAATCAGGATGATTTACCACAAGACGGACTGACCGCATGAAAGATAAAAAGAAACTTTTCAAAACCACATGGGGAAATGTTTAAGCGACTTCTTGGCTAGATTCTTTATCAGACACGAAACTGAATACAAGAGTAATATGGTCTCTGTACATTATTGAGGCAGACGTCCATGTGAGACCCTACATGCAATGGTTGATTGCAATCTACGAGTTAGTATATTGATCACCAGTCTGCAACTGTGACCTCAGCCCCAAATTATTCATCCCTATCTTACAACAATCTCTTGCAAAAGGGAGCAGAAGGGCATGGGTATTAGCTTGTAAGAACTAATGCAAAATCACCAACAGAGCTCCCTACTGTCGTAAGTCATAGGGTGATCAATGAGTGGAACAGGCTACCACGAGAGGTGGTGAGTTCTCCTTCAATGGAAGTCTTCAAACAGAGGCTGGACAGACATCTGTCTGGGATGATTTAGAGAATCCTGCTTTGAGCAGGGGGTTGGACCAGATGACCCAGGAGGTCCCTTCCAACTCTACCATTCTATGATTCTATGATTCTAAGTCTTTACTAGTATTAGTTATTCATATAAGCCTCAGGCCTCCTTTTAAGTTCTCCATGGTTCGACATCCCTGGTGAGACTGTAAACCTCGCCGTTACACCCCTGGATAGAAGAGTAGACCGCACTACAGGTTCAGTAGATTGGAAATCAGTAGGCAGTATAATGCATGTAGTGTCAGATCCTACTTGGTGAGAACTGCCTTCAAACAATACATGGCGGGTGCAGATGATAAATGGTCTATATACCACCCAAAAAAATGGAAAATTTTCAAAACATAGTCCTAGCCCTTTGTCACTGACTTCTGTAGGACTCCTTTTAAGCAATAAGGGCTATGCAAATGCCCTCAATGCACGGAAAGCTTAATGAAGATTGTGAGAATTACCTCTGATGTCTGAAATTTGCAAAAAATGTAGATAATGGATAAGCTACCCATGACACTACATGTTACTGCTTTACCTAAGTCAGTTACTACCTCTACTAGTCACCATCAAGAACAGCACATGGGTTTTATTAGTTGAGAAGTGATGGCGCCTTGGATGAAAGTTGCCAAAAGACATCTGATCTCCGAAGAGGTCACTGACCTCCTGGACACCATTGCTTTCTGGCCAAAAAAATAGGATCAAAGAGAAACGGTGCTACCCTGAGCACTTGATGAGTAATTGATTTCATAAGCGGTATAACTAGATCATCATAATTAAAGTCAGGTCTGTAAAAAACAATCAGCGCTGTAATGGAAAAAGCTCGAAGTAGCACAGTAAGGTAGATTTTGATATAATCTACGTCAGTAATTCTTGTCAGATGAAGCAGGAACCTAATGAGAAATTGCTAGAACGAGAACCTGGGGCATTTTCTCATCACACCGCCACTCACAGTTCGTTGGTGCAGTTGGCCGGTTTGTCCATTCGATGACCCTCTTTCAGAAGTTTGAAGAGTTCCTCAACAGGAATTCCTGGATATGGAGAACCTCCCAGGGTGAAAATCTCCCACATTAACACACCAAAAGACCAGCTATAACAAAAGGAAAAATACCTTAATTAAACATAATAATCAGTCCTCGTTCACTCCAGTCTCCAGAAGGCTGAACCGTTAAAAACCTATTTATTTTGCAGAGCCCGTATGAGCTGTATGTGTATCAGGTGTCGAGCCCCCATACATCTACAGTGCCGCTATGATAGAAACCTGTGATGGAGTTAACGCATCATGCACACTGTCATGCCATAGCCTTTCTAATCTCCCATCATGTAAAACGGACAGTTGTCGCCTATGCCCTTGTGTAACCCTCCCCCAGAGAACATTCCCAGACTACTCACTACCATTAAAAGGATAAGAACTGTCATTTTAAAGATATTATTAAATTGATATCTTAGACCTGATGAGACTGGTGTGCTTGCTCTTAAATTATGTGTTAGAATTACTGTGTTATCCTTTTTAATTGTTTTGGTATGAAAAAAAAGAGCCCAGGTTAAAGCTTTAAAAAAAAAAAAAAATATTACACATCCATTTTCACATGATGTTTGAAGTACACCAGCCTCATCAGGTCTAAGACTAATTCAGTAAGGCATGCTGTTTTTATTGTGCGATTTGGTGACAGACTTGCATTAAGCATTCCTCGATCAGTCAGGTAAATGCCACATTGCTCAGCTCTTCCAATATAAAAAAATATATATATTTTGTAATTTTTCACCATTTGTAATCCTACTTGAACAGCCCGAGACGGTGATCTAGCGTGCACAGCCAAGGGAGTATAAAAGTACTACAACCAGATGGACAGCAGCCGTGACACAACTTACACATCGCTCTGATGAGTGTAAACCCGATCAAAAAGTGCTTCAGGTGCCATCCATTTTACAGGAAGTCGGCCCTGGACGGAGAAAAGAAATACAATTTACTATCGAAGATGATGAAGAATATAATAATAAATGCTGTCAGTGGTTCAAAGGTTGTGTCCACATCAGTCACATCAGCGGTCCAGTTATGTCATTTGTGACATCAAGAATAACAGTCTGCAACGCTACAGCACCAAAAACCAAAAGGAAAAATAAAAGACCCAATTTTCATTCTTAAACCAGTTATATTATTATTATTATTATTATTATTATTATTATGCTAACTTATATAATGCCATTAATTTCACATGACTTTAGAGATACTTTCATCGTTGTCCCCATTGAGGCTCACAATCTATATTCCCTATCATTATGTCTTTGAAGTATGGGAGGAAATCAGAGAACCCGGACGAAACCCACGCAAACACGGGAAGATCATACAAACTCCTTGCAGATGTTGTCCTTGGTGTGATTTGAACCTCGGACCCCAGCGTTGCAAAGCAACAGTCACCACTGAGCCACCGTGCTGCCCTATATAGAGTACAGCGCTAACCACTGAGCCACCTTGGTGCCCTATATAGAGTACAGCGCTAAGTACTGAGCCACCATGCTGCCCTATATAGAGTACAGCGCTAACCGCTGAGCCACCGTGGTACCCTATATAGAGTACAGCGCTAACTACTGAGCCACCATGCTGCCCTATATAGAGTACAGCGCTAACCACTGAGCCACCTTGGTGCCCTATATAGAGTACAGCGCTAACTACTGAGCCACCATGCTGCCCTATATAGAGTACAGCGCTAACCGCTGAGCCACCGTGGTGCCCTATATAGAGTACAGCGCTAACTACTGAGCCACCATGCTGCCCTATATAGAGTACAGCGCTAACCGCTGAGCCACCGTGGTGCCTTAGAGTACAGCGCTAACCGCTGAGCCACCATGCTGCCCTATATAGAGTACAGCGCTAACCGCTGAGCCACCGTGGTGCCTTAGAGTACAGCGCTAACCGCTGAGCCACCGTGCTGCCCTATATGGAGTACAGCGCTAACCGCTGAGCCACCGTGGTGCCTTATATAGAGTACAGCGCTAACGGCTGAGCGACCATGGTGCCCTATATAGAGCACAGCGCTAACCGCTGAGCCACCGTGCTGCCCTATATGGAGTACAGTGCTAACCACTGAGCCACCATGCTGCCCTATATGGAGTACAGTGCTAACCACTGAGCCACCGTGCTGCCCTATATGGAGTACAGCGCTAACCACTGAGCCACCATGCTGCCCTATATGGAGTACAGTGCTAACCACTGAGCCACTGTGCTGCCCTATATAGAGTACAGTGCTAATCACTGAGCCACTGTGCTGCCCTATATAGAGTACAGTGCTAACCACTGAGCCACTGTGCTGCCCTATATAGAGTAAAGTGCTAACCACTGAGCCACTGAGCTGCCCTCCATAGAGTGCAGTGCTAATCACTGAGCCACCGTGCTGCCCACATGTAATCCTTAATACCTTGCATGAAGGTAGAGTGAACAGAACGCAAGTTTCATCCTCAAAGGGGTTCTCTGGGACCTATCCTCAGGGGAGGCCATTAAAAAGGTTTGTCCTGGGTGACTTAATTCTGCACTGGGGTGTATTCATTTAATCAGCACATGTGAACGATACCTGCCAAGTGAGATCATGTTCCCGGGAGGTATGTGTAGATTTGACAACATGGGCACCCTTGTGGAACCGGACACAGGGGCGGACATATCATTGGTGCAACCGGTGAGACAGCACAGGGGCCCTAGGGGTAAACGGGCCATTTCTACCTCCAAAGTAAGTGGAATTGTGCATTATGATGAGCTCTTGGTTTGCAAAGGGCCCATATACTGCTCTTGCAGAGGGCCCTCTTCTGTCTGTGTCCACCAGTGACCGGACACATGGAATAACATCAGATCAGTAGGGAGTGCCCAGCAGCATGAGCAGACTAAAGGGGCCGCGGAGCATGGCAAGCACTACATCCGCTTCATGGCTCACCAGGTGGAGTTTTATACATTTTCTTGTGAATGTACCTCGTATTGACTTGTATAGGACTAAGCTAAAAAGAGCTGCAGTACAGGAAAATGTAGGACACAGTGTTTGGTAACAATAAAGAGAACGAGGTTCTCGCCTATCACCTGAGAGGTGGGATTACTGCTGTTACACCCCTACAAATCTGATCTTCTTAGTCTATGGTAATCAATATCAGAATCCCAGAAACCCTTTTAATCACAAGGAATATTGTGGAAACACTTTTTTTCCTCCTGAATAACTTACATTTGTTGTTTTCTTATAATAATCTATATTGTTCACATCTCTTGCCAGACCAAAGTCAGCAATCTTCATGACATTGCTCTCCGTCACCAGCACGTTCCTAGCAGCAAGGTCCCGGTGTATACACTTCGGAGAAGGAAAGAACACACGGCAGAATTACCAGATGGGTGGGAGTCTATATGGTAAGGACATCATATCCCCCACTATTCTACCACTAATTCAATAAGGAAATAAACTGGAACACAACTCTTAAAGGGACAATGACATATCAGATATCATCGGCACATCCACGTCTCACGCCAACGGGCATGGATGGCCCTCATCATTCACTTTTATTAGAGTTCTTTGTAACTTCTACAGAAGTGGAGAAAGTCGCACATGCACACCCATTTCTGCATTCACGATACCTCAAAAATGTTACCTTCTATCCTGACGATGGGAATATCCCTCTAATATACAATTTATTTTGCAACTAGTGCTGAAACACCATTCATTTATGACTAAGCGCAGAGATAGACAGTTTGCCTAACAGACGACAATTACACATTATTAAAAGTAATAACTGTACTCTGCCAGCAGTCTCCTAATACAAAACTGAGGAGCCATGAAAAGAGAGTACGCCCAGCGCAGCTATCTCCCTTTATTATACCTTCTGTGATGCCAGGTATTCCATGCCCCTGGCCAGCTGATAAGTGCATGAGACCAAGTCTTTGAAAGTCATCTGCTCTCCGGGTACCCTATTAATGTCATACGAGTATTCCATCTCAATCGGTCGACGGGCCCGGAGGTACTCTCGCAGGTTCCCCTTAGCAGCATATTCTACGATTACATACAGGGTACCTGCAAATACATAGCATTGTGGAGTCAGTAGGATGCATAGACACACATATATTATATATATATATATAATATATATTATACATATATACACACACATATATATATATACACACACACATACATATATACATATATACACACACACACACATATATATATATACACACACACATACATATATACATATATACACACACACACACACATATATATATATACACACACACACACACACACACATATATATTATACACATATACACACACACATACATATATATACATACACACACACATTATATATATATATATATATTATATATATATATACACACACACTATATATATATATATATATATATTATACACATATACACACACACACATACATATATATATATACATACACACACAATATATATATATTATACACATATACACACACACACACATACATATATATACATACACACACATTATATATATATATATATATATATATATATATATATACACACACACACATATATATATTATACACATATACACACACATATATATATTATACATATATACACACACATATATATATTATACATATATACACACACATACACACAGTATATATACACATACTGTACATAAACACACATATATATATATACACACATACATAGACACACATACATACATATATATATATATATACACATTATATATATACACATTATACATATATATACATACACACATATACATTATATATATATATATATATACACATTATATACACACACACACATATATATATATATATACATACATACATAAACACACATTATATATATATACATACACACACACATACACACAACACACACATATATATATATTTTTGCACATACACACACATTATATACATACACATACATACATACACATATATGTGTGTATTTATACATATACATATACTGTACATACACACAAACACATTATATATACACTCACACACACATACGCACCATTTAAGCTGAATGCAAGGTGTCTAATAACTGGGGAGGTCACTAACTACTATGTACTTGAAAAAGACAGACAGGCGCTATCGTCACTAATTAACATGTATGCTAATAACAGGACCAGGGAAAAGCTGAAAGCCTGCAGGAGTCACCATTCATAGAGTTTAGGGCCGGCGGCCATTGAACTCCTCTTATGTCCTGCAGCGCGTTCTTTCTCTTTCGTCCATTAGTGACTCTGGGCCAAACTAATGAGCTGCATCAGGTCCTTTCATTACTAGTGACAAAATTAAAGCCCTTCTGTTCCTAAAAGTCACTTACCCCCCTGAGTGCATGCGCCCAGCAAGTTTATGATGTTCTTATGCTTTCCAATCATTTTCATCATCTCCATCTCCGAGACCAGATCCGCCAGGTCTTTCTCAGTAGCGTCATCTGGACGGGTTACAATAGGCACGCAGGTCTTATTACTATACATAGCCAATCCAACGAATATACTATTATTTATACACTCCTCAACATTGAAATTACAACACAAAGGAGGAAAAGTCATAGAATTGTGGAAATCACCGGATGGATAGACATGTTGCTGATCTGCAAATTATGAAAAATGGAAACAAAATTTTCAAAACATCTCGATTTATTCAAAAAATCAGCCATTGGTACAGCCATTTCTTCAAAGTGTCTGAGGAACCATTTTTTTTATGGTCTTCCATTTTTCATCACAACAACGGAAGTCCATATGTGACTGGTGACACTGTGAGCAGCCCGGTGGCCTAAACGTGCTACCATGACCTGCGGCGCCTACGGACTCGCTTCCATCAACGACGTCATTGGTCAGCAAGTGCAAAGTGAGCTGCCAGCAGTGGATCTTGATGATTAGCCCAAAAGCATTCTGCGCAGCAGAACATTTCTCAGACAACCATGAATACACCTCATCGATAGAAGCCATGGCGATTGGCGCTCATACTCTATATGGAATAATTTGAGATGTTTTGAAAATGTTTTCTGTGTTATAGGCAGTGGTGTTTCAGGGTTAGGCTTGTAGGTGTAACTATTTAGCCACAATTTTTTCCTTATTTATTTTATTTTTCATACTTATTAAGTAAAAAATCTTGTATCTTTATCTGGGCTTTACTACAGATAACAGCCTGCAGGACTATTTTTTTTTTTAATAAAAAATACAGGAAACTCAATGGATGCCTCAGAATTTGTTGGGATCTACTTGAAAAATCGATACATTATTCCAGTCATGGTTTCGATAAAAAAAGATGCCATGATGGTAGTGTGAACACAGCCCTTGGACAAGTTGGTGAAATACTTAGAATCATGTAAGGAAAAATGCCTGTCGTGGGCACGAACAAGTCAGCCATACACTTCAGACAACTGTTGGCCAAATGCTCGTTCATGCATGTTCCTGCAAATGGCCTTCTGCTCTTAACAGGGAGAAAGGAGTAAATCTCAGACAGACATCGCTGGTATATTTCCTTGGGAATAATAGTTATATGACAGTTGGTGTTCATAACGTTCTCTGGAGAACTGTATCTGGCATTTCAGGAGAACTTGCAGTCAAATGTCAGTCTACTTTAAGTTCCTTCTCCATAGAATTTTAAAAGCACTAACTGTCATGTCCTATCTCAGTAGTGCCAAAATCTGTCTTCATTGACTAGAGATTTTATCCCTAAATTAAGAGTGAAAAATCAATCCAGGAGGAGAAAAAAAAGCAGATTTCTCCAATAAGATATATGACAACATTGCTTATTTTTATGTTTACTATTGATCTATGACATAAAAATTAAAATCAAGGTTGTTCGTTAAAAGTCAGTCATGAGAAATATACATGAAACAATATAAGAACATAAGAAGGTAACTAATGTCTTTCACACTGTCATATTTTAAGAATTCTTTTTTTTCATATAGTTGTAATTTTTATTGAAAATTTTTCATATTCAACAGGAAATAGACTAGGGGGGGGGAAGGAATATAAATTAACAGGTTACAGTGAAAATAGAATGATCAAGTTTTGTGGTAGAGATGCAACAAATTATAGCGATATTCAAATTTGTTATATATAATTTTCATGGAGGTGAATTTTTAAATTTGGTTCTTATTTTTTTTTTTTTTACACACAACACCCAATGTGAAAAAAACATTATTTAGCGCATTATTATAAAATAATGACATTTCTCACCACTAGCTGCTATTATACATGTGTAGGATTCAGGAGGATCATTTTTTTATGATAGATGAGAATCCATGTAGCCAAGTAGAAAAAAGTTTTGATGAGAGGGCAAGACAAAAAAATAACTTTCAGACAGGATTTAATGGTGGTGGTCTTGGTGGCAAAAAGGATTGCATAATTCAAAGCAGGGAGGCTGTAAATTACACGTCTTTCCATAGCTGCTGTCTTTAAATCACAGAGAGGGGCAGCAATACTGCGAGGGGCTGCTGATTTATCTGTAGGGTCAGGAATGTGACCTGGTGTCCCCCACTGAGAGGGGAAAAAGCATCAATCCCCCAACCCTTTTACCTTTCAGCATCTTCACAGCAACAGTCACAGATTCCTTGGGCCGGTCTTTGTCAACCCCAAGAGCCTCAGCCATGACCACTTGTCCAAAACAGCCCTCGCCAAGGGGTTTACCCAGCGTCAGTCTGTTTAAAAAAAACAAAAAACCCTATAAATCATACGTTTTACAACAAAATCATAAAAAAATCTGCAAAATAGGTTAAATAATATTAATTATGTTGATTGATATAAATATTATCTATTCTATCCAAATACATAAAATGTCACCCAGCGCATGTTAAGGAAACCAACGCTGCTGTATTTGAAATTGCCGTACATAATAAATGATTGGGGGTTGGCCACCTATGGGAGGAATTTTTATTTTTTTACTCTTTTTTTATTATTAACTTAAATGCATGTATTTGAGGTTAGAAATTCATTTTACAGTTGGGATTCATTAAAAATGTTGCACCATTTAGATTTTACAGGCTCTGTTTCCCTGCCACATTCAATTTTGATGTGGTCTATAATCATAAATCAGCTGAGAGGAGCTCAGAAAAAACAGGTAAAAAGAGTATAAAAAAAAAACTCCCTGTCATAGATTCTCAGATAAAGAGGTGACCACTACTTTTACATTGATGGCCTATCCTTAGGATAGGGTCATCAATGTCCAATCGGCCAGGGTCGGGCACTCCGCCAATCAGCTGCTATCAGCACCGGCACCCCCATCGATATGCTGTCATCGGTGCCGGCACTCCCGTCGATCAGCTGTCATCAGTGCCGGCACTCCCGTCAATCAGCTGCTATCAGCACCGGCACTCTCGTCGATCAGCTGTCATCGGTGCCGGCACTCCCGTCAATCAGCTGTCATCAGTGCCGGGAACTCCCGTCAATCAGCTGTCATCTGTGCCGGCACTCCCGTCAATCAGCTGCTATCAGCACCAGCACTCCCGTCGATCAGCTGTCATCGGTGCCGGCACTCCCGTCGATCAGCTGTCATCGGTGCCGGCACTCCCGTCGATCAGCTGTCATCGGTGCCGGCACTCCCGTCGATCAGCTGTCATCGGTGCCGGCACTCCCGTCGATCAGCTGTCATCGGTGCCGGCACTCCCATCGATCAGCTGTCATCGGTGCCGGCACTCCCGTCGATCAGCTGTCATCGGTGCCGGCACTCCCGTCAATCAGCTGTCATCAGTGCCGGCACTCCCGTCAATCAGCTGTCATCGGTGCCGGCACTCCCGTCAATCAGCTGCTATCAGCACCGGCACTCTCGTCGATCAGCTGTCATCGGTGCCAGCACTCCCGTCAATCAGCTGTCATCGGTGCCGGCACTCCCGTCGATCAGCTGTCATCGGTGCCGGCACTCCCGTCGATCAGCTGTCATCGGGGTGGCGGCTGCTGGCCGGAAGTACTTGTTTATGGAGCTAGCTGTCTACTTATAGGGGCTGGGGCTTGGTACTGCACAATTGCCTCCTACTGATTTGTATAGGAGACAGATGTGTAGTACACTGCGGCAACTACTACAAGTAGACGGCCAGCTCCGCAAATAAGTGCTTTCCAGCCAATCGACGGGGGTGCCTGGTGCCGGATTCTAGCAGATCAGACATTGATGAACTATCCTAAGGATAGGCTATCAATGTAAAAGTAGTGGTCAACCTCTTTAACTCATTCTGCAGTCAGTGTAACACAAAAGATAAAGAAAAGCAAACAATGCAAATATTTTTCTTTTATTCAAAGCCAATGGTAAACATTTTTTAGATACAATTACATGCATTTAAGTAAAAAAATAAAAATAGTCCACAAAGATGGACAACTCCTTTAAGTTGACTTAATCATTTAAAATTTTGTGTACCGGTAATTCTTTCTTAAAAAGCTGAGTTAATAGTAAATGGGCCTATTTAAAGCAAAATATGAAAAAGTAATTAAGACTTAATACAAAGCATGAAAAAAACTAGTAAAATATAAAAAAAATCTTTAAAATGTAATATAAAGCTTTAAAAATAACACCCCCTACATCTATATAACAAATACTATTAGTATACTACTAAAAAGGCATACTTCTCTCTTGGAAATTCCCACTTTGGATCATGAGGAAGCTCGTACTCGGACACGTTTGGTAGGAGCACCGTGTCGGCGCTGGATAGGAGCCGCGTAGTGATCCTCACCAGTGGAGTTGTAGAATTCATAGAAGAGCTGGAATCTGCCGACACCTGAAAGTGGAAAGAAGTCTGTGATATATGTCATATGACAGCAGAACAAAGAGTCATCTCAAGGCAGCCGTCCATGTGCAAACTCAGCTCTAGTCAGTAGATGAGCCTCCATCACTCCAGAGAAGGTCAACTCAAGGCCTTTAAAAAATAGTTCCCTCCATATAGCAAAATAGATAAAATTAAACAATAAATGCCCAACCCACCAACCTCCACCACCAAATCCAAATCCTTCCCTACACGCTCTGGATTCACTGCTGTCTATATTAGATTTTTATCCCATAGATCAGACCCCGGCGTTCATACTGTTATGGCATATTCTACCAAAAGGTTAGAACATTACGAGAGGAGAATGTCACTTTAGAGGCACATCATTATTATCTTATTTTTCTTTTCTGTCACTATTGGATCTGTTTTTCCCATCTGTACATGGTAATCAGAAGACTTGTTTGGGTTTTTGACGACCTATACTGTGGTAGTGTCTTGTCATTTAGTCTGCTGGCTCAAGTCAGTGTGTGTTACATGTGGTATTTCTAGCTCATATCATGATTACCTTATACCGCTGCCTTTTTCAAGAGCAAAATACCAATTAAATTATGGAGAATTAGTTCATGAAGATATCCGAAACCAAAGTAAAGTTTTGCAGTTACATCACTTGTGAATTACAACCTTCATTATACAATATATGAGAATATAGAAAGCTACATAGAAGGGTGAAAACGGATTCTGCAGGAGTCCAGATGGCACTTCATGACTTTCCATTCTCCCAAAACAATCCCGAAGGCTTTGGCTGTTGGGTAGTTTAGGATTCAAAAGTCGTAAAAGGTCCATTCTCGGTAGATATCAGGAACTACCATTTATTACTTAATCCATACAGAGAAAGGTCATGTACCCATCATGGCAGGATTACTTGTCATGAGTCATGACCACTATACCAATGCATTTGCTTTGTGGTGTCAAACCTTGGAAATCTGGCCCAACTAAACACGTGCTGGAATAAAATTAATTTGTTATGTTTAACATAATATTATAGTACTACAATTACAAAATGTATTATAGGGGTTGTCCATGCTTGGGGCTCAAGTCTGCAGGCACTGTATGTAACCTTAGACTTGTAAATCCTCACATACAGTGGGATGTCAGGATTCTCCGGTGCCGAGAGAAGGCGGGTGCAAGTATACAATGTGCATGCATTTGTTCACATGCCAACTAGACGTATGCTAACTCGCTCAAATTGACACGTCTAGTCAGAATGTGACCGGAAATAACATGACTGCCTGCTCCCGGTGAATGCTGACAGCTCGCTCTGTGCGCACTGCGAGGACTCACAAATCTGCAGTCACATAAGGTGAATGCAGACTTGAGCCCCAAGCCTCCACAACCCTTTTAACCCCTGAAATATTAATAACTGGAGCCAAAAATACAACTTCTTAAGTTTGCCAGAGAGTCTAGTATCTATCCCACCATCAATAGGATTTATCTACATATAGATTGGTAATATTTTTTCTCTCCTCAAAATGTATTTTTGCCCAACACTCCAACCCTCAAAAAATTAAAGAAAAAAAAATCCACAATGTCAGAATGCACATGTATGTATTAGTCTGGCTATAAATTGTGGAACGAATGTTAGTATGAATGTTCGCTCCAGACTATGGGTGCGACTAAACAGGCGGGCAACTACTTATGGAATAAAGAAACTTTTGTTATTAGGCTAGGAGATATTTTGGCTTAAAAAAATCCTCTTTCTCGGTAGCACATTGTCCTATGTAAACTGATGTTCATCTGCAGCTAACATGATACTCTTCAGGAACAGAAAGATGGTTTTAATGATTTTTCTGCGAGAACATAATATTCATCAGCTTATTTACATAGCTCATTAAACGACCACCAGTTGACTTGCGTGTAGGCTGCCATTTGTTGGCCTGGATTGGCCCATCTAAAGAAGCATAATTCTATGTGCAATACAAGGTTTTTTGGAGCACGGAGTATCACAATGTCACTCCAGCTGTTGTTCACATTTCTATTGCTAATATTCTCAACTAATAATATACAATTTTGGCTCCACATCCAACAAAAATAAATCTCGATCACACACAAGTGCTTCTCTTTAGTGCGGGAACGCTCTCTAAACCCACTGCCATCGGTGAATGTTTGCCATCAAGACAGTGTGTCCAATTTGCTCTACAAAAAAAATACAAGTCAGATTTTATTTTTTCCCTATCAATTGTTCACCACTTTCCCTCGACATCATAGGCAACTGCTTACTTAGCATCCCCTTCATCCCAGCCTTGAGTGTCACTAAAAATAACTTTATAACATATGGTGGACAGAAGGTACAAGGTCACGGGATGTCGCAACGTAGATAGTATTTTAAGCCTTAGTCAAATAAAACAAATATAAAAAAATTGGACAGGCAATATAAATGATGAAACTACGTAATACAAGTTACACAAAATGGTAGATAATGCAAAACAGAGAAACCCTGTCTAGAGGAGATCTGAAGATCCATGCCAGCAACTAGAATACTGAATGGACACCATGCCCATAACATAGCCCAAACCTTGTGAATAATGCCACTGCAATCACAGTGTTTAGTGTGAACTGTAGAGACAATGGGCAGTACCCCTGGACTAGCGCCTCACAATCAGATCGCTGGGATTGGAGTTTCGGCACATGGTGGCTGCGGGTCGGCGCATAAAGTTTTTTGAACTCTTTATCTACTTTCTGTTACCTGGCGGTGCAGAGGAATTCTCTTGCTGAGCTTGTGGACTACAGGTGGCCCAATTAAAGTCTTCTTCTTCTTGGCTCCGTTGAAAAAGTGGAATATAAGGCAAATAGCAATAAAACCGATGATAAAGAAGGTTCCACCAATGTAGATTCCTATTTCCATGTAGTACGGTAAAGAACTGACCTCTTCGGGAGGATCTATACCTGCAAAAGGATTTAGGGTGAAAAAGTGAGTAAGATTTCCAGCCAGGAATCTCAAATATTCTATATTGCCCATATCAAGACTCACAGACACACCAGCATTCAACTCCTATGGGTTTCACAATGTGTGGTGAATTAACTGTTAAAACTAATGAATAAAAAAAATCATAAGACTTCTTTACAAATTCATTACTACAGCATCTCAATCCTAGCAAATATGTCCTAGTCCGAAGCCCCCGGCAGACCAAAAACACTACAAGCACAGCATGAGCACCTGATCTCTGCATCCGGGAACCTACTAGACATTAAGCGATGCTTGATTTGTGAGCACAGTGCAATCACGCATTGCTAGTGCTGGCAAAGATAATGCCCAACAACGGACAAGGCAAGGTGGTGACTCACTACGCTTTGTCCTGATTTGACACCAGCCTATGGTTTCGACAGAAAAGAGACTAGACAATGAGGCACTGAAAGACTGAGAAACAATTGTAAGTAAAGGGCCCAGATTTAGGGATCTAATCATAGGTTTAACCAAGATTTTATTTAATTTTAAGAATCAAAACTTAAGAAAAATGGAAATTCTTACCCTATAGGATTGTGGAATCTACCATAATGTATGATGCTAAACATACAAATTTACGCACACACATTCATCCACGGCATTGACTTACTCATCAGATGGACAAAAAAGGTAACTAATCCTGATGTGGGGGACATTACCTTTCTATTTCATGTAGATGTCTGTCCCCCAACGTAAAATAGCAGCAGGAAAAGAAGAAAAACAGAATGAAAAGTCTGAAGAGACCGGATAGTAAGGAGAGAAGAGTCCTGTACACCAGCAATGTTTTTTTCTGTTGTGGTTTAAACAATTTTTCAGCAGCGCTAAAGGGGTTAAAACACAACAAAGCAAAAACATCTTGCCCCCGAAATGCATAAAGAGCCCATGCTATGCAATTCGAGAACTAGGAAAGTAGATGCAGAGGTAAACACGGTTACACGGCTCCAAACCCTACTAAATTAAGGTCAGAGTGGTTAATGTTCTATTCTTAAAGCATACGGAGAATATAAAATTTGTCACTAGTGTTTTTTTTTCTTGCGTGATTTATACTGGTTTCCTCGGACAGGAGCAGTGATCATGGTTTACCCCAGCAACAGAAAAGTTAAAGACAGAAACCCAAGACAGGAGGATAATACCTGGCAGAACCGTCAACCAGGCAGAGTGTTGAGAAATCCCAATGGAATTTCCAGCTATACAAGTATATTCCCCAGCATCCTCAAAAGAAACATTTCTGACATATAAGACTTCTATTTCTTCATCTGTAATGTTAACACCGGCAGCCTGGAAGAGAACGATGGCAAAAAAAAGAAAAAGAAAAGCAATACCCCATGAGAAAAGGAAACACGTGGCGTGTGCTCAGGAGATGTCTCAAGCCTTGGAGAGGCACATTGACCTTTGAGGATCTCCCTTGCTTTCCACAGAGACCTTCTCTAAAAGACCCAACACACCAAGAGCCACCATGAAAACATTATGAAAACAGACAGCAGTTTAATGCACATTGCCCATCACCAGAAATTACCACCATTAATGCATGCAGTGCGATCACAGAACATGGAAAAAACTCAGACCCACGAGTAAGGATTTCATCTTCTTATACAAGATAAGGGGGAAGGGATCGGAATGCTATCAACTTTCCTAATTCTAATTAATGAGTTTGTAAAATGAAGTTGAATGTTCAACTTGTAATTAGGTTTATTTACTGCCCATCAGTTCATAAAGTAAAGTTAGGCAATAAGGGCATGTGCACAAAACGTCTTTTTCAGGTGTGCTCCGCCTGAAAAAGTGCTAAAAATTGGCAAAAAGAGAGAGAACATATGAACAGCAATGTCAAAGTGACTTGGTGTGCACATATTCCATCGTTTGTCACTTCTTTTCATTGCATGAGACTTTGAAAATTGTGACGCGCCTAAATGAAGTGACTGATCTATTCTTCTGGCGACACTATGTTATATATGGAGAAAAAAAAAAACGCTGGCGGCAAAGCGGCCTTAAAAGACAGCCAAGTAAACGTCAAGGTGGACAGTTTGGGGAAAATAAGCATCTTCTGCTTCAAAAACGTTATAGGTATGCCCGCGTCTAAAAAACTCTGCGTGCACATACCCTAAGCGGGCCAAGTCATCAATCGTATCAGGATAAGCTATTAATTAACGAGGAACCACTGACCTCATTAACAGAAGCAATGTGCCTCATTAAAGTGTTGCAACTTTCTGAATATAGCTTTGGCCTCCAATGTGTGTGAAGGTCTTAATAGGAAGACTGAGATAGAAAAATATGGATGAACGTGTAACACAACAAAATGAGTTTGGGTGTCAGTGTTAGGAGGAAACAAGAGAGGTTAATAATTAATGAAATCCTTAAGCTCAATGGGTATTTTTCCATGGCCGTACTTCATTACGGCATAACACCACCTCCAGATTTTTGTGAAACGCCACCTTTGCCAAAAGCACCAAGAGCCCATTCGTAGCCCATGTGCAGCGGCAGGAGACGTTACCTGGTTCTTTCTTCACCACTGTGAGCCAGGCTGACTTGTTGGCCTCTCCAATATAATTGGAGACCGTGCAAATATATTCACCAGCATCTGCTTCTGTCACATTGTACAGATTCAGCACCTCAGCGCTGGAACTGTTTATTCCTGAGTGCTAGACATGGTCAGGTGACACAGGAAGAAAAACATAGAGCCGTTGACTATCGGACGTATCGGTATTGGTGTCCCTATATATATGCAACATGATCATTAAAAATGGCTGCAATGCTGTAGCTGGTAGACTTCATAAAGAGGTATTCCCATCTCAGAATGGAGAGAGGCACACATGTGCAGTAACATCTCCATTCACAGTGGTTAGTGGGGGACCAAGAGGTAAGACCTGCATCTCACAGACATTTATGACATATCCAGTGATGGGAATACCCCTGTAACTGAATTATTCTATTCCAAAATAGAAACTTTGCTCTTTGTTACTCATGATAAATCAATGTTCTACTACACATATTAATTATTTTGCTTAAAGATATTTTTCAATTAGGATTAATCAGTAATGTTTGAATAGTAGGGACTGTTGACCATGTAAAGGGCCTGACACTCCAAAGGTTGAGCTACTGTGCCCCTGCGAACAATGAGGAGGTACAGCAACCCAAAAATTATAAAGCAACTACCACGTTTTAATCAATAGTGATCCCAAGGTAACTATCCCCCAACAAACAAACATTGATGACCTATCCAAGTGTAGAAAGCTAGCTATGCAGATGGCTGTCAAATGAACGATGCTTTGGCCAACAGCCATCTCAGCCAACGCTCCCATACAGAGGAGTTCTTCATCGACTGAGCGCTCGTGTTCTCTATGCGAAAGCCTCCGACTGACACGTCAGCCGCTGGCGTATCTCCAGAAGAACAATGCGATCGGCAGTCCATAATCAGTCCTGTGCAATCGACATCGCTCCCAACCATCAGTCGGCTGGCACCAACATACACATTAGACCATCGGCCAAACTTTTCAATATAGACGGGTTTGGCTGACATTAGTCTAATGTGTTTCGAGGCCTTAAGTTCTAGAGATGTTATATAATTTTCTACTCTTCCTTTACAACAATAGAGGTAGGTTCCAGTAAACCTTGGTAAAAAAGCATATTATGATATATCATCAAGACTAACAACTATTAATATTCTGGTTTTAAGGAAGAATTACTCTGGAAAACACCTTACACATTTATGCTATGTAACAGTTTCTTACCTTCAAGACCTTCATGTATGGGATCCCGTCTACCCCATACCGGCTTCCATTCTTTTCCACATATCTCACCCAGCGAATATGGGGCTGGGCATCGCTGTATACCTTGCATACAAATTCTGCATCTCCTCCAACATAGGCAGTTGTGTTGGCTGGGAGACCTGCCTGAAGTATAGGTCGATGAGAGGAGCGCTCTGTTGGAATAAAAAAAAAACAGAGAAGGGGGCATTAAAAAAAAAAACACAAAATTCGAAACAACTTTGAGAATTCTTGACCTTAAGTTGGATCTCTAAGATTTGGAGCATGGACTTTCCTTTAGTGAAATGCACACAAGGAACTTAATGCAGCGTTCAAGAACATTAGTCAAGAACATTAGCTTAAGGTCGATATTTTTGTAAGACTGTTCTACATTAAAGTTGTAAAGTGTATATAAGGACCTTCTACAACAGATCACACATTTACACCACAAGCATATATGTTCAAAGTTATATATGTTATAAAATAAATAAGGGCAGAGACGCCAACGAAGGAGGGGGGAATAACTCCAGTCTGTAAACCCGTTAAGTTCCTGGCAAGGGTCCCTAAAGCAAAAATCAGTGCCAAGTTGGAAGGGAGGGAGATGTGTATTTGTAAGTAATGGGGAGGGAGGAGGGAATAACTCAATCTTCAAATGATACCGCCAAGGGGAGGACAATAGAAAACATGCTAGTTTATACAGGCCAGAGAAGAAAGAAACAAGGAGCATGGATTCCGTACCCATAAATTTGGATGCCAAGATTTGTGTGTCACCTGTGGCAGAGAGTGCTCTAATTAACTAGTGTGGTTCTAGAATCTACCAACGATGGTAGAAATACTGACCTGAATGACACAATACTTAGAGGAAATCATGGTGCCAAGCAATGCTTCTACCGTGTCCTGTCCAATTCATCTGATAACTAACTTTTGCTTGGTTCATTACTCGGTGAATCCATTTTCACAATACTACTTGGGTTTCCCATTACCCTCCAGAAGTTTTCCCACCTGCAGCAGCTCTCGTCACTCCTGACGTACAAATGATGTTAATTTTCACACTTTCCATGTTATGAGAAGAGCGGAAAAGAGTAATAATGTGGATGAGTAAAGGAGATTGACACTTTCTAATTTTAATCTTCGCAACAGAACTTTCAAAGACAGGGGCTACTGATCTTTAATTGCGCTCCGTATTCCACTGGCAAGGAAGGTGTTAAGGAGCGAAACGAATCCAATCACTGGGAGCGTCTTACACACACACACATACCATGTTCCAATAAATTGTTTCACAAACAGACGTCCAGAGAGCAGCCTCATGTAAAGCCAGCACACCTCCCTGGAACAAAGGCGGCTTTCATGCAGGTTGCTCTCCCTGGCACTCTGTGGGGAATTGGTCCGCTGACGTAATCCTGGCAGTCCCAGCACAAGCGCCAACCTTGTTTAACTTGCAGTAAGTTAAAGTGTAGAAGGAAAGGGGGGAGAAATTAAAAAAAAAAAAAAGAGAAAGGAATCTTAAAACGATCACTCCGGATTTGGGGCACTGATGTAGAGTACTGGAGAATGATGTGTGGTTCAAAAGATATATTTATCCAACTGTATTTTTGCCTTTGAAGTCACAATAAATGATTCCCTGCCTACATTTTTACTACCCATTAAGTTAAACAAGCGACTCACAGCTCACCAAGACCAGACAGAAACAAAGCAACGGAGAAGAAGATCATTTTGGTCTCCATAAAACAAATGTCAAGTAGACCCCATGTGATAGACTCCTTATAAGATCTGTAGATGCCCTCGGAATACGGCCTCATGATGCATTCTGGGTGACCATCCATGGAATCCTTAGAAAGAACAAGGTGAAGTTTCCTGTGTGTATGTGCACCATAAGGGTCTCCTATAGCTACTATGGGGCGCCCGGTGAGAAGGGTTGCCATTTTGAGTTTTTACTTTTGCTGGAAGGTTATAAAAAAAAAATCAAGGGCAGACAATATTTTTTACAGACTGTGAGGAACTCCCTTTTCCTTACACAGACATATTGGAAAACCATCATAAGCCATTATGACTGTGATACATGTGTGCCACAACACAACTATGATAAGACGACATCAGCTGCATTCACCGTAAAGTGTAAAACGGTGATAATTACAATCAAAATAATCTGTAGAAGTTTCTTCAGTTTAAAAAAAAATAAATCACAGGTGACTTAAGTTTTTCTTATGGAAAAGACAAAAAAGTGCCCTATTTTTACGGATTGTCCTGGAATTTTTAGATGGTTGTCAACGCAGTCGGTGAAAACGAGCCTGCTGTTAAAATGGAGCACCAAATGTTCAAACCAAGAACAGGTACTTGTTGCACATAACATTTCACCATCCCGCCTACTTCTTTTCCATCTGTGTCCTTCTGAAACTCCTGTAAAGTCACAGGTGTCAATCAAAGAAAAAGCTGATCGAGATGGATGGAAATTAAGTAGGAAGGAGCACTGGACTATTTGGCCACGTCAAGGGAGCTTAGTTTGAATAGTCCCTTTCTACTAACAGACCTTTTAAGTGGAGGGAATCTATGTAGGACTTATCTGTAGAAGCACTGCAATGAGAGTACAAGAAACAAAGGTGAAAACTGGCACAATAGTCATGGAGAAAGGGTAGTGACACCAAACCAGAACCATGTATGGATCCAGTGTTCCCTATTTAACGCCTGGTGCCAATTCTCAGAAGGACTCCATCTCCCCTACATGATCCAATTGCATCCCAAATGTCCAACGAAGCAGCAACTTTGAGTGATATAAGTAGCTGCCTACTTCTCTCCGCAGTATAAACAATATATAGTTTAATAAAAAGAGGAGGTAAAAGGCACAAGAGTTGAACAGTAAAACATTTTCCATTCTTAGGAAGAGACATTAAGCAAAAAATATGAGCAAGGTGGTAAGAAGACAGCTGTGGAGCCTCCAAGAACACTATCAAGGCTGCAATCAGGAGCCCAGCCTAAACTATGTCAGCATCCTTTCCTGGACAACCTTTTAGCAGCGGAACTATTTCATTAACCCTGTGCTAACTAAAGCCATATTACAATCAACTTATAAATAGCAGACAACACAAACTTGACTTTCACGGAAATTGTTTTCATGTTGACGTTGTTTAGTTCCAACATGAAAGCAGATGTGTACAGAATAGAGGCCCACGGACAAATCTACAGATATATAAATAGATTCGGTGTAGACCACGGATGCTCAGTAGAGCATGCAGGAGCACACCTAGGGATGGTTAAAGAGTTTTTTTTATACTGCCTTCGGCTTGATCTCGAGCCATGGTGACTTGATGGATGAACAATCTGTAGGAAGATCGATCTTGTGCAAGCCTAGATAGGTCCACCACAGTCTTCTGAGCTGTTATCTTGATAATATCTAGCCATTGGATGGCTGTTCTTCCTCTTTGCCTTGTTCCTTCTATTCTTCCGACCATGATGTTCTTCTCCAGTGATTGCTCTCATTGTATGATGTGTCCAAAGTAGGCAAAGAATTAGCTTGGTGATCCTTGCTTCGAGTGCCATATCTGGCTTGATTTGTTCCAAGAATGATTTGTTTGTTCTTCTTGCCATCCATGGTATTGATAACACTTTCTCCAGCACCACAGTTCGAAGGCATCGATTCTTCTTCAGCCATTGATTCTTCTTTAGCCTTGTTTCGTTATCGTCCATGATTCACATCCGTGTGTTACTGTAAGGAGGACAAATCCCAAAAGGGGATTAACCCTTTAAGTGTGTAAAAACGTGTAAATGTATGTTTTGTATGAACTGTATGATGTCATGTACTAATGTGGTTTCTAATGTGTAAAAGTAAGAAAGGTGTTAATATAGGTAGACAGTGTGTCCTAGGGGTAACTAGAGTAGGACATTAGTGGGGTAGTGTATATAGATATATGGGTTTAATGACAGTTTGCGAGGGATCACTAATGGGGGCATGTTAGAGATCTAGTTAGAAAGTTATAAAAAATATGTCAAAGCAGTAATTGGGTTTGGTCACTAGAGGGGGGCATTGAGCACATCCAGTCCAATAGGGACAATAGTTAGGGACTTGTTGCTAGGGAAGGATTGCCTCCAAGCAGGAATCTGTCAGGAAGATTTCCTCTTAGCGGGAGTCAGTCGGGGTGGACCTTGCTAGTGTGAGAACATCCACGTTCCTGGGCCCTGAGCATAGGGTAGGAAGAAGAGGGGACCAGCAAACCCTGAAGAAGCCGGTGAAGGTTTCACCGTGGTAGCGTGAGCCCAAAGAGAGTGGATTTACGTAGCAGTAGTCCAGTGGAAGAACCACTGTGGGAACACTCAGCCGAAGTGGTCGTGCTGAGGCGTAGCAGCGAGTGGGCCATCAGAAGTATCCGGGCAGGATAACCAGAGAGGGGTGGACGACCTAGTAGACGTGTCTTTCTTACGCTGGTTTGAAGTGTCTCCAGGGAATGAGATCGAAGTGCTGTTTTCACCGGGCTCCTCATCCCGTCAATACTTAATGGTCCATTCTGGTGTAGCAGAGAAGAAGAAGCAGACTTGTGAAGAATGTATTGCTGGTATCGTTTAAGATGTGCTTATGGTGTTTTGCATGTGCTGTGTCCAGAGGAAAATAAAGCAGAACTGTTTGACGTGATTTGGGACTCTGACTCTAATTGCTCCCATTACATTACCACAGAAAAGACCAATCTATGTACCACCCAATAGTGCACATGAAAAAAAGAAACTTTGTAATATATCTTATCAGAGAATTCCACTTCTTTCTCCTCCTGGGCTGATGTTTTATTATCCATTCTTGGGTAAAATCTGTCTTCAGTGAACACAAATATTCCCTTTACTGAGATAGAAGAGGACAGTTGGTTCTCATAAAGTACATGGAGAACAGTAACTGTTGTTTCAGAAGAATGACTGTCTTCTAGCTCCTCCCTTCATGGAATTTTAAAGCACCAACTGTCATCTCCTATTTCAGTAATGGAAAAAGACTGAATACAGGTTTTTCCAGGAAAAATATATATCTTTGTACCGTGTTAGCCAGTAATTTTGTTCCATAAAGATGCGGTACATTCTGGTATCCTCCATTTTGACACAGACAAAAAATATATATCTTTGTACCAGTGAGCCAGTTCTATGCCTGATGAAGGGACCTGAGTATTCTCAAAAGCTTGCAATTTGTTACCATCTTTTCAGTTAGCCATTAAAAGCCACTGAGATAAAATGTTTTACCCATGAATTGCATGTGTCTAGAAGAAAGAAGCCAATTTCTCTGATAAAATATATTACAAAGTTGCTTATTTTCATGATTTTGATTTACAAAATTAAAATGACTCATAAAAATTAAGGCATAATTCCCTTCAAAGCATATTATACGAAAAAAAAATTTTTGGTGTTTTTTTGTCTATAAAAGATTGATCCGTGATCGATGTTCTTGAACTCACTTACGGTAATATTCTTCGATACTAGGGCCAATTAGTTGAACATATATATTCTCCATGGGGTCAAAGGAAGACTCCTTTGAGAGGGCTGTCTAGAGAAAACATGGACTCCTTCAGGAATATGAAGAATGGCCACCATGAGAGGCATTATATCGAATGCAAGGGACTAACTTTAAATTAGAAATTTGCCAGCGTTTCCAGTTTTTTTGTTTAACATGTTCGAAGATGGTAATAAATCTACTTACAAAAATTGTCCCATATGGGTTTTTTTGTATGTAAGGAAGAGATAAGGAAATTGAAATATTTTAGTCTGATGACTTCAGGAAAGTTCAGCTTTAGGAAGAATTTTCTATAAAAGTGTGGAGTGGATTTTCTATATCAAGGAACAACATCCTTTGAGTTCCCTGAACCGTTCCTTCACAAACAGGTTTCAAGTGTGCTTGCTCCACCAAATTCCTCTGCCGGTGAGTGCTGGAAAGCCGTGCTTAATGCAGTCTGGCTTGGAATCTATGCTCCTTTTCATTTCTCCTTCAAACATTTTGTGGGAAGTTGACTTTGTTAAAAAAAAAAAGGCAGGTTTCTGCACATGATCTTTGCATAATTGGAACCTTACAGCTCCCCCACAACCCTCTCTTTGCATCCTATGGGAGCAGCTATGGTGTTATTACAAGTCTTACGTTCTTGCTTTTCCTTCACTTTCCGAGCTTTGGGTTTCAGAGCTCAGCAGTCGGATTTCATTTCCTTTGCCCTAGAAGCACTTTGGGTAATGGGGCCAGCAAGGGAACTCATCCTAGGCCAATCTGGGACACCACCAATAACAGGGTTAATAGCTGTCCTGGTCATCATATTCATGATCTCCTTCATAGGGCAATTGTATGAACTGAAAATATTGTAACACGTTCCCTGAGCACTTAGGATGGTCACTGCGAATATTGTGACGTGATTAGTACAATACCACATTTCTCATTTCAACTGTAGTTCTTTTTACCAGGAATGAATAAAAAGTGTTCACACCCTGAATAATGGGACAATTACGCTCAAGGGGAACCTGTCACTAGATTTATGTTGCCCGAACCATGGGCAGTATGAATCAGAGCCTGACTGTATAATTGCAGCCAGGTATGGTTTATGCTGAAATGCTTCTTCCTTCTGTGCACACGTGGGTGAGACCTGTCAATCAACTGCAGTGGTACGGGAAAAGTTCTCCATATCGGACTAGTCACGTCTCTAACTATGGTGCACTGCCGACTACTCAAACTAATCAGTTGCACACCGATTCACGGTATCTGTGTTTCGGGCAGAATTAATGTAGTGCCAGGTTCCCTTTAATGTATTATCATAAAAATGTTATTATATTAATCATATTTTATAACATTTGTGTTTTTTTTTTTTTTTTTAACTTTTACATACAACACTCTTACTCTAATATAAATATATTTATTCATTTTAATTTTTTAATCCAGAAATCTTGCAGTTTTCACCCTCACCACCGAGTCTAACAATCAGCTGACACATCCTGGTCTGTAGATATCACAGACACATAACACCTCTCTATGCAGTAGATAACGTACAAACCACCATTCATAATAGGGCATATCACAGCTCACCTCCTCTCCCTCTCTGCACAGATCACAGGGCATGCCACAACTACACACTACTATAGAGGTCAATGAACCTGTCCGGTCTATTGGCTGTTGTAAAGATATCTAAATGCTGCAAAGAAAACTTAGCTACGATTGTGGACCCCATAATCTACACTGCGTTGCCCCATCTACAGGGCAGCACGATGGTTCAGTGGTTAGAACAGTAGTCTTGCAGTGCTGGAATCTTGGATCCAAATCCCACCAAGGACAACATCTGCAAGGAATTTGTATGCTCCACCTGTGTCTACGTGGGTTTCCTCCCACACGCCGAAGACATATTGATAGGGAATTTAGATTGAGAGCCCGATGGGGACAGTGATGATAATGAATGTGAAGTGCTTTGGAATTAATGGTGATTATAAGTGAGTAAAATCAAATAAATAGATCATCATGTACAGAAAATAGAAAAAAAATGTACAATCAGAAAATAAAACCAGATTAGAAGAAATTACTATTTATCATTATCTGGTTTGAAGTCATAAATAATATATGTTGTACAGTCCCCCCTAAAAAAAAAATCTTTATATTACCACCGTCCAGCACAATATAAACAACTACTACTACACTTGGTGCTTTCTTGGCGCTCATCACCATTCTACACATGGTAGCAGTCACGGTGCAGAAGATGCCTCCAGCTTCGTGAGCTCTGCACAGTCATGTCTCCGCTTCCAGCTCACCTAACCATTTTCGATGTATGTCAACAAGTTCTTCCCCACCTGCTGAACAGGCAAGTCAGGGCAGGACAGCACGTAAAGAGTGAACATCAAATAATTTCATCTTCAGCAATCCCTGACTATTGTTCTTCAGATCCACGCCTCCTGAGCCCACAAATCTACAGAGCATTGCGCTCTCCTCATCCTTCTGTTATCTTGTGGATTATCTCATCTTTACGTTGTGTTCCGTCACTCACTATCTGCACTAAATGATGGAAAGGTGTGACATAATCTAGATATTGGCCTGAGCACCATAGCGGCACACCTGGTCTATCCATCGTCACACTTTTGTAGAAAATCATAACTTGCATTATTCTGCTGGCTCCGCCAAGATCTTCTGCCATGGTAGTAAAAATTACATGGATCTTATCGAAGCACAATGAGGCAAATCCTATTATACTGGTTTAATACAGTTCAGATGGGGTGAGAGGGACAGGTTATCACGGTATATTGTCATATATAGAGGTGAGCGAATTTGCTCGGATTCGGTTCCGAATACGATTGGACTCGAATATTGTTTTTGCAATATTCGTCGAACACATCCGAACGTCATTAGAGTCAATGGGAGTAAAAATAACCGAATATGTTCAGAACCGATCATAAGACAAACATTCAGCACGAATAGTGTTGGATATGGCTCGAATATGTCAAAATCAGATTCGGGGACAAAACCAAACAAATTTGCTCATCTCTTATCATATATCCTTGCTGGGTCTATAATGTGAAAGAAGACCCCCATGCAAATTAGATAATAGTCGAATGAAAATGATGATCTCGGTAGGATTGGACGACCATCTAGAGATTATGTCGGGCAACATATGGATTGGGGAGGTTGGAATTCAATCCTTTTGTACCGCGGTGAGATAACCGTTGTCATGGAGAACACAAACACTTGGCCAAGAGTTCTTGTGTAGGGGGGAGTTGGGAGAGATGACGGTCAGCAGGAAAATCGTGCGGCTAACAGCTATGTCATGTGTGTGGCTATCTTAGAAGTGTCAGACTGGGTGCTAAGGGCCCACAGTAACCATCTCCAGGCCCCCACTTTTCAGCTTCATGCAAATGTGACATTATCCTCAATCGCAAATTTATATAACAATGAAGTGGGTAGCAATAAATGAATAAGATGCTGCCTCTGTCTGTACATAGTGAATCAAGTATATTGTGCTAAGCACTGCTCATATAAGAAGGTGATGACCACTCTTGCACAGGGGCCCACCGGAGGATTCTCCTGCTCTCCTATGGGCCAGTCCAAGCGTGATCCTTTGAATAGTAAGTTAAAAAAAAAAAAAGCTACTCCTCCCAGGTTATGCTCCTTGGAGTGGAGGGCGCATACAAGTCCACGGCACTAAAGAGGGATACGTTTGGCAGGTAAGAGACAGATGATGGAAGGTATAGTTTGACAACAGCAAGAAAGCCAAAGATTGCATAAGACATTAAGCACGCTGGATTCAAACATTTAACTTTAATTAAGCAGGGCCATTTCTTTACCTTAAAATAGTACATCTAGTACAGCATGCCAAGAGCCCATCTAGCTACATACAAAGAAGCCCATTGTGTAGGTGCGAGAGCAATGCTGAATTTAACTAATTTACTGTGTAAGCTATGGCACTACTGGCCAGTTTGGCAGGAAGGAGAACCTATTCCTGGAGACTTATTAGGAATTTTCCTCCTCGGCTCCTGGCCGCCCTCTGTGATGGTGCGTCAGGTTTAACATTATGGAAGTCATAGAATAAACTGGTACTACTGATGCAATCTGACAAAATCACTCAGCTCTAGCCTAAGAAATACAGTCCCAGGGTAGAGAACATAGAGGTGGAAATGGTCAAGGATATATTAACGTTTCAGTAAGGCTAGCGGTACACACAGTAATGTTTTGTGACCTAACAACTTGCAAATTTTCAACCTTTTCCAGTGCAGCCATCACAAAAAATCCAACACTTTTGCATGTGACCACTTTGGTCTCATAGGGTTCAAAGCAAGTCGACTTCTCCCTCCCATGTCACCTGCCTGCAATTTTAGAAACCGGATAAAATTTCTAATAAAGTCACGTGACACTAGGTCACACTAATGAATTTGGTCACACACCTTGACCAAAAAATGCTGTGTAGCCCTAGCCTTAGCCTTAAGGGTGATTTATGGGATTATAAAACATGGCTGCCTTCTTTTCAATTAGTTGTGTTTGATATTGTGCTTAACCCTATTCTGTCAGATAAGACTTAGCTGTAATACCAGGAAGGGTCCAAAAACAAGCGAGTGGCGGTGTTTTAAAAAAAATAAATAATATAATAATCAGCCATGTTTTTCCGCATACAATCACTTTAAGGCGTTGACAAGGATGGACGACGACCAATTTATTTAGGCTTCAGTTCATCGAATTCAATGTATTAATAAAAAATTGGCACAGTTTTTTTTTTTTTAGCAGACCTGGATCAGGAAAGCTAGCAAGAACTGTTTGTTAGGTAATCCCTGCATGTGTTGCTGCTGTCGAACAGCCGCGAAGACTCGAGCATTTTTTTCGTGCATGCCAAAAATACTTGTTTAGGACATGAGCGTGCTCGGATAAGACTTCTGCTCGTCACTACTCGGAAGCCATATTTCTATACACTCTGGCTTCTCTTTTTGTGCATGTTCTCATGGTAATTACATAATACTGCGCCACTACTTGTGATATTTTATTTTTTCTTAAAAGACTTTTTCAAAGCTAAAATATTCAACTTCTGTGACATTTTTGCAGCAAATAACTATACTAGTTGTACTTTGCTCTGACTGGTATGTGTTAAGGAAGCGTTCACACATACCAGTCATACATATATTCCAAGGCTTTGCTTGTTTCTACTGCCCTTTACGGCAATGCTCCAGTTCCATAATTCTCCAATACACCAACAACATATGGCACTATTAATTTCATGCACATGCATGTCTGAAAAAACAGTTCCAGTATCATGAAAAACTAAGCAAAATAATAATAGTACATGAAAAACATTGAAACAAATATATAAACCTTTATATTAAGCAGAGCATTGCAGCCTGGGTGTGTGCTGGAGAGATTATTCCTTGCTTTCGATATCACCTGTGGTGATGAATTTTGTAATGTCACTCACCTATGACATCAAGGCTGTATGTATGATTTATTGACCCATATTCATTTTCTACAATGCACGTGTAGACGCCTTTGTCCGATGGAACAACGCTTTCCATAATCAAACTCCAGTGCTGGTTACGAACCTGAAGAGATAGGCAAAGTCTATTATTCATCATTTTATAGACAATACACTATTCAAACTCATAAATGGTTGGAATATAATATTCAGTTGCCCAGAGAGAAAAAAAAATACTTAAAGGGGTTCTCCATGTATAAAAAAAATAGTAAAAAAATAGTAAAAAAAAAAAGAGAAAGAAAATGTCATTATGAATTAATTCCTAAATATCTTTAATCAGCAAATCACACTTGTTTTTGTCTATGGAGTAATCACCATGGAACATAAAAATAGCCTCTATCTTGCTACATTGAAAGAAACCTGCCCTAGAATGTTAGGACGGGTCAGGTGCCTGTGATCATGTGCAGAAGGAAGCTCGGCTGCTGTGACCTGAAAATAACCTATACTGGCAAGCCATTTCCAGGTCACAGCAGCAGAGCTTCCTCCTGCACATGCTCACAGGCACCTGACCCGTCCTAACATTCCAGGGCAGGTTTCTAGACCGAGGCTATTTTAATGCACAATAGCTATTAATGCCATAGACATAACCAGTGTGATTTGCCAGATAAGATTATTTAGGAATTTATCCATAATGACACTTTATTTTTATTATATTCCCTTGTAAGCAGCGTCGGACTGGGATGCCAGGGGTCCACCAGTGCATATGAATATTACACTATCCTCGTTCACAAATTTACCTATATCACTATATAATAATAAACTGGGTAGTTTGGTTAATGAATGAGGAGATGCTGCTTTTTTTCTGTCCAGAGTGAATCAAGTGAATTATGCTCATACAGTTGGATGGGGGACACAGATCTGCACAGGGGCCCACCGGAGAATTCCCCTGTGACCCTATGGGCCAGTCCGAGCCTGCTTGTAAGCAACTGAAGGGACAAGAGTAGAGGTAAAAGTATGGATCAGATCTCCGAGTTTTCAAAATGTACTAATAATGCAGCCATAAAAAGTCAAGATTTACTACATCCGTATGTAAAAGTCTTATAATACTGGGTAATAATCAAGACTGATACGGAGACAGCGCAGTTGGTCTCTCTACACGCTTCAAACCTACATACAGCAAATCTGGTGCCCATTACTGGTCCCAAATGTAATTACAGACTAAGGAACTTCTATCTATCAAGAAAGAATTGCAGAGAGCTGAGAGACAGAGGAATGCAGAGGAGGGGAGCAGATCTGGTGATGGCATGGAGTGGGGGAAGGGAGAACAGGTATCGCTTTATTTTAATGGAATAACAAGCCTCCTTTCAGAGTATACAAAGTCCTATTCAGCAGAGACCTCTGCTCTGTCAGCAGCTCATATTGTGAAATCATTTTAGGGTGATGAGGGACAGTTCTGATCAGGGGAATCCAGAGTATGCAATGGCTCTTTATGTCACTTTTTGGGAAGGAATCCCAGAACGTTCCTCAGGCCTTAGGTTTAATGTAGAGAATGATTCACCTAAAAAGAGTGCTTCAGTTTGCGTAACACACTCAAGGTAAAGATTATTATTGACGAAGATCATCTAAACCTTTGACCCAACTTTTGAATCCCCTTCTAAGGGTGTGCGCACACGTTGCATATTTGCAAAGGAATTTTCTGCGCCAAAAACCAGAGTTTTAGCAGGAAAAATGATGATTACACTAAATTATTACCAACAAGCGCAGAGATCTTGCAATTTTTTTTTTATTATAAGAGCAAAATGTATATTGCTAGAAATAATCAGTTGAAAATAATCCCTTTAATTCCCTTTGGGTATATGGCTTTTCACAAAAGATGGAAAGGACAGCTTTCTCTTCAAACAATTTAAAAAGCTCATCTTGGATTAGGCCAAAATGATCCATCTATATCTGGTAAATGTTCTGCTATTCTGTAAATTGAGCAGATATTCTAAAAAAAGAAAGAAAAGAGGATAACAGATAACATGGAACCTGAAACTGAAGATAAGACACAATGGTGTTGTTCTTGCTGTATAAAAAATAAAGGTGTCAATGCACAGACAAAAAACAGCCAAAGCTGCTGATATATAGGGCCTCGATACTCGGCGAATAAATTTCAGAAGCCAATTCTTCTGTTCTCCATGGAGGTAAGCCGCCACCAGAACTGTCCAGACTACTTTCAGCATAACAAATGTTCGTCAGGTGAAATTCAACAACAAAGGATCATTTTACCATCCAATCACATACTGTCATTACCTGGAACAAAGTTGGCCAGGCTTAATTTTTTGGGGGGTGAAACATGAACGATTGTTCCATGGAAGGTCTTTTGCTCGTCTATAACAAGCTTCACTTCTGACAATACAATAGTCGTCACTTGCTCAAATGTAATCGAACGTACATGACCACTTCAAATAACTAGAACATCCAATATCAACTAAATGTGTATGGCTTTGATTGCGGAATTGTGCACCAGATGAACAGACAATGAATAGTTGTTCAGCCGTCAACCATTTCTATATAACATGTATGGAAACCTTTTCTAGTGCTCAACATGAAGCGAGATCAGTAGGGTGAACGAGCCGGACATAGAAGCTAATCTCTTTGAACATATGACACACTTGGTGTTCAAATAGACCAGTAGCAGTAGTAATAGTAAAAGTGCTCAGCTCAGTGGGCATGTGTGCATTGTCAATCGGAGGCGAGTAAACCTCCGTTCGTCATCCATGAAGGTGGCGTACCTCCTTGATGAATAAATTAGATATTCGAACAAAAACTTTTTGACAGTGAGGGTGATCAATTAGTGGAACAGGCTGCCACGAGAGGTAGTGAGTTCTCCTTCAATGGAAATCTCCAAACAGAGGCTGGACAGACATCTGTCTGAGATGGTTTAGTGAATCCTGCATTGAGCAGGGATGTTGGACACGATGACCCTTGAGGTCCCTTCCAACTCTAACATTCTATGGTTCTAAACATGCCAGACCTTCCTTTCCACCCTTTTTCTTTGTTGGGGTAGAGTTGGAGTCCTACATATGCATTAGATGGTAAACCAGTACCACGAAAAAAAATAATTTTGGGGGATGACTTTTTCCTAATCGTTATGGAGGTCTCTTTATCAAGTGACTACTAGTTTAGTGTAGTAGTAGTAGTGAACAGTTTACTACCAACCTCTTCTCCTCAATGCAAATGCACCAGTTGACTGAGCAATAGGGAGTAATAGCAGATTACGACAAGGTAATATGGGTTAGGAGTAGTGTTGAGCATTCCGATACTGCAAATATCGGGTATCGGCCGATATTAGCTGTATCGGAATTCCGATTCCGAGTTCCGATATTTTCGTCTTATCGGATACCGGAATCGGGATGTCACTGTCACTGTCAGTGTCCGTCGGTCGGGTCTGTCAGGAGTCAGCGGCACTTACCTGGCAGAAGATCTCCGGCGGTCACGTCCTGGACTGCTTCATGGCCGCCATCCTCTTCTCCCCGGCGGTCACATGCAGTATCTCGCGATAACTGCAGTGACTGCTGGGTAATCCCGGCCGTAAAGCAGTCAGTCCGATGACGTCACCGCCGGGGAAGCAGGTAATCAGCTGTGCTGCGTTGCAATGACAGGCTCTGCCTGTCATTGCGATGTAGCAGAGTTGGATCGTCGTGGGACAATCGTTACTATGGACTGCGTCGGACAGGTGGTATACTGTTGGTTTGTTTTTTTTCTTTTTTTACAGGAGATCGATGGCGTCGCAGGAATGAGAGTACAATAAAAGAAATGAAAACTGTGTTGTCTCTTTTATTTCATTAAAATACTTTTTTCTTGCTTTGTCTTTTTTTTACACATTTAATAACTTTGGGATTAATAATGGATCGGTGTCTTATTGACACCTCTCCATTATTAACCGGGCTTATTGTCACCGTGCAATCAACGGTGACAATAACCCCTTATTACCCCGCTTGCCACCGCTACAGGGCAAGTGGGAAGAGCCGGGTAAAGTGCCACAATTGGCACATCTTTTGATGCGCCAAATGTGGGGCTGCTGTAGCCTGGTATTATCAGGCTGTTGAGGGCCAAAATCCATGGGCCTTGACAGTCTTTTAATACCAGGCCGCAGCAGTCTGAATTTTACTTGGCTGGTTAACAAAAATAGGGGGGATCCCCACGCCGTTTTTTTTTCGAGGGGATCCCCTATTTTTGTTAACCAGCCAAGCTAAGCAGACTGCTGTGGCCTGGTATTATCAGGCTTGCAAGGTCCATGGATATTGGATCCTTACCAGCCTGAAAAACCAGGCCTCAGCGGTCTGCTTCATCTGGCTGGTTAACAAAAATAGGGGGGACCCCACGCTAATTTTTTTCGAGGGGATCCCCTATTTTTGTTAATCAGCCAAGATATGCAGACTGCTGTGGCCTGGTATTATCAGGCTGGCAAGGTCCATGGATCTTGGCTCCTTAACAGCCTGAAAATCCAGGCCTCAGCGGTCTGCTTCATCTGGCTGGTTAACAAAAATAGGGGGGACCCCACGCCAATTTTTTTCGAGGGGATCCCCTATTTTTGTTAATCAGCCAAGATATGCAGACTGCTGTGGCCTGGTATTATCAGGCTGGCAAGGTCCATGGATCTTGGCTCCTTAACAGCCTGAAAATCCAGGCCTCAGCGGTCTGCTTCATCTGGCTGGTTAACAAAAATAGGGGGGACCCCACGCCATTTTTTTTTCGAAGGGAACCCCTATTTTTGTTAATCAGTTCCCTCTGACGTCACTGATTGTGTCCCTGGCTGACCTGAAGTGAAAGTGGAAAGCAATCAATTAAGCTTTCCACTTAAGGGCCCGTCTCACATAGCGATATCGCTACCGAGATCGCTGCTGAGTCACTAGTTTTGTGACGCAGCAGCGAGCTCACCAGCGATATCGCTGTATGTGACATTCAGCGACGATCAGCCCCCCTGCCGGGTATCGCTGATCGTCGCTGAAATGTCAGGACCTTTGATCGCTGGTTTCCCGCCTGTCACACGCAGCGATGCGTGCCTGTCAGAGGGAAACCAGCGATCAAAAAAAGGTCCTGACATTTCTGCGACGATCAGCGATACCCGGCAGGGGGGCTGATCGTCGCTGAATGTCACACACAGCGATATCGCTGGTGAGCTCGCTGCTGCGTCACAAAACTAGTGACTCAGCAGCGATCTCGGTAGCGATATCGCTATGTGAGACGGGCCCTTAAGCGATGTTACCCGCAGTGTCGCTGTCCCAGATCGCTGCCTGAGCTGCCTGTTTGGCAGCTCAGCAGCGATCATGTAGCGATACACCAGCGATCCTGACAAGTGCATATCGTTGTCGGGATCGCTGGTGTATCGTTATGTGACACCCAGCCTTTACTCTCCTGTCAGGCAGGAGAGGAACTCATTCATTTGGGGTTTACTGTGAGGCTGCAGCATTAGCTGCGGTCCCTGCAGTAAACATTAACCCTTTCTGAAGGATTACACCGTGGGACCTGACTGTGCATGGGATAGGTAAGAATAATTTTGCTTTTTTATTTTATTTTTATTACAGGAAATGGTTTTTGCAGTAAAATAAAAGATGGTCAAAAACATGTGTCTTTATTTCATTAAAATGATTTTTAATTAAAGTGTGTGTGTTTTATTTTTATTTCATGCAATAGGATTAATAATTGATAGTTGTCTAATTGACAGCTCTCAATTATTAACCTGGCTTAAGGTCACCTTTCAATAGCAAGGTGGCTTTAACCCCATATTAACCCATTCGCCACCGCTACAGGGCAATGGGAATAGACGGGCAAAGTGCCAGAAAGGGCGAATCTAATTATAGATTTGTCTTTCCTGGGGTGTCTGGGGGCAGATGTTAGTAGCCGGGGGGGGGCAAAAATAATGGTCCCTCTCTGGGCTATTATTATCTGCCCCCACTCACTGGCTTTGTCTGTCTGGTTGCGAAAATAGGGCGGGAGCCCACGCATTTTTTTTCAGCAATTTTACACCTCATATATATATATACACATGTCATTGAATTTGTGACACATATATATATATATATTTATATTTGTAGTTCATACACTTCTACATAGTATAATAGCCGCTAATTCAATTGCCGGCTTTTGTGAAAATGCAGAACCCGACATGAAATGACACTTGGTGTACATAGGGTTAACCATGTCTTTTCATGTCCTTTGCTATCTAATTTGCACAAACAATTAAATCAGACTATGTGTGCAAAATTTCACACCTCTAGGGGTTAATTAAAGGTGTAAATTCGTAGCAAAAAAGTCCGTTTTTTTTACAACGAATTTACACCTTTAATTAACCCCTAGAGGTGTGAAATTTTGCACACATAGTCTGATTTAATTGTTTGTGCAAATTAGATAGCAAAGGACATGAAAAGAAATGTTTAACCCTATGTACACCAAGTGTCATTTCATGTCGGGTGACCCGACATGAAATGACACTTGGTGTACATAGGGTTAACCATGTCTTTTCATGTCCTTTGCTATCTAATTTGCACAAACAATTAATCAGACTATGTGTGCAAAATTTCACACCTCTAGGGGTTAATTAAAGGTGTAAATTCGTAGCAAAAAGTCCGTTTTTTTTACAACGAATTTACACCTTTAATTAACCCCTAGAGGTGTGAAATTTTGCACACATAGTCTGATTTAATTGTTTGTGCAAATTAGATAGCAAAGGACATGAAAAGAAATGTTTAACCCTATGTACACCAAGTGTCATTTCATGTCGGGTGCTTCTGTCTTTTCACTGAAGCCGGCTTTACCCGGCAATTGAATCAAAGGATATTTTACTATGTAGAAGTGTATAAACTATACATATATGTATATATATATGTCACAATGACATGTATATATATATATATGTATTCTATGTGTGTATATTTAGTGTTTACAAGGAAAGAATGGGGTTTTTTTAGTTGCGATATTTTGTTCCCATAGACTTACATGGGACTTCCGGTATCGGTATCGGGTATCGCCGATATTTTAGTGATATCGGCGATACCATTCCGATTCCGATACTTTAGCATATCGGAAAGTATCGCTCAACTCTAGTTAGGAGATTAAATCCTCAACTGAGCGTCAGTAATATTCCATGTTAAATTGCATTCCAGAGCTTTTTTGCTAATCTCTAGCTAATGGGTCACTCAGGATAAATCCACCTGTGTCGCTCAGGCATGCAAAAATGAAAAAACAGAATCACTCCAGTAGGACGAGGCTCTGCATGCCCTGACAGTCCAAGTGACAAGCGTTATAGCTCCCATCCCAAATTCTGTATTCCCATTAAATATGTTAAAGCCATTCGCTGTCAATCAATAGCGATCTCTTAATCCTGACTCTTCATGTCTAGAACTCAGAGAAGACCTAGACGCACAAACATGAGTAGCTATCAACCAGGTGCCAGAAGGCATGTCTGTGGATTCAAGGCCATATTAAACAGAAAGGCATACCCCTGGTCTGCTAAATTCCAGGACACTCGCCCTTCATTCCAGGGCAGTCATGTCAGCTACAATCAGCGCTGTGTACTCAGGCAATTCCCAGCGATTAAACTGTTTGTTTAGCCTTTTATTTACCTTCATCAACCTGTGTAGAAAGGGCTGTGGCGGGAACGACTTATCGGGGCCAGCAGATGTGGGAACAGAATTCTGTTAATGTTAAACTTAAGTCCCGAGATGAAGCAAGTTTGGTTTTTGGGAGGGGCAAACAAAGAAATGCTGGATTTTGTGACTATGGATTGCACGCCACATAAGAAAGGTTGGCCTAGGTGGGCACAAATCCGTTGTTAAAATATATAAAGACATCCATCAAACTAGGTTATCCTGCAATTTTCTGAATATTGTAAAACATAATTTGTATGAAATTTGCATGTAAATGAAATATAATACAAAAATTGTAAATCTAAAATTTAAGCAGTTCTACTACTTGAAAAAAAAGAAAAATCTAGATTTACAATTTTTGTATAGAATTTTCATGCAAATTTCATACATGGTGTTACTTTTCTTCTATTTGCCTGGCTGATATACAAGTGCCGCCTTCTCCCTCCCACATTACACACAACATGTCGTTATTGGAGAACCATGCAGAAATGTATAACGGCATAATACTGAAAATTGGAATTCTAAAAAAAGTGAATCTACATAGTTTGATATATCATGCTCAAGGGATATTGTGATATCATTGGCAATATCCCAGTGTGATACAGTGGTCTGACTGTCCAAGATATATAAATGTTGCCATGGACAATCGAGGTGACAGATTTGCCCATCAAGTTGTTTACAGGACACTTGTCATTAGAAATGAATGATTATCATCCTTTCCACTCATAATACCTTTCGGTGGAACCTAAAAGGATCCAACATGACCAGATATATTTCTTTCTAAGTGGAATACACTCCCAAACACTGTGGATAGGTTTTCGCCAAACATTATGTTGGCCAATCTTTTGGCCGGCAACTATCTCGCCAGTCTCTCCCATAGGCAGGAGTTACACACTTGCGACTACAGTGCGAGTCTCTCGCCTCAATACCCGGCACTGCCACCAGCACTCGGACCAGGGCGCTCAGCTGCATAGAAATACATGTAGCCGCACACTCCGGTCCCGAGTGAGAGGCACGAGTTTCTCGCATTGCACTCGCAAGTGTGACCCCGGCCATACACAGGAGCACTCGCTCTCTTGTGCGCTCCTGTGTCTTCTATGAGAGACCTGTTGCCACCACATCTCTGGTGGCAGGTTATCTCTTGGAAAACAAAAGGACCAGCAGTCTGAAATCGGCCATGCTTAATTCTTATCTCCTCCACATATCATCTGTCAGGGGAGCCCGTACACATTAGAATGTCTGTCAGCCGAACCCATCGATATCGGTGTAGTTGGCCAACTTTAATGTAAACTGTAATGGGGGCCATAAGGCATACACTAGACTGTCAACACCAAGAAATAAGACCAACAGCAGAAATGAGACACCTACATCCCTTTCAACACGAGATGGTGCACACACAATGCCTTCCCTTATAGAACTGTACTCTTAATTTCAGTAGTTTGAATATAGCCTAGCCCTAATCTCTATATTCAGGATATATTTTCTGTATATTTCTAAATGTATGCTCTTCTAGAATAACCCTAGAAAGTGTTTACATTACTAGTCATGTCTCTCTGAAATTAATCAATTAATCGTGAACTGAAGAATAAAATAAATTCTAAATTGAAATAAAATTTTTGTATGTTTTTTTTATCTAAAATGTTCAAATTTTATCATCCCTGTCAGTTTGGGTCCGATGTATGTAGGAATTACTTTTCCAAAGCAACATCAGTCTACGAAAGTACGTTTTGTTCATTACGTTCAGATTTACAAATGGATTTGCGCCTCATCAGCAAAGAAGAAAAGCAAACACAAGAAATAGTAAATGGAACAAAACCGAAGAGGCAGGACACAGGTAAAAGTGTGTGAAGAGTACAAAGAGTAGAAAAAAAAGGTACATGTCCAACATAGTAATTTATACAAGAGAAAACACACACAACAGCTGTAGAACGCACGCCCAGGAGTGCACTGCAGGCGGGGAGGGAGACCGGCCGGTGGAGGGGGTCGGTTCAGCACTTACATATTGCTATAAAAATGTGCAGTGAAAACACACAGGCACCATCGCAAGTACCAACATGCAGCCGTCTGAGAGCTCACGTATGAACTCCAACACACAAAAGCACACGTACAGTACACAACCCACCGAGCACAATTACAGCATGAGTCAAAGTGTTGAAGCATTACAATGTGTGCTGAATAGATTTTTAAGGTCCACCAAGCTCACCACTGCATGTTACTGCACAAAACAATGATACCTCTGTCTGGGCATCTGAGGAACGTTCTGGAACCACAGTGTAAAAGTTGACATATATAAATGAACAATTAGGAATGCCATTACTACGTCAAAGGCTGAATTAGTAACTGACTGTAGAAATTTAGAAGGTAAAAAATAGTACCCAAACTAGACACCCATCTGTAGACAGGTTTTTCTGGGGTTCTTTACTCCCACCAGTATGAAGTAGGGGGTGATTGTACTGATTTCTTTGAGGGGTACTGATTTTTATGTAATAGATCCAGCTTGTATATAGAGGTTTAGTTACAAGAAATGCTCAGGTATGCAAATTAGCTCTCATCCAGAGGCAAGAAAAAATGCTTTCATAATAGCTAAACTAGAAGCTGCTCTGTACTGTCGAACTCCAAGACAGCAGTCTACAGATGGGCATTTGGTTTGACCGATTTGCAAATTAGCTCTCCTTCAGAAGGAACAAGACAATTTCCTACTTTTTCTAATAGAGCATTGCCTGTAAGTAAGGCCCCTATACACATTAAGTTGGCCAAACTTGACAATTTCTGCCTGATCGGCTACCATCCAATGTGTGTTGGGGCCACATGACTGTCCCCGACAGATGATGTCAGGGGAAATAAAATTAGCCATACACATTCGATTACTGTTGGCCGAGCTATCATATGGTTGACAGCCATTTCTCCCATCCTCATCAAACAGGAACACCCGGCTCCGCAGAGTATTCCTGAATTTCCGGTGAGCAAGTTGCTGACAGAATCATCTAGCAGTGTCTTATCTCCCCACCGATCAAAAGGATCAAGAGACTGAATTCCAACTTCCCAATCCTTAATGTTAACTTATTCTGTCAGGGAAGAGATGGGAGGCATCGTAAAAAAATATGACAGTGGGTAGATCTCACAGAAATCAGCAGGTTCAGACAACTTTTAGCTAATGTGTATGAAGGCCTAAAGGATCAGAAATTTTAAGTTTCAAACTCCAGCTAGACTTTTTCAGTGAGAAATGACTGTAAAGGATAAAAGATTAAAGATACTTGGCTCTCCAAAGTATGCAGCTGGCAACAATCCAGATAACAAGTCCGTGATGTTTCAGCCCCAAGATATGGGCCTTCATCAAACAAAGATTCCTCTAGCATCGTGGTAAAGTCCTAGGATGGACGTGACAGCGCTGAGGAAAGACAAACATCCAATCAGGTTCACCTTTCTTCAGCAATGTCACATCTATCCTAAACCTTTACCATGATGCTAGAGCAATCTGTGTCTGATGAAGGCCCATATCTTGGGGTCAAAACATCACTGACGTTTTATCTGGATTGCCAAAATAAAAAACTCAACTGCATACTTTGGAGTGCCAAGTATCTTTAATCATTGTATACACGGGGTGGAACCCTTTCTGAGCGACCGTGGCTCGCTCTTCAGTAGTACCCTGCACCCATTCCACTCCTGTAAAGCAGTGTATCTCAACTCAAGCCCTCAAGACCCACCAACAGGTCATGTTTTCCGGATTTTCTTAGTATTGCATAGGTGATGGAATTAATGTTTAAGCAGGTGATGAAATTATCACCTGTGCAATACTAAGGATATCCTGAAAACGTGACCTGTTGGTGGGTCTTGAGGACTGGAGTTGAGAAACACTGCTGTAAAGGGTAAAAGATTTTTAGAGCGGTATTTTGTCAGATTTTTTTCAATATCATTATAGCTACTGTCAGAAAACTATCTACATTAGGAAGAGATATACAAAAAAAAACTTACATAACCAGAATTTTTTTGCTTCCATATTCTCATGTCTTGTTGGATAGGAGATTGGTTTGGTTGGATTCTACTATGCTGGTTTCTGGTGAGATGTAAGACCTACAGAGGAGCACTCTGGGCAACCTGAGCTTCGTGGGCTCCTCAGTGGCTTTTCAAAGCTGACTCAATGGCTACGATCATTGGTTACTAAAAAAACAAACTAACCATATAAACTGGTCTTCCCACCAGTTATTGCAGTATCTTCTGTCCCAATGACATCAGTGAAGAACACTCTCTTATGGTTTATGCAGACAATCTACAGATGCTAATCAGGATTTCTTAGGTCTCCATGAAGATTTCAGACAGGAGCAAGAGATCAAAGCCTCTAACATCTCCATAATTTACAACAGAAGACATTTTAAGGCCAGGGGACATCCTGATTATACAAGCATGAATACATTTTCCTTCTCTACATTTCCTGGGCATCTAAACAGCCCCGTCAATAGGAAGTTACCCCTTTTGTTATTGTGGCTACATCTCGCCTACTTTAAGGGACATTTTTATCTATTAGATGCAGGCAAAAAAAAGAAGAAAATATTTATTGCTTAACTACTCCATATAGGCTATGGCCAGTCAAAGTCCCAACACACCCAAACACTACAATCATATCTGAGGCTACTCTGCTATTAAGGGTAATTGCCCATGTTAATGGTCTGATAACTGCTCTGCACCTGGCTCTTTTATTATCCACATATAATTAGGCTTTTTTTTCATTTTTAAGTAAAAAAATATGGACAGAACTGCAATTTATCTGAAATCTGCCCTGATCAGGTCATTTTCCAGTTAGTTACATTTAATTCTCCCTTCAAGAAAAGAGGTCGCCTATTTATTAGGATCTTAAAGTAAAGCTCCACCAAGTACACCTTTATTATCTATCTTGCTGATTTTACTTCTTGTGACACCTTTTATATAGTGTTTGCATTATCACCTGTTGGAACCTATAAGGTCGATGCTGTTGACGGACCCTATTATGGTTATCTCTATAGTCTGGTTTATAGTTTATGTTTCATAAATAATATAAAATAATAATATAAAAGCATCTAAATAAGCATATCTACCACTTGGGAAATGGAACTTCTTACTAGAACATAGTTAGGGCTTGTGAACATGACCGAATTTCTCGGAAAAGTGCTACCCGTGGTTTTCAAATATAGCACTCGTATCTATGATGTTCTGTGGGGCTAGGCGGAAAAATTCAGACATGTCCGATTTTGATCTGAATCGTTAATGCAAGTATGTGTGTAGCCCTGGTGTAAGGCACACGCAGTACCCTGGAGGATGTGTGGAGAGATAGCAGTTTAATGCTCAATGAACATTCATTTCAACACACACTTAGACACGCCCACAGGTATAGAAAGTCTAGTCACAGGGAGTGTTCAGTAGTTAGTTCAGTTTCCTGTCAGGAGGACAGAGGAGGGATTGATTGTGCAGTTCAGAAAGTGGAGTCCAGTAAAGGTGAGCCAGATCACCTCAGCCTGGTCAGAGCTGTGCCCCACTAGAAGACAGACTGAAACATTTATTAAGAAGAAAGAAGTGAGTTGCAGATATACTTCAGTCTCCTGTCCCAAGGACAGTGAAGGTTCAGAGACGTGCTCCTGCCTAGAAGATACTGAGAGTCTGGCAACAAGCTCAAGAAAGGAATTAAGTAAGGGACTGACTTTGTTGACCTGTGAAGTGAGAAATGCTTATGCTACCAGCGAGGACAAGGCGAAAGGCACAGTGGTAGAAATTCTGAGTGCAATAGGATTGGAGAAGTCCTGCACGTTGTTACCGGTCACTGGGGACCGAAGCATCACCATAGCTTCATGCATGGTGGTAGGAAACCCAGAGGCTTACCGGACCTTAGGTAGCGGAAAGCAGCCCCTAAATAGTCGGTACGTAACTGGGGTCAGGGGGAGTGAGAACCTTGAGCCTGATCAGCAAGAATAGGAACTCAGCTCTCTCACAGGAAGGCTCCGACCACAAAACTGACTGGGCAGTACAGCTTAGAGAAGCTGGAGTTTATAGAGGGAACTACGCTTCATGCTGGTTGGACTCATCTTTGTGAAAGTAAAGGAGGCCCCTAACTTGTCCAGCTGCTATCTCGAAATACATTCTCCTTGGATCAGCCTCCCTGGGACCTGCCTAACCATCTTGCAAGTAAAAAGGTATGGAAAGACGCTGATGTGTGAGACTGTGTTATTTGATTGCATCCCTGCACAACCTGCCCATTACTATCGACCTGAGGGAAGAGTCCTACCTGTAGGGGACCCGACATCTAGCTGCCTCACCATCCCCTCAGAGCTCTACAGCAGCGCTGGTATAAATTACCAGAAGACTACAGGTGGCGTCACGAACTGTAAATATATCTATCCCCTGTAAATATTCCCCCAACATACGCCAGACCGCCAGGGCCACAGACCGAGCCACCGCTACCTGTGACAAACCCCATAGACTTCCATGGGCTCGGCTCTGAGTACCCCATTGCCCTGGTAATCCACAATTGTGGTGGCGGGTCGAGACAAAATTGGCGTCACGAACAGGATGCGAAACTCGCAAAATTGCGAGCCCTGTGTGCCTATGGAATTGTTTTTGTGAAAAGGACTGTTTGCACTTTTGGCGCCAAAAATCGCCATCTTTGTCGCCATATTCGCGCCCTCAGGCGCTGGAGAAGAAGGTGGGCGTACCTTCGTGGGCGTGTACCCCCCTGTGGCGCGAAGAAAATGCCTGCCCTCTCAAAGTGCTATTACAACATGCGATCCTGCCCTACAGCAAAGGAGGTCCGCCTCCTCTTCACCTTTCCTGCGAGGAGGAGGAGACGCAAACCCCGCCTCCACGGAAGAGACCGGACGTCTCTGGAGGAAGAAAAAAGAATCTTCTGGAACATCATGGAAGCAGGACGTGTGCAGCCGAGCAGGGAAGCGGAGGAAGGCAGGCCCCGTGCCCCAGCCAAGCTGCCACCAGCACCGGAGTCATCCGTGGTCCTGCACCTGCAGCAAGCATTGCTGGAAGTTAAAGAGGAAAATGCACGACTAAGAAAGATGATTTCGCCACAACCTGGATTTGAAGAGATCGAGAGACGCCGGCGTACCCTGGAGCAGCGGCGGCTGTGGGACGCGGTGTTCTCCCCCTTCGATGATCCCCTACGTCTGGAGTTACCAAAACTTCTGCTGCCCAAGGCAAAGGAGCAACCGGAGGCTGCCCCCGAAAGTACCAATCCTGATCCCACCGGTGAAGCGGTGGAGGCGAAGGAGGTTGAGGAGGTACCGCCAGTTCCGGAACGCCCGCCCGGCCAGGAGGCCGCAGCAGATGATCGATCCCCGGTAGGGACACCGGAGGGGTCCTGTCCGTCGTTACCAGACGTGGACTGGGACGAGATGGCGCGCCTGGATGACGTCGCCTATACCGCCCAGTGGGAATGTGAGTGGCAGCGTCGTGAGGAGAAGCAGCAACGCCAGCAGGAGGAAGAGCGGGAAGCTCAGCGGAATCGACAGCGGCAACATGCAGAGCTGATCGCGGACAAGGAGAGTGTCCGGAGAGAGAAAGGTACCCTGAGGGAACCGCGGCGGCAGGGGTGTGTGACTGAGTTCCAGCTCCGGAAGGGCTGGGGCTTCATCAGGGAACCGGGCCTCTACCCAGGGGTCTTTGTCAGCAGACGTGATGTAGAATCCCACCTACCGCAAGGTCATCCCGGGAGGGACTTAGTTAATGGAGACATTGTTACATACACACGGCACTGGGGAATGAAGGGATGGTATGCCCTTAACGTCACCATCGTCCGTGACCCCGTCCCCGACGCTGGTAACGTCACCACTACCGCAGCGTCCCTGTCTCCAGCTCAAACAGCACCAGGCCGTGCCCCAGCATCGCCCCCTGCAGGCTCCTCGCAAATGGAAGCAACGTCTACATACTCTTCATTATCTTGTCATCCTTCTGCATCGCAACTTGCGACCCAGTTTCCATCGCAATCTATGACACGATCAATATCGCTAACTGTAACGCAAATTGAAACGCAATTGGTGTCTCGCAAGGAGAAAGTACCCGTTGCGCCCCTAGAGGTTCGCACGAGAACTGTGGCGACCCAGACCCTAATAGCAGCGCATGACTTGTTAGTAATGGGATCTAGGGACCATCGCATTGTTCCAGCCCCCGGGGTGGAAAATGTATTTGAAATAATTAAACAGTAAAAGAAAAACCGGTGAGATCCAAATAGGGGTCTACCATAAGTAATGTTGTAAAAAGTTTAAGAATGTTTGCCAATTTTTGCACAAGTTAAATGAGTATATAGTATATTTACATATTGCCAAAAGAAGAATGCCCGGCTGGGTAATCAGATAAAAAGTTTTTGCACTTTATTATAATGTGATTTGATATAATGTGTCTTTGTTTTACAATGGACTTCGAGGTTGAGGACTGTGCCAGCCCAGAACTTATCTGTATATAGTTGCGCTTCGGTGCCTAATCTTGGTTTTACATAAAACCATCACAACTACCTCTGAATACAAAACCCGTGTGGTGTGGCACTGAGTGAGGTCTGCATTCGGATGTCCTGCAGCCCACCCAGGACCCACGTTGAAGGTTTGGTGCGGGTCCTTCACAAGCATATTGTCTATTTATATGAAAATGTTATTTAATATTGTACTTTTCTATATATAATGTTTTGTTCGCAACGTTCAAGACATCCTTACCTCCCGGATGGGACGAATTAATGTTTAATGTTGATGTTTAATGCATAAACAAAACTGTCTCTTTGTATTTTACAGCCCGGGAGTGCTGTCATTTACCATGGGGGAATGTGTAGCCCTGGTGTAAGGCACACGCAGTACCCTGGAGGATGTGTGGAGAGATAGCAGTTTAATGCTCAATGAACATTCATTTCAACACACACTTAGACACGCCCACAGGTATAGAAAGTCTAGTCACAGGGAGTGTTCAGTAGTTAGTTCAGTTTCCTGTCAGGAGGACAGAGGAGGGATTGATTGTGCAGTTCAGAAAGTGGAGTCCAGTAAAGGTGAGCCAGATCACCTCAGCCTGGTCAGAGCTGTGCCCCACTAGAAGACAGACTGAAACATTTATTAAGAAGAAAGAAGTGAGTTGCAGATATACTTCAGTCTCCTGTCCCAAGGACAGTGAAGGTTCAGAGACGTGCTCCTGCCTAGAAGATACTGAGAGTCTGGCAACAAGCTCAAGAAAGGAATTAAGTAAGGGACTGACTTTGTTGACCTGTGAAGTGAGAAATGCTTATGCTACCAGCGAGGACAAGGCGAAAGGCACAGTGGTAGAAATTCTGAGTGCAATAGGATTGGAGAAGTCCTGCACGTTGTTACCGGTCACTGGGGACCGAAGCATCACCATAGCTTCATGCATGGTGGTAGGAAACCCAGAGGCTTACCGGACCTTAGGTAGCGGAAAGCAGCCCCTAAATAGTCGGTACGTAACTGGGGTCAGGGGGAGTGAGAACCTTGAGCCTGATCAGCAAGAATAGGAACTCAGCTCTCTCACAGGAAGGCTCCGACCACAAAACTGACTGGGCAGTACAGCTTAGAGAAGCTGGAGTTTATAGAGGGAACTACGCTTCATGCTGGTTGGACTCATCTTTGTGAAAGTAAAGGAGGCCCCTAACTTGTCCAGCTGCTAACTCAAAACACATTCTCCATTGGATCAGCCTCCCTGGGACCTGCCTAACCATCTTGCAAGTAAAAAGGTATGGAAAGACGCTGATGTGTGAGACTGTGTTATTTGATTGCATCCCTGCACAACCTGCCCATTACTATCGACCTGAGGGAAGAGTCCTACCTGTAGGGGACCCGACATCTAGCTGCCTCACCATCCCCTCAGAGCTCTACAGCAGCGCTGGTATAAATTACCAGAAGACTACAGGTGGCGTCACGAACTGTAAATATATCTATCCCCTGTAAATATTCCCCCAACATACGCCAGACCGCCAGGGCCACAGACCGAGCCACCGCTACCTGTGACAAACCCCATAGACTTCCATGGGCTCGGCTCTGAGTACCCCATTGCCCTGGTAATCCACAATTGTGGTGGCGGGTCGAGACATATGCAAGTCTATGACCAAGTAGAGTCCAATTTTCCCGAACTGACAGAATGTAGAAGGTGGAGATACTTTTCTTTTTTTCTCAATGTCCAAGAAAAAACTGATCAGAGTGGCATCAAAGTCTGATTTCTCGGATGTAGAGAAAACAGTCATGTGATCGAACCTTTGGGCTGAATTCATACATCCGTTTGCCGTTTGTTTTTGTTTTCGCAGACAGAACACAGACTCACGAGTTTCATTGATCCACACATGCGTATGTTTTATAAACCATGAGACTCAGAACACGTCCGATTTTAAATTTTGTTTTTGCTGACAAGACTCAAAGGCAAAACAAATGTGTAAGGGTAAGTTCACACTGGGCGTTTTTTCAGCATTTTTTTCTGCAGCCAAACCTGATCTCTTGGCAGGAAAGCTGCAGAAAAAAAGCAAGTATTGCTTGGTTTTTCTTGAGGTTTTTGCTGTGTTTTTGGCATGCTAGATTTGTCTCTTGTGCACGCTGATAAAGGGTAGTGCAAAAAAAGTCCTATTCTACAGAATCAGGTTTTGCAAAAAAAAAACTAATGTCCTACAAAGAAACAATGGAGCAATATGCTCTCAGGAGTAAGGTGAGATGAGACATAGTAAGATCAGTGATATATTAAGAATTTTTATTGGAAAACTCACTCACATAAATAGTACGAGTAGAAATAACCCACAACACAATATAGGATGAGTAAAAAAAAAGGGGGGGGAGGGGAAGAACCAGGCAACACGAATCATCAGAAATTCTCATAGCAAAGACATAACAGCAGAGAGCTTTGACAAACCCCCGAGGAAGTCCATCACGTGAAACGCGCGTCGGGGCTGTGGCACACACGGCTCCTCACCCTCTCTCTCCCACATGGGTAAGCATCACTTCTTTACTGCACTATGAGCGGCACTTTATATCCAGGATAAATGCAGACACATACCTGCTAGCTCACATACCATCTTTCCACGTGGAATTGTTTATTTTTCCAGTTGGTATTGGTAGCTGTCTCTCTGAGATGTATGTGCTTACTTATTTTGTGCTCTGTGCTGTTATGTCTTTGTTATGAGAGATTTCTGAAATCTCATGGACATAGCAGATACTGTAAAAAATAGAAGAAGTTTTTGCAACCTCGGAATACTGGCAGCAGTGAGATTAGAGCTCACGCCTCTGACTGCGGCCCTAATCCAGAGCCTTAAACCTGTCGGCCATACTACTTATAAAAAGTAGCAGATACTGTAAAAAGCAGCTGTATATTTGCATTAAATAAAACGCTGAAAAAACACCCCGTGTGAACTTACCCTAACTGTAAAACTGTAAGTTACTGTAATAGACAAAAACAAAAAACAATTGTGCTCGCCTGGTTCTACATATTCACTACAACTATATGGAAAGGGACTAGAGGGGATTGTTCCGGGATCTAATTTAATTGAATGACATAGATAACAAAATGTCACTTTACCTTGTACCCGCCAATCCGATGTTCTTGTTTGAACTCCTTATTGTTCTTCAGCCACCTCATAGTAGGGACAGGGTTCCCGGCAGCCGGGCAGCGTAACTTTACTGTATTGGCAGCTGGAACAGCGTGAAGTTTTTTCTCCATTTTCTCAGGATTGGTCCAATAAGGAGCTTCTGCAAAAAAAAAAAAAAATAATAATAATAATAATAAAAAAAAGGAGAAAATATCATATTTGTAATCCGTGTCTTCTCAGAGCTGCCATGTGAAGCCAGAACCTCATTGTGGTCAATGGCCACGATCAATATAGACTAATGAGACCACATTCACGCACTTACTGATATTATTGTTGTCATTGATGACATTTTCGGAACATCATTATCGTTGTCATCTTCGTCATCTCCCGAAGAGCTGGCCTCTGCAACAAAAAGAGTATCACACTCCGTAAACAGAAATAGGAAAAAAAAACTAAATTTATATTAAACCCCCAATTTGGACATTGGTTGTTGCATTAGTGTTGTCCAGTGACCAAACAGTAGAAGACTTGTTCAAGTGAATTTTTAGAAAGCTGTGCAGCGTAGAAGTGAGCTAACACCACATGCAATCCTTGTGAGCTTTAGTGGAACTCTACAATAGATCTTGGATATTGCAAAAAAAAAAAAGGAGACAAAAAAAATTGAAAAGGGTCGAATTCTTCAACATTTAGTCCAAGAATAGAGTGGAGTTGGGGGGGCTCATTAATCTTTTTTAATGGCAAATTGCTAAATCTAGTTTATTGTTTGCAACAAAATGACGATGACATACAGAGTATTGTGGTCTGATAGGGGACACCTCTCCTCTCCAGTCACTCACCTGTGACATTCACAAGGAAGAAATGCGCATTGCTTTGGCCGCCTTTATGCACAGCGCAGGCATACAGCCCTGAATCCCTGAGGGCCGTCTCGTTTATCAGCAAGTAGTTCATGACAATCACCGTCCTATTGCCAGATTCTAATTTCACCCCATCCTTAGTCCAAAGCACCAGGGACACGTTGTTGTAAGGACAGCGCAGATCAAGTGGCTTGCCGGGGCTAACGGTAAAAACATCCGGCTGGGAGATTTGGTATTTGGTTGGAGGTTCTGCATGAAAGGATAGAGGAGAAGCAGCAGAAAACGGAAAGACACCACATGTCAGTAAAAGCACCCACAGCAAATCAATTCTCAGCAAGCAGTGCAGGTCCTACTTGCCGGTGTACAAGCTATGCAGAGATATTAGTGAGGTTAAACAAACCATGCATTGGAGTAGTATAGCAGTACGGAGTGTAGTACGGCAACACCAAAAGCTCCAGTGTGAGACGCACAATGCACACCACAGTAGCACCACCTGCAATTTGCCCTAATGCAACGCCCCTCATTTCATAGATCCTAAATGGAGGATGCACACTGCCACGCTAACAGCAGCCTCCTACTGTCCGCTATATGGAACGTAGAGGGACTGATCTAATGATTTGTCTGGGTTAAACTTTCCATGAACGTCAGGCTGACCCAATCGACTGACAACTGTTTCTCCAGACTTCTGCACACAAATGAATGCTCGAGTTTGGAAAATGTATACAGGCATGGGTTTTTAAAGGGAGTCTGTCACCAGGTTTTTGCTACCTCAACTAAGAAGAGCATAATGTAGGGAGAGAGACCCTGATTCCAGTGATGTATCGCTTAGGTTTCTGGGTGCAGCAGTTGTGACACAATCAGTTTTTAGATGTAGCAGAGCTCAGAAAGCTAACCCCGTCCACACCAGGCTCTCTGTATACAATGTATATTGACAGTGAGCTGATAATCAGAGGAGGGGGTGTGGTCGGACAAGAGTTCCAGTGCACTGTAGTCCAGGCAGTGATAATCTCCTGGTGATAAAACCTTCACTGTATGAACCAAACAGCACACAGCCTAATAATTGACACATTGATTAAATCTGTGTCTCAGCCCCTACTTCATGCTGTACTCAGATTACATAACAAAAATCTGTTGACAGATTGCCTTTAATGGTGAGAAGGGAGCAGATCCCTGATGCTAGGGGAAATTTGAGAAGTCCCTAAATGGATAAGATAGTCAGCCAGTCCTGCAGAAATTGTTAGGTTTGGACAACTTTTCTGTACTGTATGTGGTCACCCTAGGAGGGAATCTATATTGAGCTGATGAAGGTTCAAGGGGTCCACATACTGCTCATACTCAGGGGCTCTCTGCTGTCTGTGTATTTCCTATTAAAAAGGGTTGTCGGATTGGAACAAGTTATCACTATACACAGGACAGATGATAACTTTTAGATCAGCAGCAGTCCTATTGTTGGGACCCCCATTGGTTATCCAGAATAAGGAATTTTATCCCCAGAAAAATGGAGCTGCAGTGCACATGATCCATTCATTCTCAAAGAAGAATGAATGATGAATGAATGAATGAATGAATGATGAAGTGGCAGTCAAGCATGCGCACTGCAGCTCTTTTCTAATGGGGATTAATAGGGCTCCGTTTTGGCAACTGATGGGGGTACAAGTAGCTTGGACCCCCACGATCCTAAAGTGATCACCTGTCCTGCGGAGAGCTGATAATTAGCTCCTTTAATGATCAAAATAATTGAAGTATTGGCTACAGAGTTTCACCACCTATTATCCAAATTGTGTCTTTGTAATGTATCGTACCCACAAGTTGTATAAGCAGCTGCCCCCGTCCCTCCACTAGACAAGCAAAGTGACACAAAGAAGAACATTTTACATTAAAGCCACATATTGTGAACATGACACCAAGTTACTACACCGAATTACGTCAACTTCTAGTAGTTACAAAATAAACACTACACTGATAGCAGCAGCTCTACCTTGGTGAAGCTACAGATTCATAGCTTAGCATTACGTCACCGCACAGAGTTATCAGTTCGGCTGCAGCCTCCTGCTAGCACTATAGTAAAGTGACCATCTGTTTTGGTAACAAGGGCAATGTAATGGGAACCTGGTAAGGATCGTCCTTTGGTTCAAAATTAAATTGACTTTAAGAATCCATCGGCTTTAGCTATACTAGGTTGTGCGTATCGGAGGCTGAAGCGGTTTTCACTTACAGCTATCGCTTTTTCGGCATTAACCATTTTGGTAAAAAAAAAGAAAAAATTGCAGCTCATTTTAATTAACTCCAGCTGACACAAGAGAAGCTCCCTATACACCGCGGAATTCACTAAAGCGGAGAGAGAATAGTGTTCTCAATTTGCATGCATGACCATAGAAGGAGAAAGTCGAGTGAGAAGCAGACTCCTCAGACACAAGTAGGAGAAAAAGGTACGGGTGCTCTCCAGCCGGGGCGCTCTCCAGCCGGGTGCTCTCCAGCCGGGGCGCTCTCCAGCCGGGGCGCTCTCCAGCCGGGGCGCTCTCCAGGCTTGGGGCGCTCTCCAGCCGGGGCGCTCTCCAGCCGGGGCGCTCTCCAGCCGGGGCGCTCTCCAGCTGGGGGCTCTCCAGCCGGGGCGCTCTCCAGCCGGGCGCTCTCCAGCCGGGGGCTCTCCAGCCAGGGCGCTCTCCAGCCGGGGCGCTCTCCAGCCGGGGGCTCTCCAGCCAAGGTGCTCTCCAGCCGGGGTGCTCTCCAGCCAAGGCGCTCTCCAGTCGGGGTGCTCTCCAGCCAAGGTGCTCTCCAGCCGGAGCGCTCTCCAGCCGGAGCGCTCTCCAGCCGGAGCACTCTCCAGCCGGGGCGTTGAGCCAAAATCATAGAAACATGATAGATGGGTAGAAGACAACTATGTACCCCAGGACTACATGGTCAAGTCTTAAAGGGACTCTGTCACTAAGTTTTTGCTACCTAAGCCTAGAGAAGGAAAATGTAAGAGCAGACACCCGGATTCCAACGATGTATCACTTACTGGGCTGCTTGCTATAGTTTTGATAAAAATCAATGTTTTATTAGCAGGAGATTTTCACCAAAGGACTAGTAAACCTGCTGCCATGTAGTCCTCCATATTCATAAACTTTGTATAACTCCGCCCCCACGGCTGATTGTCAGCTTTCTGCCGATGTACAGTGAAAGCAGCCAATCAGTGGTGTGGGCGGGGTTATACAAAGCTCAGCAGTCAGAGAACTAGGAGATCTGCAGTAGAGAAAACAGTGATTTTTGTTTTCAAAACAGCAGCAAGTGATAAATTACTGGAATCAAGGTCTCCACCCCTACATAATGCTGCTCTTGGATGCAGTAGCAAAAATCTGGTGACAGATTCCATTTAAATAAGTAAATTTTTTTTATTTTTTTTTTATAAATTAAAATACAAGCTAAAACCAGAAATAAGTGATTATAGTAATCCAGAAATAATCTAGTCCCTACTGTTTGACAGTCAGTGAGATTCTCTGCATTTTCCTGAGATGATCAGTAGACAACACAGGTGTCTCATTTCCTGCCCATCTGTTCCATGATTGGCTGTGACATGGGGGAACGGTGGGCTAAGCCAAGTGAGTAGGGCTTAACAATCTTTATGTCCTACTACAAGCAGAGCAGGTGGGGGGAGGCTCCTGCTGCAGCCATTTGTTACAACCATACATTGGTTGTGAGCAAGAAAGGGACAAGGCACAGCTCCTATTCAAGCAATCTATAAGGGGTCTGATAGCGGTAGGTCATCAGTAGCTATTGTCATGGAAAGCTGGAGGGTCATGTATTATTACAAAGCACATTCACATAGTTGTGTCCAGCCCTTCAGAACGGGAGCTGTTTTTTAGGCTAAGTTTATATCTGTATTGTAATTTCTGGTTTTCTGTTACATTATAGAAAATCACAAAGTGTCAGAACCATCACACTATGGGTTGTAACACCACCTGACGGACCCAATGTGTTTCTGACAGATATGAGGAAATCTGTGATCATCCCATATAGGTGTGAACAGAGCCTTAGGGCAGCTCTCTGATATTGCTGTTGAAGGACCTACTGAGGTCCATGTGATCCATTAGAGTTGTCCTAATGGGTCTTGGTTTGTGTTTCACATGATTTAGTGTAAGAGATCTTAGACCTTGCCATCCCAATCAATCCACAATCAAAATCTCTTTCTTTTTTTTTCCAAGCTTGTTAGTCAGGCTTCTCACAACTTAGCGAAAAGGAAAATACCTGTACACGCTGTACTTGGTCATGGCTGGTCTGATCTCAATGCAAAGCAAGACAAGTCAACTATACAGGCTCCCAATGTTTAGATAAGGGTGATTACACAGGGATGGGTGCTGAGGCTCCACCAGTAAAACTAGAGCCCCTGCTGGTAAGTAGGGGCACAAGCCCTAACACGGCCATAAAGCAAAGAGAGAATAAAATAAGGCATTTCAACATGATTTCTTTTTACATGACTACGTGTTTGAAGTTAACTCTTTACTTGCACACAGTAGGAGAGCAGCTGTGTAGCCCTGGTGGTAGGCACACGCAGTACCCTGGAGAGTGTGTGGCGAGACAGCAGTTTAATGCTAAATATCCATTCACTCGACATATGCTAGACACACCCCTAGGGTAGTGGAGTATACTCTAGAGGGAGTGGTCAAGGTATGTGTTAGAGTGATTTTGAGTCAGTTTCCTGTCCTTGGACAGAGTAGACGTGTCCAGTTTGAGCCTGTCATCAGTTCAGAAAGTGGAGGCTGGTACAGGTGGTCTAATTCACCTTAGTCTAGTCAGAGCTGTGCCCCACTGGAAGAAAGACTGAACTATCTATTAAGAGTCGAGCAAATCGAAGGGCAAAGTGGAAGGAAGATAATTGGAAAAGTGCTTTTGACTTGGAAAAGTCCTGCACATTGCTACCGGTCACTGGGGACCGAAGGATCACTATTAGCTACAAGCATAGTGAAGAGAAAACCAGAGATTTACCGGACCCTAGGTCGCGGCAAACAAGCCCCTTATAGTCAGTACGTAACTGGGGTCAGGGGAAGTGAAGACTTTGAGTCTCTGCAGGACAAAATAAGAATTCAGCTCCCTCATAGAAAGACTCCTAACACTAAACTGACTGGGAAGCACAGCTTTGGATAAGCTGGAATCATAGAGGGGACTACGCTTCAGGCTGGTCGTACTCATCTTCATTGGACAGTAAAGGAGGCCCCTAAGTTGCTTAGCTGTTGCCTCAAAGCTCATCCTCCATCAACCCCATCAGCCTCCCTGGGACCTGCTTGAACATCTTACAAGTCACGAACAGGATTCGAAACTCGCGAAATTGCGAGCCCTGTGTGCCTAAGGAATTGTTTTTGTGAGAAAGGACTGTTTGCACTTTTGGCGCCAAAATCGCCATTTTTGGCGCCATATTCGCGCCCTCAGGCGCTGGAGAAGAAGGTGGGCGTACCTTCGTGGGCGTCTACCCCCCTGTGGCGCGAAGAAAATGCCTGCCCTCTCAAAGTGCTATTACAACATGCGGTCCTGCCCTACAGCAAAGGAGGTCCGCCTCCTCTTCACCTTCCCTGCGAGGAGGAGGAGACGCAAACCCCACCTCTACGGAAGAGACCGGATGTCTCCGCAGAAAGAGGAGAGGATCTTCTGGAACATGATGGAGGCAGGACGTGTGCAGCCGAGCGGGGCAGCGGAGGAAGGCAGGCCCCGTGCCCCCGCCAAGCTGCCATCGGCATCGGAGTCTTATGCGATCCTGCACCTGCAACAGGCGTTGCTAGAGATTCAGGAGGAGAACGCACGCCTAAAGAAGATGGTCCAACCTGGACTGGAGGAGATTGAGAGACGCCGATGTAACCTGCTGCAGTGGCAACTAACGAACACGGCGTCCTCTCCCCTCAACGAACCCCACGATTCCAAATACCGAAGAGTCTGCTGCCCAAGGCGAAGGAGCAACCGGAGGCTGCCCCCGAAAGTACCGTTCCCGATCCCACTGGTGAAGCGGTGGAGGCGGAGGAGGTTGAGGAGGTACAGCCAATCCCGGAACGCCCGCCCGGCCAAGAGGCCGCAGCAGATTATCGGTCCCCGGCAGGGACACCGGAGGGGTCCTGTCCGTCACTACCGGACGTGGACTGGGACGAAATGGCGCGCCTGGATGACGTCGCCTACACCGCCCAGTGGGAACAAGAATGGCAGAGTCGTGAGGAGAAGAAGAGGCGCCAGCAGGAGGAAGAGCGGGAAACTCAGAGGAACCGTCAGCGACAATTTGCCGAGCTGATCGCCGACAAGGAGACTGTCCGGCGAGATAAAGGTACTCTGAGGGAACCGCGGCGGCAGGGGTGTGTGACTGAGTTCCAGCTCCGGAAGGGCTGGGGCTTTATCCGTGAACCGGGCCTCTACCCGGCGGTCTTTGTCAGCAGGCGTGACGTAGAATCCCACCTGCCGCAAGGTCATCCCGGGAGGGACTTAGCGAATGGAGATATCGTCACATATACGCGGCATTGGGGAATGAAGGGATGGTATGCCCTTAACGTCGCCATCGTCCGCAACCCATCCCAGACGCAGGTACCGTCACCATTACCGCCGCGTCCCCGTTTCCAGCTCAAGCAGCATCCGGCCGTGCCCCAGCATCGCCCCCTGCAAAGTCATCGCAACAAGCGACCCAGATTTCATCGCGAATTAAAGCCACCTCTTCATCGCAACATGCGACACAGTCTCGATCGCAATCCCTAACGCGGTCCATATCGCTAACGGTGATTGAGACGCAATCGGTGTCATGTGGAGAGAGTGTACCCGTTGTGCCCCTAGAGGTTCGCACCAGAACTGTGGCGACCCAGACCCTGATCGCAGCACATGATTTGCTGGTCCTGGGATCAAGGGCCCATTGCGTTGTTCCAGCCCCCGGGGTGGAAAATGTAGTGGAAAGTGTATTTGCAGAGAATGAATAAATAGTAAAGAGTTGGTGAGATCCATATCGGGTCTACCATCAGTAATATAGTAAAAAGTTTGAAATGTTTGTAAAGTTTTGCACAATTTATATAGTGAATATATATACTGTAGAATGCCCGGCTGGGTAATTGGTAATTGATAAATGATAAATGATACATAGTAACCAGAAAAGTGTTGCACTTTAGTATAATGTGATTTATATCTATTTTGGTTTTACATCGGACTTGGAGGTTAAGGACTATGCTAACCCAGAACTTACTTGTAAATAGTTGCGCTTCGGTGCTTTCTCTTGGTTTTACATAAACCAGTCACAACTACCTCTGAAAACAAAACCCGTGTGGTGTGGCACTGAGTGAGGTCTGCAATTGGACGTCCTGCAGCCCACCCAGGACCCACGTTGAAGGTTTGGTGCGGGTCCTTCACAAGTATCTTGTATATTTATTGAATGCTATTTAATACTTTTGTATTTCTATATATGATGTTATTGTTTGCAACGTTCAAGATTTCCTCACCTCCCGGATGGGACGAACCAATGTTATTGTTTAATGTTTATTGCATAAACAAAATGTCTCTTTTGTATTTTACAGCCCGGGAGTGCTGTCTTTTACCATGGGGGAATGTGTAGCCCTGGTGGTAGGCACACGCAGTACCCTGGAGAGTGTGTGGCGAGACAGCAGTTTAATGCTAAATATCCATTCACTCGACATATGTTAGACACACCCCTAGGGTAGTGGAGTATACTCTAGAGGGAGTGGTCAAGGTATGTGTTAGAGTGATTTTGAGTCAGTTTCCTGTCCTTGGACAGAGTAGACGTGTCCAGTTTGAGCCTGTCATCAGTTCAGAACGTGGAGGCTGGTACAGGTGGTCTAATTCACCTTAGTCTAGTCAGAGCTGTGCCCCACTGGAAGAAAGACTGAACTATCTATTAAGAGTCGAGCAAATCGAAGGGCAAAGTGGAAGGAAGATAATTGGAAAAGTGCTTTTGACTTGGAAAAGTCCTGCACATTGCTACCGGTCACTGGGGACCGAAGGATCACTATTAGCTACAAGCATAGTGAAGAGAAAACCAGAGATTTACCGGACCCTAGGTCGCGGCAAACAAGCCCCTTATAGTCAGTACGTAACTGGGGTCAGGGGAAGTGAAGACTTTGAGTCTCTGCAGGACAAAATAAGAATTCAGCTCCCTCATAGAAAGACTCCTAACACTAAACTGACTGGGAAGCACAGCTTTGGATAAGCTGGAATCATAGAGGGGACTACGCTTCAGGCTGGTCGTACTCATCTTCATTGGACAGTAAAGGAGGCCCCTAAGTTGCTTAGCTGTTGCCTCAAAGCTCATCCTCCATCAACCCCATCAGCCTCCCTGGGACCTGCTTGAACATCTTACAAGTAAAGGTATGGAAAGACGCTGACCGTGTGAGACTGAGTTATTATTGCATGCCTGCACAATCCCTACCTAACTCCCGATCTGAGGGAAGAGTCCCACCTGTAGGGGACCCGACATCTAGCTGCCTCACCATCCCCTCAGAGATCTACAGCAGCGCTGGTATAAATTACCAGAATACTACAGGTGGCGTCACGAACTGTACATAAATCAATCCCCTGTAAATATATCCCCAACATACGCCAGACCGCCCGGGCCACAGACCGAGCCACAGCTACCTGTGACAAAATCCCCATAGACTTCTACGGGCTCGGCTCTGAGTACCCCATTGCCCTGGTAATCCACAATTGTGGTGGCGGGTCGACACACAGCGACTTTAGAAGAGGATTAACTTTAATTCCTAAGAATGCAACCTATCAAGTATGATGGGCGTCAATACGTGCATCGTGCCCCCGACAAGTCAGCCACTCCTTGCAAATCAACTGCTTAACTATTGGTTCATACCATAAAATGGACATCGATATCTGTATCTCATTTTTTTGGCTTATTGGAAACTCAAGTTTTGTGTGAATATTTTAAAAGAAAAAGTTTAAAAGTAAAACTGAACAAATTAAACATATTTATATATTAGAGCTCCTCTAAAGTGTCAATGATCAGTGGAAGTCCGGGTCCTGAGTCATGTAAGGAGGTGGAGGTGACCCTCATTTGCCTCCTTCTTATGCAGTGAGTCCGTGACACCCCAATAGTTCTCACATGTTTACACTGTTATGCCATGTTTAAGTGTGCAATGTGTACTGTGTGATGTTCCCTTTAGTCAATGTCATTGTATGTCTTTGTATTGTAGAATTGTACTGTATTGAATATGTTGAGATTAGGGAAACAAGGAGTTAATTGGGGGGCTCGACTAACAGCCTAAGAGACGCAGGAAGTTCCTGCTTCAGGAGCAGTGCCCGGGCAGGCTTGCCCAGGGCAGGACTCTCTGCTTGGTAGGGAGCACAATAAACCCCTAGAGGGGAGAAAGTGCTGCCAAGGACTGCCGGGCAGTGGAAAAGGGCACTAGAATGGTGTGAGTGCCCACTAAAGGACTGTTTGTTCCCAGGAACCGGATGTGAGCTGACAAATGCTGCATATCTGGATAAGTTAAGTGCAGGAAGTGTTATCTCCTTTATCTCATCGTTATTAAAAGTTTGCCACTGTTGGAACCGAAGTATGACGTGTGATGCATCCAGAGGACGCCATTCCAGTGTGGGGAGCAACAGTGTGCCGGAGGTACAGTAACTAACTGTGCCACAGGGCTGGGACTTTATCCGTCTTTTCATGTGCAAGGGGCCGGGGTGCTTACTGACTGTGTCCTAGTAAATTTGGCCATGACTACCACCCCGTGCCACCTTGGTACAGTCACATACCGATTTTTCAAATGTGGCAAAGACTTCAGCTTGGGCATCGGTGTACGGAATCGATAGAAAATCTATGGGTCACTGATCTGCTGTTTGAGGGCTCAAGCTGAGAGCTGGTTGTGACTGAAGGGTTAAATATGCATCTGGGGACCCAGCCCTCACACATTAACAGGGCTTCAGAGGGGCTGCAATCCTTTATTAACATTTTGTGTTGATAACTCACTAGAAAGATTTTTGTTTCCTGTCCTCCTACTTACGGAGAGTGATATGCCATGGTAAGGAGACTTATAGGCCATGCAATGCCCCTTTGGGAATTTAAATATGCAAACACCCTCTTCAGAGGAGTAGAGGACTTGAACTCTAGTGTAGCAATCCTAAAAGTCAATATCGACCCTTTAAATGGTCCTTGCCACATGACTTAGCATAAAAGCCAAACCAAAATCTCAATTTGCAGACATGTTTCGGAGCATTGCCCTCATCAGTGCAAGGCAAGAGATCTGATTGGGCTTTATGAGAGGCCTATGACTGGGGTCTAAGTGGCAATGTCTCTCCTTATGGAGAGTGACATGTCTGACATAAAATATTCTTGTCTTTTCCAGATCCCATCGTTTTCACTAATGACCATTTTCTAAAGTTCTTTAAAGTCTAGAAGCGACAACTATCTCCCAGTCCCAATAGTTTACTTAGGCAGGATACACTGTGACAAACTCTCACCTGTGTGCAGTATAAGGTCTGTATAGGTGGATGTAAGCAGATTGCTGGCAGTGCTCTGGACCATCATCTCTATAAACGTCATTTTTTATAATGATGATGAACTTTATTTTAATTTCTTTATTACTAGACTAATGTTGTGTGTCCTGTTAGAACGGAGGTGACTGCATGGCAGCTGTTCTTGGAAGATTGCGCCAGGAATACCTCGTATTTGCCAACAACTCCCTTCTGTTTATATGCTGTACAGTACACAATAGTTATTTTAATAAGCTCTAGAAAAAATGAACACTTTAAAAAAATAAAAAGTATTACAAAGAGTGTGAATGAATAAGAATGCGTTTGAATTCAGAAAGTGACAGCTATAGATCATCTATAGTGCTGGAACCACAAGTCTCAGCACGCAAAGGCAGCCGAGAGCAATCTAATGTCAAAGCTGTCAGGTTGGCTGATCAGACATCAGCAGGAATGTACGTCTTAAGTTATTTCTATTTTGCTTCTGGTATAACTTCCTTCTAAATCCCATAATAATACTAGTGCTCTCCTCATATCCTGATGTACGCTCTTGAAGATAATTATGTGCTGCTTTTTAGGATGGGGGCTTCAATGTTGAAATAGGAAACTGAGCGCAGTAAGAATTCTGCCTTTTTTCTTAATATCATGGTGAGCCACAATGTCTATCAGATACATGGAAAGAAACCTTAGTGATCTCTTTGTGCCCCTGGTTAGAAACTGATCTGCATTGCATGTACCGTAATTTTTCAGACTATAAGACACATCGGACCATAAGACGCACCCCAAATTTTCAGAAAAAAATAGGGGAAAAAAATTAATGCGTCAAATGAGGGTCCGTCTTACAGTCCGAATTCAGCTTACCGGGTTGAGGGGGATCGGCAGCGCTGGTGGCGGCGATGATATGACTCCCTTCCCAGACTGATGCGGCAGGTTTGGCAGAGCTTGGTGGTACAGGGGCATTTTGTGAAAGCCCGGAGCCTCCACACATCCATTGCAGCAATGCGGTGGCCTCCAGGAAAATGGCCGCCAGAGGCAATGCATACACAGATTGCCGAGATGTCAATCGGCACATGCGCCGCTTCCGGTGGCCATTTTTCCGGAGGCCACTGCATTGCAGCAATAGAAGTGCGGGGGCTCCGGGCTTTCACAAAATGTCGGCGCAGCACCTGCACCATCGAGCACCACCGAGTACTGCCGCACCAGTCTGGGATGAGAGTCATATCATTGCCCTGCAGCGTCGGACCACCGAACACCCCCCTCTTCCCAGCCCGGGGCCAACAGAATCACCCGACTCCTGCTGCCACCACACTCCTGGTAAGTACACTCGACTATAAGACGCACACCCACTTTCCCTACAAATATTTTTGGGAAAAAGTGTGTCTTGTAGTCCGTAAAATACGGTATGCAAAAAAAAAAATAATAATTCCTATTGCAAACATGTATGATAAGTCTCTATAGGCAGACAAACTGCAGTGAAGGAGAAAAATGGTAATCAGCTCACCTTCCAAGGAGGACAATTCAGTGTGAAAACCACTTGTATTCACATAGGAACCTTGGCAGACCTTGTTTGGTCAGGGTGTGGTGCAGTGAGTGTAGAAACGCACCAGGCTGGTATCCAGGTCAGAAATAGAAGAAGGGTCCTTGAGGACTAGGATCCAGTACCAATGAGAAAATGTTAAAAACAGAACTTTTAATATGCATGGTGAGAAAAAGCAAAAAGATTTAAAAAATTAAGGATTCATAAGCTTATGCGTTTTGGGTTGGCAACCCTTATTCAAAGTGGTTAACCCAAAATGAGTAAGCTTATGAATCTTTCAACTTTTTTTTATCTTTTTTGTTGCTTTTTCTAACTGTTTTTAATGGCACAGTAAAAATTATGTTTTAACTTTTTGTCATTGGTGCTTGTGCCAAGTCCTCATGGACCCTTCTTCCAGAGAAACTGTTGTGGGCACACATTTTTTTCATAGACTTACATACTTACATTGCAGAGATAGGAACTAGTTATTCATGGCTGTATATATGTGAGGGTTCTTTATGGCAGATTAAAAACTGCTGTGGTCCGATATTGGCTAACCCCAACATACTCCTAACCACCTAGGACAGTAGGACAGGCTTGTTTGCACCATGATCCTTTGGTGAATTTTCTAAATGGTTGTTTGCCAACTTGGATTGGGTAACATAGCATCTACATTGGCTGAATAGAACAAACAACTCTCACATGTAATTGACTTTCTGATGTCGTCCAGCTCCAGGCATCACAGTGCATGTCAAATTTATGGAGCGATATGTCATATGAAATCACATTTATACTGACATGTCAGTGGTTTTGATTGGTGGGACCCTCATTTACCCTCTAAAATTGGCAGAACCGCAAGCTTAATTGAAGATGGCTCATAGATGTCTACAGGTCCATCTTCACCTAACCCTTTTCCACAGAGCAGAGCTGATGAAGCCTGGCTGATCACTTACGCACCCCATTTTTTTTTTTAGTAACTGTTGGGTGTTTTCAACACCAAGACCCACACAGATCAAAAGTTTTGATATCTCATTATGAAATTGAAAAAGTTGTATAAAAGGCACTATGTTTTTAAACTAACCTCAATAGAGCATATAGAATCACGTTGCCCAAAGCAAGTGGTTTGTGACCGTCCAATTACTATATTCAAGCATATAAGTGAAGTCACCAAAAGTGTTTTCAACACAGTTTTCAGATTGAAAGCTTGTTATTTACTAAATCTCCTGGTCAAAAATTGTACCCGCTGACACACGTCTAGAATATGTTGAGTGTCAGGTTTTCCAGAAACTGTTACAAAACATAAAAGGACTGCAAAATCGCAAAGTGTGAAAAACAGTAAAGAAGAATGCTGATGTAATGACATTTAATAAATTGAAACTACAGTATATTGATGGCTCTACCTGCCTAGACACGGGGCAAAATTAATTTACAAAAACACAAACGTTAGATTATTTTACCATCAGATTGGATACCTATCCAACCATTCAAAAGCCATCAGAAAACTATGTTGTAAGAAATGTTATAAAGCGGTTATCTTACAGGAAAGTTGTCAATTCACTGCTCCCGTACCTAAACCACGGCCCAATAGGAAAGTTGGCAGCACAACCTTAAGCCGATCACCACTGAATGGAGGGTTGTACAGGTTCAGGTGTGGTCCTACAGACACTGCAAACAGGACAGGCGGCATTGCTCCCATACCTTTTAAAGCTGCACATATCAGACGGATTGACAGCCTGGAATTCAGAGTGATAACTATATGCTCTGATGCATCATGTCTTCAAGAAGAGTCTCCTGCAGGGCAATGTCACCGGTGTTCTTACAAACTATCTCCCCTGGGCAAGGGTGCAACCAGTGCTTAGAAATCTTTAGGCTGGGAAGACAAGTGATCGCACTTAATATGTACGGAGATGGGGGCCTTACAATATAAACGGTGTGTAAGAAGCACGCCTAGATTGTAGATTATGCATCGCTACCTTTCAGCTCATCATGTCAGAGACTTGTAACATCAATATCTTAAGAAGAGGGCTCGTGCACAAAGCCAATTTTCTCATATGAGATAGCCATGGTTTTTACAGATGGCACTTGTACCTTTGATATTTAATGTTGCAGTGCACGTCAAATTTTTTTCACATACCGAGCAGTCGATAGAAAATATCGGCGACATGTCCAATTTTGATCCGAAGGTCTGATCAAAAATTGGCAATGCAAGTCTAAGGGTTCGTGAAAAAAAAAAAAAAAAAAAAAAAATCGTACCCCACTTGGATGACATCTACGTGCGGTACAATTTACATGGATGGATAGAAAAGACTAGGTGGAGAAAAAAAAAATGTTCTCTCTGCGTATGAGAAAAACTGAGATCTCTGGTCAAACTCTGGTCAAACTCTGGTCAAACTCTGGTCAAACTCTGGTCAAACTCTGGTCAAACTCATCGGTCTGTTTCTCTTGTATGTGGAGAAATTGCTCGTATGAACCTACCCCAATTGTAAGGAAGAAAAGGCAATGTCACTGGGTATTGCATAGACCAGTGTTTCTCAACTCCAGTCCTCAGGACCCACCAACAGGTCATGTTTTCAGGATTTCCTTAGTATTGCAAAGGTGATGGAATTAATGCTTGAGCAGGTGATAAAATTATCACCTGTGCAATACTAAGGAAATCCTGAAAACATGACCTGTTGGTGGGTCCAGAGGACTGGAATTGAGAAACACTGGCATAGACTGTAGTGCTTTTTTTTTTTTTTTTTTAAATTACATCCAAAATGAACGCTTCCCAAATATTGTCTTCAATAAATTACATCAAACATCAAAACAAGAGCGTTCATCTCCAACGTTCTATAACTGTCCCTTGATATATTTCTGGTTTTATATTGGGACACAATTTTGCTATATCTTACCTTCTGGTTCAATGGTGGTATCCTCTCCTCGGCTGTAAGATGGACGAGCAATCGCCAAACCAACCAGAAACAGGCAAAGAAGTAGCAGCATGATGTCAGTGTACCCACCGCCAGTTTTCCCTGAGCGCCACACCGAGAACAACCCCATCTGACTGGCTGTGAGCAAGCATGAGACGTAATCACCACTATGTGGTCCTCAATCCTGTTTGTGAGATCCTGCAAGAAATTAATGGGAACATTAAAATGGATTTGTAATTTATTTTTTTTGCCTATTTTCACATCAACACTTATCAGCCAATGTAAATGTTCATCTCAGAACAATGTACTTTTTTGCCAAACTGACCAGAGTTCATATTAATGATTTTGATGCAAAAGATCCAAAAAGATTTCAACATACTTTATATACTTATCAGCCAAACGATTGTATAGCTGACAAGTCATCTCTCCCAACCTTCCCATACACAAGAACGATCGGCTGATCAGAAATTTTATACATTTTCAATGGAGAAGTAGGCAGCTGTCAGACATTTTGGGAAAAGTATAGCTTTTGGGAGAACAAAAAGATGGGACATTTTAATCAAAACTGCCTGCTTCTTCTCTTTCCCATCAAGTGTCAAGGAAAGAGTCAGAAGACAACCCACCGTACACATTAGACGATCAGCTGGCGCGTTCGGCCAACTTTAACCTAAAAAAAAAAATCCCATGTTGACCTAATTTATTCTAAAATCAGGCCAAGGCTACTGTGTAGTCAGTATTTTACGAACTTCCAGTTTGTCTTGTATCCTCTGTAAGAAAAGCAAAAATGAATAAAAAAAAAAAAAAAAGTAAAACTCATACAGATAACTTAAAAAAAAAGGTAGGGAATGTGTGTGGCCCAGCTTCGCAAGGCACACGTCTCCTGGAAAATGCACAGGAAGGTAACTGTAAAGCTTGATATTCATTCACGCACACTTCTCAGCATTGCCACTAGAGGCATATCAGACTATTTAGTAGTGTGACTAGCAATGGTGATTCATTCAAGTTCCTGGACAGAGAAGATCAGATTAGTCTTGGAGGGAGAGGAGTGAAGACTGAATCCTGACAGAGCTTGTGTAGTTCATGTTTAAAGTGGAGGCTAGTACGGGTGAAGTGAATCATCCTAGCCTAGTCAGAGCTACACCTTAACCTGCTACTCAGAACAAGCTGCCTGTGTTCCTAAGAAAGTGGAAAGTGACTCTCAGAGCGTGCATTGAAATCAGTTGACAGAAGTTCCTGATAGCCACTCGAAGTGGGGTCTAAGAAGGAAAGAAGGAAAGGAATCACAGCAGTTATAGCATCGAGTCAACTGAGAACAGGTCAGTGAGCACTGAAGGAAAGCTGACCTTTATACCATTGCTACACGTGCTTATGTTAAGGGCGAGAGCAGGGCGAAGGGCGAGTGGAGAAGTAAGAGTGACAAAGGGACAAATCACCCTCACTCAATTAAACCGGACACCGGGGTCCGAAGCATTGCTAGTACTTCACGTCTAGTAATAAGAAAACCGGAGGCCTTTCTGGACTTCAAGTCGCAGAAGGTAGCCCTAAGCGCTGATACGTAACCGGAGTCAGGGAGAACGGGGACTTTGAGTCAGTGCACGACAAAAGTAAGGACTTAGTTCTCTCAACATCTGATAATCAGAGACATAGAAGACTCCACCACAATGTTGGCCGGGCGTAGTTGCTACAGTAAGAGTACTGCCACACTAAAAATCCGCTAGCGATCAACGATACGAGCATTCTAATGCGATCGCTTGCGGGATTGTTTCTATATCGTAAATGCGGCCACTTTAGCGATATAGTTAACGACGCTATCCCCGTTAGCGATCTTTTAAGACTTTAGGGTACAAAAGTACCGCTAAATCGCTAAGAAAAGGTGCAACAGCGATTAGATACTTACCAGCGGGGCGCCAGCGATGAAATAGGGTCCGGAACGATTCCAGCGACGAGCGAGATCACAGCAGGAAGCTCGTCGTGGAATGCTGCCGCATGAACATATCGCTAACGGGATCGCTAAAATGTGACTTTTTTAGCGATCTCGTTAGCGATATATGGTTTAGTGTGGCATACCTTAAGAGTTGCACTTGACTTTATGCAAGTTTGTACTCACATACACTTTAAGGAGAAAGGAGGCCTCTAACTTGCTCAACAATTCCCTGAATGTGCATTCTCCAACCTGACCAGCTTCCGGGACATACCTGCAACATCTACAAGTAAAGGTATGGAAAGAGACTGCATTGTGTGTGACTGAATTCTTATCTGCACCTGCATCACCACCATAGACTTTGAGGGACCAGTCCCACCTGTGGGGGACTTAACACCTAGCTGCCATAACATCCCCTCAGAGATCTACCCTGCAACGCTGGTCAATCAGATCAGAAACCACAGGTGGCGTCACGAACTACTATAACTACAATCCCCTGTAAATATTCCCCCATTGCATGACCGCCAGGGCCACGGACCGAGCTCTGCTGCCAGTGACATTCCCCATAGACTTCCATGGGCTCGGTTCCGAGTACCCCATAGCCCTGGTACCACCAATGTGGTGCGCGTCATCTTTTTGGCGTCACGAACAGGATAAGAAGCTTGCAAATAGTGAGTCCTGTGTGCCTATTGAACTGTTTTGTGCAGAAAAGACTGTTTGCTGTTTTGTCATTTTTGGCGCCATTTTCCGCCATTTTGCCGCCATTTTCGCGCCCTGAGGCGCTGGTGAAGAAGGTGGGCGTGCATTCGTGGGCATACTCCCCCCCTGTGGCGCGAAAGTTATGGCCGCCCTCTCAAAATGCTACTATAATGTGAGATCCTATCCCACTGCAAGGGAGATCCGCCTCCTCTTCATCTTCTATGCAAAAAAGAGGAAGCGCAAATCCCGCCTCCACGGAAGAGACCAGATTGTTCCTGATGGAAAACACAGTCTGGCCTGGAGAGAGATGGCAGAAGGACAAGAGCAGCTATGCAGTGGAGCGGTGGAGCGCAGGCCCTGCTCCCCAGAAAAGCTGTTGTTTGAACCGGAGCCATCCCTAATACAGAAACTTCAGCAAACCTTGCTGGAGTGCAAGGAGGAGAATGCAGCGCTTAAGAAATTGATACAGAGCCAGGCAGACATGGAGGAGACCGAGAGACGCTGGCGTGCCCAGACACAGCGGCTGCTGTGGGACGCAGTGCTCTCTCCCACAGACATAACGCCATCACCTGACTTTCCTATGTCCCTGCTGAAGAAAGCTGAAGGAAAACCGGAGGCCGCCCCAAAAGAGTTGTACCTGATCCCACCGATGGAGAGGTGGAAGAGAAGGAGGCTGAGGAGGTCCTGCCTGTTCCGGAGTGCCAGCTAGGCCAAGAGGCTGCAGCAGATTACAGTTCCCCGGTAGGAACACCGGAGGGGTCTCAGCCATCACTGCCAGAAATCGATTGGGACGCAATGCAGTATCTGGATGACGTCACTTATGCTGTAAAAGTGGGAAATGAGCAGCGACGCCGTGATCTGGATAAGCAACGTCAACAGGAGCAGAGAGAGGCGCAGCAGCAGTACCATGAAAAGTTCCTTGCTGACAAGGAGGCCGTCCGGAAGAACAAAGGTACGCGACGGGAACCGCGGCGTCAGGGGTGCATAACAGGGTTCCAACTCCGCAAAGGCTGGGGCTTCATACATGAGCCGGGCCTATACCAAGAGATCTTTGTGAGTCGGAGAGATGTGGAGTCCCATTTAACCATCGGGCACCCTGGGAGGGATCTTGTAAACGGGGATATTGTCAGCTACACGCGGCACTGGGGGTTAAAAGGGTGGTACGCCTTAAACGTCACCCGTGTCAGCGACCCCGTCCCTGAAGCCAGTGAGGTCTTCCGTGCCACAGTACCGCAAGCCCCAGCAGCGTCATCTTTGGCGTCCGCACCAGGCCATGCACCAGCATCACCCCTGCGTACTCCTCTACACCGAGGTCTTGCTCTGCAACGCAACCTGCGACCATTTCAGCATCACAATCTGCGACTACCTCAGCAACGCAACCTGCGACCATTTCAGCATCACAATCTGCGACTACCTCAGCAACGCAACCTGCGTTCTACTACAGGGAGATACCCGTTGGGTTCCCAGTTCGAATAAAGGATGTAGCCACTCAAACACAGATCGCAGGACATGATCTCTTTGTTATGCGTTCAAAAGAACACCGCGTCGTTCCAGCCCCAGGAGTGGAAGACGTTATTGAAGTTTGCAAGAAAGAAGAAAATCAGTAGGACCCAGACAGGGGTTTACTGCAACTGAACCTGTACAAAGTTTGAAGAAGTTTTATGAAAAATTGCCACTTTATAGAAATATTGAATAATGTTTATTACTATGCTTATTTAAAGTAGAATACCCGGCTGGGTTAAGAGTTAAAGTATAATGTGATTTTACGTGAAAAGTGTTTTATCATGCAAAGGACTGCGTGGCTGTGGACTTTGCCAGCCCAAAAACTTTTATTGTAAATAGTTCGCACTTCGGTGCCCCATTTTGGTTTTAGATAAAGCCTTACTACCTCTGAAGAAAAACCCGTATGGTGTGGCCTAGAGTGAGGTCTGCAGCAATGAAGTCCTGCAGCCCACCCAGGACCCACGTGGGAGGTTTTTGGTGCGGGTCCTCCACAAGAATCTTGTCTTATACTATATATTTATTGAAAAGTATTTTGATAATTTTCTACTGATCTATGTACAAAATGTAACGTTCAAGAGTCCTTACCTCCCGCAAGGGATGAGTTATTATGTTGATGTTATATGCAAAACAAAAATGTTTTTCTTTTCTATTTCAGCCCGGGAGTGCTGAATTTAACTAGGGGGGGATGTGTGGCCCAGCTTCGCAAGGCACACATGTCTCCTGGAAAATGCACAGGAAGGTAACTGTAAAGCTTGATATTCATTCACGCACACTTCTCAGCATTGCCACTAGAGGCATATCAGACTATTTAGTAGTGTGACTTAGCAATGGTGATTCATTCAAGTTCCTGTCTTTGGACAGAGAAGATCAGATTAGTCTTGGAGGGAGAGGAGTGAAGACTGAATCCTGACAGAGCTTGTGTAGTTCATGTTTAAAGTGGAGGCTAGTACGGGTGAAGTGAATCATCCTAGCCTAGTCAGAGCTACACCTTAACCTGCTACTCAGAACAAGCTGCCTGTGTTCCTAAGAAAGTGGAAAGTGACTCTCAGAGCGTGCATTGAAATCAGTTGACAGAAGTTCCTGATAGCCACTCGAAGTGGGGTCTAAGAAGGAAAGGAATCACAGCAGTTATAGCATCGAGTCAACTGAGAACAGGTCAGTGAGCACTGAAGGAAAGCTGACCTTTATACCATTGCTACACGTGCTTATGTTAAGGGCGAGAGCAGGGCGAAGGGCGAGTGGAGAAGTAAGAGTGACAAAGGGACAAATCACCCTCACTCAATTAAACCGGACACCGGGGTCCGAAGCATTGCTAGTACTTCACGTCTAGTAATAAGAAAACCGGAGGCCTTTCTGGACTTCAAGTCGCAGAAGGTAGCCCTAAGCGCTGATACGTAACCGGAGTCAGGGAGAACGGGGACTTTGAGTCAGTGCACGACAAAAGTAAGGACTTAGTTCTCTCAACATCTGATAATCAGAGACATAGAAGACTCCACCACAATGTTGGCCGGGCGTAGTTGCTACAGTAAGAGTTGCACTTGACTTTATGCAAGTTTGTACTCACATACACTTTAAGGAGAAAGGAGGCCTCTAACTTGCTCAACAATTCCCTGAATGTGCATTCTCCAACCTGACCAGCTTCCCGGGACATACCTGCAACATCTACAAGTAAAGGTATGGAAAGAGACTGCATTGTGTGTGACTGAATTCTTATCTGCACCCTGCATCACCACCATAGACTTTGAGGGACCAGTCCCACCTGTGGGGGACTTAACACCTAGCTGCCATAACATCCCCTCAGAGATCTACCCTGCAGCGCTGGTCAATCAGATCAGAAACCACAGGTGGCGTCACGAACTACTATAACTACAATCCCCTGTAAATATTCCCCCATTGCATGACCGCCAGGGCCACGGACCGAGCTCTGCTGCCAGTGACATTCCCCATAGACTTCCATGGGCTCGGTTCCGAGTACCCCATAGCCCTGGTACCACCAATGTGGTGCGCGTCAAATGTGTATCTTCATGGTGAAAAAAAGGACTTTGCCAATAACCAGGGAGGTGTGGGATATTGTGCAAATGTCATCTTACAAACAGATTACTAAGGAGTGGTTAAGACTCCATTATGAAGACTATATTAGTTATTGTTCTTAATTATATGGATATTAAAGCTCACCGATTAAATAAAGTTCACATGGCAGCAGTTTCGCTGGTTATAGTAACCTTTGGTGACTTGTAATATCAACACGATTTACAATACGGAGGGTAATCCAATAGAATAAAACGACATACAGAATAAATAGTAATGTGTAATAGTAATTTTATATATTCTTTAGATTTGTAGACTGTACTCCAGTTGTGTCACCTTATTACTGAAATATATGGATAGGCTTCATGACATATTTCCATTTTTATAAAAGCATCATCATTAGGAAACATAAGTACTCAGTATAATTTCAAAGTAGTTATACTCTTACAGAACTTAATAGAAAGCTCTGGCACCAATGTCTTGTTGACAGATCCCACCACGGTTGGGAGTAATCTGCCAATGATCTAATGTCTATGGAGCCTGGCAGGCTTTGCCGGCTGCTTGTCAACAGAATTGGCCATTTTGACCATATTTCTTCGCCAATCCTTCACGGTGATCATAAATGTTAGCCAAGAGTTCTTCACTTATTACATAATAACAGCTTTAGTGAACCTGGCCCAATATGATAACTATGGTTTATCTTCTAGAGACAGCTTTCTCAAATATATCCTTGGGGAACCCCCACAAGCCAACTCTTTAGGATTTCCTTAAATGTTGACTCTGTCAATAATTAACTCATTTTTTACTATAGGAAATCTCAAAGTATTGCCCGTTAACGTCCCCCGAGGAAATATTTGAGAAAAACATGGTATGTGAATACGTCTTTTAGACAAATATGAACCCACCGAGTTTTTTTGTGAGCAAGACGTTCTAAGACAGTCCAGCCTCTTTTGTCCTGAAGTGACTTTTTTTGTGTCTTTTCCTGAGCACTTTTTTGTGATATCTTTGGCCAAGAGCTGTGTGAATATGTACCTACACATTGTACTTATATCAATGTGTTCCAGCTCATTTTTTGTACTTTGTACATATGGGAACATGGCTCCCCTTTTTGGCCTGTGCATCTTGTCAACATAGTTTTCCAAGGGAAGGCGCAAAACAGACCGGTCTGGGTCCTGATCTGCCCCAGTCTATTTTGACGTCTGCCGACACGTAGGTAGGTAAACTATAAGAGTTAGGAACCATCCTGATTGGGTCACCTTGTCGCGGTGTGATGGCTTTTAAGCTCTTTTGATCAAAATAATGTCAACTATGTATCCTATGTTATTTGCATGTATTTATTTAAGCTTACTTCAGGGTATGTGTTCATTTTGTTTTTATACTAGAGTTTGTATTGTATAAACTAGAGAACGACTTTCAAACCGAAACTGCCTGAAGAAAGGTCCGGTCACTTCTTTCAAGTGCGGTTAAAAAGAGATCAAAAGCCTGAACATATGTACAGCGAGTCATTTTTAAATATAAATACATATGTTCATTCAAGTACTTAGTTAGTACTTTTATACTATAAAACAGCTACTTCCATTATGAATGGTTGAGTCCATTAAATCCAGTCGATCCTTACAATACAGAAAATTGAAGGTCTTATTAAATGTTGCCATCCTATGTCTTTTGTGAGTCAACTTCATAAAAACAGCTTGGATATGTCGCTATATTTCCCATTCTCCCGTCACATTTGGCAATGAGATTTTTTTTTTAAAAAAAAAAAGAAGAAAATACCATACTTTAGACGTTAAGTTACCAACCATGGTAAAGCGAAGACTTCAGTCTTCGAAATGATTCCAAAATTCCATGAGTACTGGAGAGTGAGAAGATTTTTCCCATGTAATCCACTTTTATTAGGGTGGTAGAACACAGTTCTGCAACGCAAGCAAACCACACGGAGGAGAACTCGCTGCCACATCTCTGCGATAAAAATTCCTTCAGTCCAAAAGTATAGATCTCCATTTCTAAAAATGATGATGTGGGGAGAAACTTTCATCTCAACATAAAATGTGGTTGGCTTCATTAAATATGAATCAAAATAGTTATGAATTTTGGTTCAGGAGATTGTGCTGCGTCTAAACACTTGAGCAGATGCTTGACCCTAATGAGACGCAGGAAAAGGATGGGTGTACATCTATAATCAATAAGCAAGGACGGCTATAGTAGGAAGTATCACAGGGGACCCATAAAGCAGGTGAAGGCAGCCTACACAATAGGAAGCTTTAATAGTTCTGCTGTTACAATACGATGAAACATAAGCTAAAAATAACCCAAAAAGTACGATGCTTAGAAGAGTTTTCTAAGATCACGTTTATACTAAAGAATTCATGAATCCATGTGAATGCTATGGTTGGATGTTTGGCGCTAAAACGGCCAGCAACAGAGGTAGGGGTAAGTTGATCAAGTTTATACAATGAATTTAGACTTTGTATAAGGGGTGGAAAGCAGTTCTCATTTGCTTGAAAATAACATATCCATGGACATAGATTGCAGACTAAGAAATCAGTGATTGCAGACACTATGGACGCCGAATTATGGTGCTAGATTGGTGGGAAAATATGGAAGAAGCCACAAGTTGATTTTAATATAGGCCCCATCATCACTGGGTACAGCACTAAAGACATCTATAGGTGAAAAAAATGTTTATTCCCTCTGTAAATTAAAAGTTATAACCCCCCCCATACATATTGGATAGCTGTCAGACAAACAATTATTCGGACAGCAGATATCTCCCTCAACTCCCATACTCTGGAATACTCTGTTCTCTGAGAAAGCAATTGCCAGTTCCTTTAGAAGAGGCACATCTTACAAAGAAGAAAAGGATCAGCTATTGAGGGAAAGTTGGAGGCCCCCATACATATGTTCAGATGATTTTTGTCTAATAGATATGGTGGCCCTATAGGGTTGTCCAGGCTTGTCGCTTATGTCAGTCTATGTGACTGCAGACTTGTGAATCCTCACAGCACTCAGTGTGCACACTGTCAGGATTCTGCAATTTACATACATACGGTCACAAGCCGACTAGATGTGCGCGGCCTTGCTCTATACAAGTGAACTGAGAGTTTGGACATGTCTAGTAGGAAAGTGGCTGGAGTATGGAAATCGCATACTTGCTGTCACCTGACCGGCACCAGAGAATTCTAACAGTGCACAATGTGCACGCTGTGAGGATTCACAAGTCTGCAGTCACATAGAGTGACTGTAGACTTGAGCCCAAAGCCTGGACAATTCGCTTTACGCCCATGTATTCAAAGTGATGATGGCGTCTCCTACACAATTCCATACATACAAAATTAATGTACACGCTAAGGCAAATCACTGTGTAACTTATCAGGAATTTTCGGCAGGCAAAGTTTATGCTCAACAACTAAATCCTGGACTCTTGTGAGAACAGTTTGTTTGCAGGACCTACAGCCATTTTTTTTTTTAATCTTGCCAGCAGAGTTTTTACAGCTGCATTTTCCAACTTTCCCCCCTTCCTACTAGGAATAAAGTAAAGAGCGTCTCTTTCCAGAGAAGGCGAGGGGGGCTCAGCTTTGATTGCATAAGTCTGTGTAAATGACCTGTAAAATTAGAAAACACTAAATGCATTGTACGTCATATATGTAACAACTATTTATAAATTGACAATGCATTCATTCAGCTATGTATAAAATCATATTTATATTGTTACTTTAATATTATTTATTTTTGAGAAACCAAAAATCAACTTTAGGAATGCAGATGATAAAATCTCTATGCACCTGGTTTTCCCCATCTATTAAGCGGCTGTATATTTGAACCTACACAGTGAATGATGGATGTATTCGGGCACACAGAAACATATAGGGGAGGTAGAGAAGTTCATCAAGATTTTAGAAACTTATTTTAGGATGCAAGATAACAATAAAATGGAAAAGATCTAGAGTTTTTTGAATGAGATTTTGGAGCAGAAACTGAGTGGAAAATCTCCTAATCTAAAACCTCCTCAAAAACTTTCTGAGTTTTGCCTTTCTGGTCAGAAAATTCCATGTGCATAAAGCCACTCGTCTTTTGAATCCCTTGGCTGCACGGTCATCAGGATTGCTTCCGTCAGTTTTTTCTAGCCATCAAGGGGTGAGTGCAGATCTGAGGTTGAACTGACGAGCAAGCAAATTTGTAATAAAACACAACAATAAGATCGTAGTAACTGGTGTTCCGAGCTGGAAAAAGTCTGCATCCTTCGAGCCGAGGATTCCGCTCTACGTCCATCGGTCCAATAGTCTTAGAACAAGGCCAGCTCCTCACTTATGATTTTGACTATTAAAAGGAAAACTCGAGCAGCAGTATATAACATTCACACGTCTCCACTGTTCATTGGCGTTCCCCCATAAGTCGAATACCTTTTTGTTTTATGTCTTAACAACACAGGATGATATTATGATGTATGCAGCTCAAAAGAGAAAATAAGAATAATGTTTATATGTAAACCTTGAAAGGGCAGCATTAATAATGCTACCCACAGACATTACTCTTTCACTAGAGGAGCCTGTAAATCCTGACCTGACATCTAATTTCAAAGAAAACATAGATCCAACAGGATAGATTTTTCAGTTCTATACTCTTGTTTTCTCTTGGGATAAGCGGTTCCAGACGCCTATCCCCATGCTTTATTACATCTGACGACAGGGTAAAGAGTAAAGCTAACAATTAGCGGGTGTTTTCTAGTATTCTCTTGGGCAGGGGTCCCCAATCTGTGGCTCTCATGTCCCTAGCGGCTGTTTGTTCAATTGTGTGCCACTCTCAACAGTATTGGAATACACCAGGGGCATTATTACATGTTATGGGGGCACGGAAGGGACATTATTACTTTATGGGCTCACTCACAAGAGCGTATACATCGGACGAGTGCTGTGGAATGTTTTACCGGATATGACTCGGACCAATGTTACATAATGGGGCAGTGCTGATCAGTGTTTGTTTTTTCTCATGCCAATTCATTGGATGGCACTCACCCATTTAAGTCTACGGATGCATGTAAATCATCGGACGGCACTAGGATGACATCTGAGGGCAGTTCGATTTCTGCTGACTCAGACAATGGAGAAGATGGTATAATTTTGTTCTCCATCTTCCCCTCACCTGTGCTAAGGTTCATCGCACCAAGCTGACACTGATGAAGAGTCATTAACATAATCGATCCAATTTTCTCGGAGGAGAGAATATACGCTCGTGTGACCCTGGCCTTATAAGCGGCACTACTTTTTTAAAGGTGGTACTTGGGAGGGATTAGTACTTTGTAAACCGGCATTCACGGTATTATCAATTTCAAAAAAGGCACTTGTGGCATTATTACTTTTTTAAGGGGGTACTCAAATAATTACTGCTTTAAAATGGGGCACTTGGGAGATTATTATTTTTATAAAGGGGCACTATGGGCACAAATACTTTATAAGGGTGGCCATAGGCCATTATTTCTTTATAAGATGGCACTTGGGGTATTACTACTTTATAAAGGGGCACTTGAAGTATTGTTAGGTTACAAAGGGGTACTGGAGGGCTTGAGATTTTCAAAGAGGCACACAGGGGGCTTCCACGATTTTTTTGTATATTCTGTGGTTGGCAACCATCAACAGAACTTAATTTGACTCTCAAGGTAAGAAAGGTTGGGGGCCCCTGTTCTTGGGGGACACATTATAGAGGCACTCACCTCTTCAAGGAACTGTAATGTTAGCACACAACAGGGGAAAGGACTTGTCCCAAGGATCATGGACATAGTTTAGATGGAGAAAAAAATGCCACTAAGAACGTCTATTATTATCTAATATGCTTCCTGTTGCTAATATGGCGCCCACATATTCTGTACCGCTTTACAGACGTTATCATCACTGTTCCCTTTAGGGCTCACAAATCAAAAATTCTCTATCAGTAAGGCCTCTTTCACACATCCGTTTTTTGCAGTCAGGCACGATCCGGCGCTTTTTTAAAAAACTGATCCGTTTTTTTAAACCGCCAGATGCGTTTTTTGTCTGACTATCATTAGCGCCGGATGTCCTTGCGTTGCATCCATTTTTTTCCGGATCCGGCGGAAATGTACATTCCGGCGGCCGGACAAAACGGACACTGCAACGTTTTTTTTTTGTGCCGCACCCGCCGGAAACGCCTTAAGCGGCGCATCCGGCGGGCGCAAACAATACAAGTCTATGGTGCCGGATCAGTCTTTTGTGCAATCCGGCAAAAGCCTGATCCGGATTCTGGAAACCAAGGTCTCTCTCTCTCCTCGGTCCGGACATGCGTATCAAGCATTTCCTGCTTCAAAAGTTCAGGATGGATCCGGCAAAAAACCTCATCCGTTGCATCAGTTTTTTCATAAACAGCGCCGGATCCGTCCTTTCCGGTTTTGGAGGGATTGTGCCTGACGGCAAAAACCGGATGTGTGAAAGAGGCCTTAGACTTTGAAGTAAAACCAGAGTACCGGGAGAAAAATCCACGCAAACACGGGAGAATAGGACCCCAGTGCTACAAAACAACAGTGCCGACCACTGAAGCACCATGCTGCCAACATTTATCGTGAGTGGCAAATCCTAGCATTACAATAAGGAGCCCCATGGCGCAAAGGAGTAAGATTGTCCTCCCTGGCCAAAAGGAAAAACGTAAGGGAATGTATGGTATGTGCACCGTATGGAGATTATTATCGACATCTCAACTTGTGGTTATGATTTACTACACAGATCTCAAATGTTGAAGAAAAATACATTCTATATATTCATTGTGCTAGATCTCTGGAGATGAGGTTTTAGATCTGCCCTGATGTAGTCACGAGCAGCTAACGATGCCCCAAAGGGTTAAAATGAAAAATTCTACTCCGCTACATCTGTATGTATATATACACATCTTATTAACATTCATGGACATAACAAAACACCATGTAAGCTTCACTGCTGCCAAGTCCTCCCCATCAGCTAAAGCTTGGGTTTCTCTCACAACACACAATCATTTTTTCCTTTTGCACCTATATACACAAGTGTAGATATACACAGAAGGTGCAGGGCGGTATACACAGAAGTGGCAGGGCGGTATACACAGAAGTGGCAGGGCGGTATACACAGAAGTGGCAGGGCGGTATACACAGAAGGGGCAGGGCGGTAAACACAGAAGTGGCAGGGCGGTATACACAGAAGGGACAGGGCAGTATATACATAAGGGTCAGGGCAGTATACACAGAAGGGCAGGGCGTTATACACAGAAGGGCAGGGCGTTATACACAGAAGGGGCAGAGCGGTATACAAAGAAGGGGGCAGGGCGGTATACACAGAAGGGGCAGGGCGGTATACACAGAAGGGGCAGGGCGGTATACACAGAAGGGGCAGGGCGGTATACACAGAAGGGGCAGGGCGGTATACACAGAAGGGGCAGGGCGTTATACACAGAAGGGGCAGGGCGTTATACACAGAAGGGGCAGGGGGGTATACACAGAAGGGGCAGGGCGGTATACAAAAAAGGGGCAGGGCAGTATACACAGAAGGGGCAGGGCGGTATACACAGAAGGGCAGGGCGGTATACACAGAAGGGCAGGGCGGTATACACAGAAGGGGCAGGGCAGCATACACAGAAGGGGCAGGGCGGCATACACAGAAGAGGCAGGGCGGTATACACAGAAGGGGCAGGGCGGAATACACAGAAGGGGCAGGGCGGTATACACAGAAGGGGCAGGGCGGTATACACAGAAGGGGCAAGGCGGTATACACAGAAGGGGCAGGGCGGTATACACACCTCTCCTGAAGCCCCCTGCCTTTACCATGGAAGACTTAAATAAACATTCCCCTATAAAAACTGCACTTACACAAACATTCCCTTTACACAATCTCCTGCCGAAACTTGCTGCCTCCATAAAAACATATTTATGGCTTCTGCCAAATACTCAGACTGGAATAATTTTTTTTTACTTTCTTGACGTGAACGATTTTATTTATTTATTTTTTTACCTAAAGCTCAAGAAAAAAAAAAAAGTGAGAGAAAGAGAGGCCCCTGAGCTAAAAATGCAGCGAGTTCAGCCAGAACATGAGGACTAAGAATTATTAGAAGAAATGTATAAAAAATACATTCTGCCATACAAGTGTACAAGTATTCGGGACAGTTGCGATAAACACGACAATGTCGTCATTTTTCTTGCTGCTCTGTTTAGCAGTGCGAAAGTTTACAATTAAAGTTCTTGCACGTGATTAGATAGAAAACAAAAATCATAGGCAGAACACGGCACACTGTTTTCAAGTCCTGAACAAGCCCTCGAAATGGCACCAGTGATGGAAAGGTTTGCATTAGACCTCATTCAGACATCCAGTTTTTACGTATGTGTTCTATCCAAGTTTTTCATTTATAGAATATATTAATTAATTTTAGAATAGGGCCCATCTTAAAAAGAGCGTGCTCCTCTGTGCACTTCGCCACAAATCTTACTCCAGTCGCTGACTGGAGTAAGATTTGTGTCAAAGGTATACTGCAGCAAGTAGGAATCGCCACTCCCCGTCCCCATTACACTCCATTTTGATGGACCTGGCCAAAAGAGAAGCGAAAACCAAAAATTGTTAAATTTGTGCAAAAATATTACGACTTTTCAGAGCGTTTCATGCCAGAATTCTGATGTAATCACTTTGATGAATCAGGACACGAGTGTTGGAGAAAAAAATAATAATAGACTGGAGAGGAATGATCGGCCGAGCAGAGTGTCCTTATGGATGAGAGAACCAGAAAAGAGAGCTGTCTGCTGGATTTCCAGGGTCTGTCCAGATTTTTTTTTTGGATAAAATTCTGGTAAATTTAGTCTGTTAATGGCCAAAAAAGGTATAATAAAAAAAAAGCATTTTTGAGCAGGTCGAGAACGTTCAGTCCGGGACTTAAACATCCCTATGCCACCAATTCCAAGCAATGATTGGCGCGAATCTGTATCCAGATGCCATATTATGTTATGGAGCTAGTCCTACCTAGAGGTCTTGCCCTTGTGGAAATTAATTTCCATGTACATCTCTAGAGTTCTGCTGGGAGCATAAAGCCAGCCATACACGTTTCATAGATATTGGCCGTTCAGATTTTATCCAATATCGATGGGTCCTTCCGGCTGTTTTAATGTATATGGGGGTCCCGGACAGATGAAGTAGTAGTTGTTTGCAATACATACAAATCATATGCATTATTCCAACAATAAGCACTCAGCAGAGCGAGAGCTCCTGGGTATCAGAGAAACGGCCAAGATAACTACCGGATAAACCATCTTTTAGCCAGCCGCTAGGGGGACTTACAAGCTTGCGACAACAGCTATTGAGAGTGTATTGTCACAGTTACAGTTAATAGTAGACGATGTCCAAAGACTATTGAGCCAAGAAGTAACACATATATTGATGAATGAATTGCAGATTAAGGCTACGTTCACACGTTTTGGTAATTTTTATTTTTTTATTGGTGGCATTTTTTGTGCACAAAAGAAGATGCATTTTACAATACTAGTAAAAGCTATGAGATTCAGAAATCTCATGCACACACATCTGCAGCATGTCAATTCTTTCAGAGTTTTTGCTGCGTTTAACCCAATGAAGTAATGAGAAATTGAAAAAACGTATAACATTTGTGCAGCGTTTTTTATTAAATTTAGCAACTTTTGTTGTTTTTGGTGCCATCTGAATCACGGGAACTGGGGAGGAGCCGAGGCGCGATGTGGTGTGGCCACACTTGCCTATCCAATTCAACAAAAGTGAGGATGTTTTACACGGCAGAAACGTGGCAACACGTAGGCACAAGTCACTCTCAATTAATTTGGCGCCTCGTATTTCAGCAAGACTCGCACCATCTTGCTGAACTGGACCACTGATATATTAAAAAGAAAAGAAAAAAATACAAAAATATTGCTTTATGAAAAATTTTCACTATGCATTTGAGTGATCTTTCACGCCTTTATTAAGACACGGAGGGTTAATCAATTTGTCGGCTAAAGAACTGATTATTTACACGGTCAGGACACAATAGAAAGAACTGTTCCAGTTCACTGACACATATACCAAGAGCAAGTTTATGTTGGAGACTTGTAGTAAAATGCCCCAACATAACTGCATGGAAGGAAAAAATGAAGCAATTAATTCTAATTGTAAGAACCAACCCACATTCCAACCGCTAAGCACACACATACACACACCTCCACAAACACACAACATCTTCACAGACTACCACAAAAGCACAAAGGCCCGTTGTGTTACAATAGTCAAAAGCCTCTTTTGTGAGAAGGTGAAAGGAAGAAACGTTTCGGAATGTAAGTGCCCAGGTGGTTGTGTTTGTTGACCGTCTCTGGAGACTTGGCTTTTGTAAGCTATATAAGTAAATAGAACTTTATCTTTCACTTCTCCTTGGTCTTCTAGAAACTTGGGGGAGATGCTTGTGAAGGACATGAATTGTGTAAGCCGGCTTGTAGAGGCCGTTGGCCTCGGTAAACATGATGAGTTCGAAAGTGCCATATCCACAAACTCATAAAAAGAACTTAAGAGAAAAGTCACATAATATATGTAAATGCTCAACTCGGATTATGTGGAACACATTTTTTTTTACTCTTGACTTAAATTTTCTACGATCATCCAAGGTTGATGGTTTTGAATTGGAGCTAGTAACTCACAACTGAGAAGCTAAAGTTCACACAACACGGTATATTAAAAAAAAAATAAAGATTTTATTTATTATTTTGCCACCCGTGTGCAGTCGAATACAATCCATTTGTTCCCACCAGCAACTATTAAGGCCTCTTTCACACTTCAGTCGTGCGACGTTAGTCAAAATCCGCCAAAGTGTGAAAAAAACAGATCCGCCATTTTTTTTAGCGGATCCCTTTTTTTCCCCATTGACTGCATTGTGGCGGATTTTGACGGATGGTCGTCCATTAGGTCCGTTTTTTTGACGGATCCGCCAAAAATTTGGCGTCCGACGTTTTGAAAAACGTCCAATGCAACGTTTTTTCTGTCCGCCAAAATGGCGGATCCATCAAAAAACGGATCTAACGGACAACCATCCGCCAGCGGATCCGTTGCTCCCATCGAAAATCCATTCAAAATCCCAGAATACTCTCCGGGGTCTCTCTCTCTCTCTCTGGACATGCCTTTTCCGGTTATATTCCGGGTTGAAAAGTTCATAGCGGATCCGTCAAAAAACAGATCCGTTTGCATCCGTTTTTCACCTTTCCTGGCGGATCCGCTATTTTCACACTTTGGCGGATTTTAACTGACGCCAAAAGACTGAAGTGTGAAAGAGGCCTAAGCATTTACACAACCATTTATACCATTTCCTATGTTAAAGAATTGCAATGTATCGTAAAAATTGGATGCTCTACAGTGCTCCGTATGGCATCCAAAATTTTTTTATGCACCCATACACTTGAATGAGCGAGTCTCATCCGATTATGGAAGAAACTGTGATATGCTGCTTTTTTTTTCACATGCAGATTTGGTCAGTGAAAAAAATAAATAAATAAATCAGTCAGAATAATATTGATCCGAAAGCGGTCCATGTTGGATTTTTTTCTGAAGATTTTTATCTGATTACCTTTTCCACAGTTTGCCACACAGGACCCGTTTTTCTTTCAGCACAGCTATCCTCTTGGGCGCCAAGGTCTTTATTTTCTGAAGATGGTTAGCACTGGGCCCATCATCAGCTAAAATAATCCAATATTGGCTGATGTAGTCAGTGATGTGTTTTAGGCCAACGGCGCAACAAATGTTAATTCAACCGACGTGAACAATCGCTCATTGTCCCAGTTTCACGTAATTTGTAAGGAGAGCTTTAAGGTGTCCATACAGATTAGGCTAAAGTTAATGAAAATTGATTTTTTTTTCAAAACCATAATAAAAGTTCAAAAGTAAAAATACAGAAAAGGACCCTTTTACCTACAGATGACACCCCATTTTTTTGTCTGGAAATAAGTTGGACTCAAATGCTTTTTGTTATTGGAGAAAAGATTTCATTATTTTAACAAATCTTTCATTCACAATTTATTTTTCCTTGAAAGAACATTCCAAGAAAGGTCTCTAGTCCATCACTGATTATAAATTGAAAAGTAGGTCAGGCTCAGTGACTGTAAAGGCAATAATGATCGGTTATTCGGTCTACTATTTAAAGTGTACAAACCATCTTTTTTATTTCTAAATGGTGAGAGAATGCAGTATTCACCAGTCCTAAATCTAACTTTAGCACTTCAGTAAGGGGTCAAAATGCACATGGACCTATACCCGACCACCGAAGTCTTAAAAAGCAGGTGCAAACGCTGATCCATATGTGCTCTATGAGTCACCCATGGTTCCTCCATCACCGTTTTTTCCCCCCCAAATAAAATTTGTTTTGGACAATACTTGAATAATTGACAGTCATTGAAAGTGCCAAAAATTTCATAGACTTAATTTCCCCGAAAGTTAAAACGGATGCAAAATAAAACGGCAAGCTTATAGGAAAAATCCAACCTCTCCAATCACATTTTTCTCATGCTCCAAGTTATCAGAATATTTGCCATAGCCAGTGTGGACTGGGGGAAATTCCAAGGGCCCACCAGTAAAAATGGATTCTGAGGGCCCCCTTTCAGCTACATGTAAATATTACGTACCTTTATCAAAAAACCGTTTATACTTGGCTAGAGTTTGTTAAATGACTGATAGATGCTGCCATTGCTGTATATAGAGAATCAAGTTTTTTGTGCCAAAGTGCTGCTCTTGAGGAAACGGCATTTAGCATGCGAAACGCGCGTCGGGGTCTACACCACCGGCCCAGGGTTTTTCTCCAGCGCTTCCCTCCCGGTAAGCTCTCAAAAATACAGGTCCTTTTGACCTTTGAAATTTTTTTACTTCATGATTACTTTTCTTCTGCACTGGGAAAAGGGTTTTTACCGAAATGCACATTAGTACTTTAGATCTACTCAACCTCCCACTTCTGGGGTGTGCTAGGGAACGCTTTGGGTTTTTCCCCGTGGGCCTGCGGTCATACTGCTACAGTCTATTTATTGTTTTGTTCAGTATTCTGATTGATTATTTTTTATATATCAATTTAATAAAATATGGATTTGCTATTTCACCTGATTTCTCAGTTTTCTCCTTTTGTGCTAAAAAATAGAAGGCTGGGGGGCCCACCGGGGGGATTTACCCCGTTCTCCTTTGGGCCATCCTAGCTCATTACCCAAGTTGGTCAACAAACACAAATATGAAAACCTAGCAACCTGTGAAATTTGGGGTTTCCCTTTAAAAGGGACAAGAACCAATTCCCCCAATAAACAAGCGTTTTTGCTCATTCATCGGGTGATTATCGCCTGCAATCCATCGCTTACTTTGGTTGCCGTGTAAACAGTCATTTAAATGACCCAATCGTAAAAAGGTTAGTCTATGTCAATGGGCCCCTACGGCAAGAGAGTAAAGTTCTTATCCAGAAAGCTAAGGCAGGTAAAAATATATATATAAATTATATATATATACTGTAATCGGTTTTAGCCTTTTTTTTTTTTTTACTATTTTTTAACTCAAAAGCCACGGCTCTTTTTCACTTTGTTATCATTCCAATTTAGATTCAATTAAGTAATTATAGGCAACAAAGAAGAGCTATAAAATAGTTTTCTTCATGTGTCCTTCCAATTGCGTCATAGCAACATATCCAGATACAAGTTTTCGTTTTTAAAAAATTGTGCAATGCTAAAAGTAAAGCCAATTGTGGATATTATTTTTTTCCCTTTTGTGGGTAAATAGTCAAAGTGCTATACAGAAAATGTGTCACATAAAGGTAATGATGTAGCAGATGGTAAACAACTGTTTGCTTTGCACCAGTCCCGCGCTTTTGAAAGACCTGCCATAAGGTTTACCTAAAAGGAAGAAGACGGTTTCAGCCTGACTTTGTTCCCTTAAGGCAGAACTTAACCTCTACTTAGCATAAGAAATATAAGTATATTTAGCAGGGTGACATCTACAAATTGTTTGCAACAGGGACCTTCCCTAAAAAAGAAGAACGAGTTAACAATGGCTTATTCAGTTTCGAAGGCGAACAACAAATCATTTTTTGTCAAAGTTGGATAAAGGTTTCAAAATCTAACTAAGTGCCTGAGGCATGAAACTAAAATGAGAAAATGTTCTCTCTAACAATACGTGTCTTTTACTATAGAAAAAATTGACATTACAGCAGTGCCCAGCCTCCCGTATTCACATCCATGTACAGAGTCAGACCCTTCTTCAAGCTTCACCTATCCTAAAACGCACAAAATACAACTATAAACCTACGATCATCCCAAGCATAACAGTTCCCAGATTGCCTTTCTTTAGTGAACGCTTATGTCTCCATTTTTTTTTTTAGGGTTAATTTCCATGGCCTATTGTTTTGAATAACATTCCAGGAAAACTTGTTTTCCAATAAAATTTGGGCCCTTGTAAACAGGCGCCAACACCCAATGACAAGTAAACACATTTTTAAATTATTTTTCTCGCAGCACATTGGTGTAAACAGGGCCTATGCTGCCAGAACAAAGATTGCCTAAGTGCACAAAATGACCTATAACCTACATTCACACATCAGGTTTTTTTCCGTCGGCATGATCCGGGTATTTTTTTTAGAAAAACCGGATCCGGTGAAATCTGCAGCCGGATCCGTTTTTTTCTCATTTACTCGAATTAGCGCCGGATCGTGCCACATGGCCTCCCGTTTCTTCCGTTTTTTTGCCGGATCCGGCAAAAATTTTTAAATTCCAGCGTCTGGAAAAAAGTCTTCATTCACATTTTTGTCTGCGCAAAAAACCGCTTCCGGCTTTTTGCTACAATGGACAGCGCCGTATCCGGAAAACCCACGGATCCGGCACCGATCCCGGGTTTTTAAGTCTGAGCTTGCTCAGAACCAATTGGCCACCCCCAGGAAACAGATCATTTTTTGGGAGCCCCCTGGGCTTTTTAAAAAAACCGGATCCGTCGTAAAACGGACGAAACGGATGGAAATCTGATGAAACGGGTCCTTTTTTTTGCCGGATCCGACGGAAAAACAGATCCTTTTTATCAGTTTTCCACAATTTACGCCGGATCCCCTTGCGACGCCGGACCTGCCGGCCGGAAAAACCTATGTGTGAAAGAGCCTTACAGAACCCCCGGTCACCTGTCTAAATAGACTACCAACGACTGCCAAGGCAAATTTGTAGCATCCCTCGTACAAGTGTAAACAAGCCCTTAAAAAAGGAAAGCACAGATTGTAAAATGTAAATGCCGCAGCATTTTATTTACTATTTGCCTGTAAAACACAAAACAACGACTAAACCAAGCAAGTTTTACAGACTCTTGTCCGGAATTTGTAAGTACAAGGCAAATTACTGAAGGCTAGATGAAACATGACGCTGGTCCTGCAGATTGTGCTCGGGGCAGGTTACTGGCCCAAACGGGTTGAAAAAATTGTTGTCCAATGCTTGAGGATGGGTTAATACCACAACACGAGGAACGTGCGTTTGTTCAGGGGAACACAAGCTTGAAGATTCAATTCAGTCCAGGAGACCTAGCTGAGAATGAAAATATCCTTTTTTAGGAGTAGAAGGGATTTTATTATTTTTTTAATATCCGATAATTGAAATCAGTATTCTATTTAAATTTTAAACTTATTTTTAATAGGCTTAAAGGATTATTCTTTCTTCTGCTCTACTATGACCCATTCATTGTCAAGGTTTTTCTAATAATTGAATTCTCTGAATTATATACAACAATCCTCCCTTCTTCTGGCTCCTTACATAACTAAATGGGGGTTTTAAGCTGACACCCGTAATGCACGGAAACACCACTTCTTAGGTTTGAACCACGCTAATTTCGTGATTTAATCACCATTTTCTAGAAAAAGCGGGTGGGTGGAGAACAGACACCCAAAAAACATGGTTTCCTTTATTATGTCTACATGGCAGATCCAAATAAAATACCTATGAAGTAGAAGCGGCAAGATATCCCCACTCGGGTATTCAAAAGGGGGATGAGCAAATTTTCATATTCGGTTCGGATTAGATCACCGGAAAATTTGAAATAACATCCGAACGCCATGGAGTCATGAAAGTAGAGACAGAGAATATGATCGGAAATGATCATCAAACATAAATTTGGCACAAATTGGGTACCAATATGGCAAATTTGGTTTTGGGGCGATCGTTTTCCGAATATATTCGCTCTCTCTATTCAAAAAATCATTTGTAACACTCGTATATGGCTGTCATACAATGACAAAATCTGTATCCAGAGTTACGAAAAAAAATACAAACAACGGAAAACCCAAAAATGGGTAATCCACTTCAGGAATAAAGTAGACTCAAAAAGGTGACCATACACATAAGGTAATAGCCCAAAATTTAATTTTTTGAACTCCGCCATACACATGCACACTCAACTGACAAGTGGGCAGTATTGAGAATAGGTCCAGGGGGGAGACATCTCTTCTGATGGCTAGTCTCCAAGAATAAATGGCACGATTTCACCATGCCGTCCCACTTTAGGCCGGGTCACACATGCGAGAAACTAGCACAATTCTTGTGCAGTCTCTCGCATGAACACCCGCATTGCCCCCGGGCCCACTCGACCAAGCGGGGCGCTCCAAAGAAATACATGCAGCCGCACGCTCCGGTCCGAGTGCCAGCGCAAGCCGGGGTTTCATGGAGAATCGCCCCGAGAATCGGGCAAGTTTCTCGCATGTTGACCCCGGCCTTACCCTACATCTGTCGGAGGAGAGTCATTAGACCCCGTGTCCAGTATATAAATCTGTGAAGCTTCTCCAAAATTTAATGGGGTTCTGTCTGCATTGCACTAATTGATGGGACCTTTAAATAACACGGGTTTTTCAAGAAGAAAATTTGTGACTCCGTTTTTTTATCAGGGCTCTCATCCACCATGTCCATGTACCCCTTTATAGCACTGGTGTTTTTTTATGGCAAAGGGCCTTTAGGGCTTCTCATGCACCAGAGTCTAGGTACAACTACTACTTCTGCACCCCTCATAGCGCCCTGCCTGTTACTTTTATTTAAAAAAGTGTTGCCCTGGGGAAGGCACACGCAGTACCCTGGGGATTGGGAGAGATAGCAGTTCAATGCTCAATGAACATTCCATTCCAACACGCACTTACACGCCCTTTGGGGATTTTTGCCATTCGTTTAGGGAGTGTTCCCGGTCAGTCCCGTCCATTCAGTTCAGTCAGTGACTCTGAGGAGTCACTTCCGTCTTTTGGACAGAGGAGGGATTGATTGTTTCAGTTCAGAAAGTGGAGGCCAGTAAAGGTGAGCCAGATCAAACCCCAAACCTGGTCAGGGGCCCGTGCCCCCCCAGCGACGACTGAGACTTTTATTGAAAAAAGAAGAGGGGATTGCAGATATACTTCAGGGCTCCTGCCCCAAGGGCAGTGAAGGGTTTAGAGACGTGCTCCTGCCTAGAGGATTACTGAGATTCTGTCAACAAACTCAAGAAAGAAAATTAAGAAAGGGACGATTTATATAACCTGTGGAAGTGAGGAATGCTATGCTAAAAAAGCGCAAAGGCGAAAAAGGGACAGTGGTTTGGAATTCTGAGGGTGCTATAGGATTGGAGAAGTCCTGCAAAATTGTCCACCGGCACTGGAGACCGGGAAACATCACTATAGCTTCAATGCATGTGGTAGAAAAACCAGAGGGTTACTGGACCTTTTGGTAACAGCAAGCACCCTTGGAGTGTCGGTTAAAGTAACTGGGGCAGGGGGGGTGAAACCTTTGGGGCCTGATCACAAGAATAGGAACTCAGCTCTCTCATAGGAAGGCTCCAACCACAAAACTGCCGGGCAGTACAGCTTTGGAAAATGGATTTATAGAGGGAAAATACGCTTTATGCTGGTTGGACTCATCATTGGAAAGTAAAGGAGGCCCCAACTTGTCCAGCTGCTAACTCAAAACACATTCTCCATTGATCACCTCCCTGGGACCTGCCTTACCATCCCACAAGTAAAAGGTATTTGGGAAAACGCTGACGGTGTGAGACCGGATTATTTAATTTGCATGCCTTTCACAACCCCCATAACCCCCGACCTGAGGGAAAGTCCCCCCTGTAGGGGACCCGACATCTAGCTGCCTCACCACCCCCCCAAAATTACACAGCGCTGTAAAATTCCAGAGACTACAGGGCGTCACGAACGTAAATATATCTATCCCCTGTAAAATTCCCCCAACATACGCCTGACCGCCAGGGCCCAAAGACCGAGCCACCGCTACCTGGAAAAAAACCCCAATAACTTCCATGGGCTCGGCTCTGATTACCCCTTTTGGCCCGGTAATCCACAAATTGTGGGGCGGGCGAGACAATTTGGCGTCACGAACGGGAAAAAATTACCCCCCTGAAATATTCCCCCCAACATACCCCAAAAGACCGCCAGGGCCAAGACCGAGCCACCGCTCCCCGGACAACCCCATAGACTTCCATGGGCTGGGTCTGAGTACCCCATTTTCCCGGAAATCCACAATTGTGGGGCGGGGTCAACAATTGGCGTCCCCCAACAGGATACGAAACTCGCAAAATCGCGAGCCCTGTGTCCTGTGGAGGTGTTTTTGTGGAAAAGGACTGTTTGCTATTTTTGGCGCAAAAATCCCCCATTTTTGCCGCCAAATTCACGCCCTCAGCGCTGGAGAAGAAGGTGGGCGTGGATTCGTGGGCGTGTGCCCCCCTGTGGCGCGAAGAGAATGCCTGCCCTCTCAAAGTGCTATTACAACATCGATCCTGCCCTACAGCAAAGGAGGTCCGCCTCCTCTTCACCTTCCCTGCGAAGAGGAGGAAACGCAAACCCCGCCTCCACGGAAGAGACCGGACGTCTCTGAAAGAAGAGGAAAGAACGCTCTGGAACATCATGGAAGCAGGACGTGTGCAGCCGAGCAGGGAAGCGGTGGAAGGCAGGCCCCGCTCCCCAGCCAAGCTGCCACTGGAACCGAACCATCCGTGGTCCTGCACCTGCAGCAAGCATTGCTGGAAATTAAAGAAGAAAATGCACGACTGAAAAAGATGGTCCAGCACCAACCTGGATTTGAAGAGATCGAGAGACGCCGGCGTACCCAGGAGCAGCGGCGGCTGTGGGACGCGGTGTTTCTCTCCCCCGACGACCCCCTACGTCTGGAGTTACCAAAACTTCTGCTGCCCAAGGCAAAGGAGCAACCGGAGGCTGCCCCCAAAAGTACCGATCCTGATCCACCGGTGAAGCGGTGGAGGCGAAGGAGGTTGAGGAGGTACCGCCAGTTCCGGAACGCCCGCCCGCCAGAGGCCGCAGCAGATGATCGATCCCCGGCAGGGACACCAGAGGAAACCCAGCCGTCTGTGATGGAGCAGCGACAGCAGCAGGTTAGTGCGTCCCCAATTGAGCCATTGCGCACACCTGCTTCCTGCTCTGCATCACACCAGCATTGTGCGACCTATTCCGCATCGCCACCTGCGACCATTTCTGCATCGCAAAAGTCTGATGCGATCTCAATTGAGCCACTACAAAAGCCTGCTTTTTGCCCAGTATCTTATGCTGCAGCAGCGACCCCAGAGGAGGACGGCCCTGCGGCCTAGAGGACCGGAGTGAACCGGCCCTGCAGGTAACCAGCGATGATGACACCCTGCTGGAACCCCCGACATCCCCACCAGCCCAGTGCACACCAGCCACACAGACCCCGATGGTGGAGTCGATGATCTTGGTGCTGGGCACTGGGCCCAGGAATAGGAACGGTCCTGTGCGAGCATTGCATTGTTCCAGCCCCCGGGATGGAAAGTGTAAACCGAAGTTAACAAAGAAATGTGAAGAACGGTAGGACCCAGACAGGGTTTACCGCAACAAAGAAGATGTATATAAGTTTTTATATAAGTGAAAATGGTTTACACTGTTGATATGAGTATATAATGTTTATATATATTGCCCAAAAATAGAATGCCCGGCTGGGAAAAGAGGTAAAGAGTTTTTGCACTTTATTGTGATGTATATATATATATATATATGTGATCTTTGTCTTATGATGGACTGAGAGGCTGAGGACTGTGCCAGCCCAGAACTTATCCTGTAAATAGTTGCGCTTCGGTGCACAATATTGGTTTTACATAAAACCACCACAACTACCTCTGAATAATAAAACCCGTGTGGTGTGGCACTGAGTGAGGTCTGCATCCAGATGTCCTGCAGCCCACCCAGGACCCACGTTGAAGGTTTGGTGCGGGTCCTTCACAAGAATATTGTCGACTATGTATATGAACATGTCTATTTAATATTTTGTATTTTTCTATATTTAATGTTTTGTTTGCAACGTTCAAGAAATCCTTACCTCCCGGATGGGACGAGTTGATGTTAATGTTTAATGCATAAACAAAAATTGTCTTTTTGTATTTTACAGCCCGGGAGTGCTGTCTTTTACCATGGGGGAATGTGTAGCCCTGGTGTGAAGGCACACGCAGTACCCCGGAGGATGTGTGGAGAGATAGCAGTTCAATGCTCAATGAACAATTCATTCCAACACGCACTTAGACACGCCCTTAGGGTATTTAGCCATTCGTCAGGGAGTGTTCAGGGTCAGTCAGTCATTCAGTTCAGTCAGTGACTCTGAGGAGTCAGCTTCCTGTCTTCGGACAGAGGAGGGATTGATTGTGCAGTTCAGAAAGTGGAGGCCAGTAAAGGTGAGCCAGAAACCCTCAGCCTGGTCAGAGCTGTGCCCCACCGGCAGACGACTGAGACTTTTATTGAGAAAGAAGAGGGTTGCAGATATACTTCAGTCTCCTGTCCAAGGGACAGTGAGGGTTTAGAGACGTGCTCCCGCCCAGAGGATTTATGAGATTCTGTCAACAAGCTCAAGAAAGAAGTTAAGGAAAGGGACTGATTTATATAACTGTGGAAGTGAGGAATGCTTATGCTACAAGCGCGGACAAGGCGAAAGGCCCCAGTGGTGGAATTCTGAGTGCTTAGGATTGGAGAAGTCCCGCACATTGTCACCCCGGGCACTGGAGGGCCGAAGCATCACTATAGCTTCATGCATTGTGGTAGGAAAAAACCCGAGGCTTATGGACTTAGGTAACAGCAAGCAGCCCTTGGAGTGTCGGTACGTAACTGGGGTCAGGGGGAGTGGAACTTGAGCCTGAAACAGGGAAGAATAGGAACTCAGCTCTCTCATAGGAAGGCTCCAACCACAAAACTGACCGGCAGTACAGCTTTGGGAAAAGCTGGGTTTATAGAGGGAAAATACGCTTTATGCTGGTTGGATCATCATTGTGAAAGTAAAGGAGGCCCTAACTTGTCCAGCTGCTAACTCAAAACACATTCTCCATTGGATCAGCCTCCCTGGGACCTGCCTTACCATCTTACAAGTAAAAGGTATGGAAAGACGTGACGGTGTGAGACTGAGTTATTTAATTGCTGCCTGCACAACCCCACCATAACCATCGACCTGAGGGAAGAGTCCCATGTAGGGGACCCGACATCTAGCTGGCTCACCATCCCTCAGAGATCTACAGCAGCGTGGTACAAATTACAGAGACTACAGGTGGGGTACGAACTGTAAATATATCTATTCCCCCTGTAAATATTCCCCAACTACCCGACCCCCGGGCCCATAGACCGAGCCACCGACCCGTCAAAAACCCCCTAGACTTTCCCTGG
>JARQOD010000003.1:550541587-550591339 GCA_033576555.1 Oophaga sylvatica | reverse complement strand
TTACTGGACCTTAGGTAACAGAAAGCAGCCCTTGAAGTGTCAGTACGTAACAGGGGTCAGGTGGAATAGGAACTTTGAGCTAGGCCAAGCATAGAAGAACCTAGTTTCATCACTGGAAGGCTCCACCACAAAACTGACCGGGCAGTACAGCTTTGAAATAGCTGAAGTTTCAGGAGTGAACTACGCTTTATGCTGGTTGGACTCATCATCATTGGAAAGTAAAGGAGGCCCCTGCCTTGCTCAGCCGTTGCCTCAAAACTCATCCTCCATCAACCCCATCAGCCTCCCTGGGACCTGCCTTACCATCTTACAAGTAAAAGGTATGGAAAGACGCTGACGGTGTGAGACTGAGTTATTTAATTGCATGCCTGCACAACCCCACCATAACCATCGACCTGAGGGAAGAGTCCCACCTGTAGGGGACCCGACATCTAGCTGCCTCACCATCCCCTCAGAGATCTACAGCAGCGCTGGTGCAAATTACCAGAGACTACAGGTGGCGTCACGAACTGTATATAAATCAAATCCCCTGTAAATATTTCCCCCAACATACGCCAGACCGCCAGGGCCACAGACCGAGCCACCGCTACCTGTGACAAACCCCATAGACTTCCATGGGCTCGGCTCTGAGTACCCCATTGCCCTGGTAATCCACAATTGTGGTGGCGGGTCGACACATATGTTCATTCAAGTACTTAGTTAGTACTTTTATACTATAAAACAGCTACTTCCATTATGAATGGTTGAGTCCATTAAATCCAGTCGATCCTTACAATACAGAAAATTGAAGGGTCTTATTAAATGTTGCCATCCTATGTCTTTTGTGAGTCAACTTCATAAAAACAGCTTGGATATGTCGCTATATTTCCCATTCTCCCGTCACATTCGGCAATGAGATTTTTTTTAAAAAAAAAAAAAGAAGAAAATACCATACTTTAGACGTTAGTTACCAACCATGGTAAAGCGAAGACTTCAGTCTTCGAAATGATTCCAAAATTCCATGAGTACTGGAGAGTGAGAAGATTTTTCCCATGTAATCCACTTTTATTAGGGTGGTAGAACACAATTCTGCAACGCAAGCAAACCACACGGAGGAGAACTCGCTGCCACATCTCTGCGATAAAAATTCCTTCAGTCCAAAAGTATAGATCTCCATTTCTAAAAATGATGATGTGGGAGAAACTTTCATCTCAACATAAAATGTGGTTGGCTTCATTAAATATGAATCAAAATAGTTATGAATTTTGGTTCAGGAGATTGTGCTGCGTCTAAACACTTGAGCAGATGCTTGACCCTAATGAGACGCAGGAAAAGGATGGGTGTACATCTATAATCAATAAGCAAGGACGGCTATAGTGGGAAGTATCACAGGGGACCCATAAAGCAGGTGAAGGCAGCCTACACAATAGGAAGCTTTAATAGTTCTGCTGTTACAATACGATGAAACATAAGCTAAAAATAACCCAAAAAGTACGATGCTTAGAAGAGTTTTCTAAGATCATGTTTATACTAAAGAATTCATGAATCCATGTGAATGCTATGGTTGGATGTTTGGCGCTAAAACGGCCAGCAACAGAGGTAGGGGTAAGTTGATCAAGTTTATACAATGAATTTAGACTTTGTATAAGGGGTGGAAAGCAGTTCTTATTTGCTTGAAAATAACATATCCATGGACATAGATTGCAGACTAAGAAATCAGTGATTGCAGACACTATGGACGCCGAATTATGGTGCTAGATTGGTGGGAAAATATGGAAGAAGCCACAAGTTGATTTTAATATAGGCCCCATCATCACTGGGTACAGCACTAAAGACATCTATAGGTGAAAAAAATGTTTATTCCCTCTGTAAATTAAAAGTTATAACCCCCCCATACATATTGGATAGCTGTCAGACAAACAATTATTCGGACAGCAGATATCTCCCTCAACTCCCATACTCTGGAATACTCTGTTCTCTGAGAAAGCAATTGCCAGTTCCTTTAGAAGAGGCACATCTTACAAAGAAGAAAAGGATCAGCTATTGAGGGAAAGTTGGAGGCCCCCATACATATGTTCAGATGATTTTTGTCTAATAGATATGGTGGCCCTATAGGGGTTGTCCAGGCTTGTCGCTTATGTCAGTCTATGTGACTGCAGACTTGTGAATCCTCACAGCACTCAGTGTGCACACTGTCAGGATTCTGCAATTTACATACATACGGTCACAAGCCGACTAGATGTGCGCGGCCTTGCTCTATACAAGTGAACTGAGAGTTTGGACATGTCTAGTAGGAAAGTGGCTGGGAGTATGGAAATCGCATACTTGCTGTCACCTGACCGGCACCAGAGAATTCTAACAGTGCACAATGTGCACGCTGTGAGGATTCACAAGTCTGCAGTCACATAGAGTGACTGTAGACTTGAGCCCAAAGCCTGGACAATTCGCTTTACGCCCATGTATTCAAAGTGATGATGGCGTCTCCTACACAATTCCATACATACAAAATTAATGTACACGCTAAGGCAAATCACTGTGTAACTTATCAGGAATTTTCGGCAGGCAAAGTTTATGCTCAACAACTAAATCCTGGACTCTTGTGAGAACAGTTTGTTTGCAGGACCTACAGCCATTTTTTTTTTTAATCTTGCCAGCAGAGTTTTTACAGCTGCATTTTCCAACTTTCCCCCCTTCCTACTAGGAATAAAGTAAAGAGCGTCACTTTCCAGAGAAGGCGAGGGGGGCTCAGCTTTGATTGCATAAGTCTGTGTAAATGACCTGTAAAATTAGAAAACACTAAATGCATTGTACGTCATATATGTAACAACTATTTATAAATTGACAATGCATTCATTCAGCTATGTATAAAATCATATTTATATTGTTACTTTAATATTATTTATTTTTGAGAAACCAAAAATCAACTTTAGGAATGCAGATGATAAAATCTCTATGCACCTGGTTTTCCCCATCTATTAAGCGGCTGTATATTTGAACCTACACAGTGAATGATGGATGTATTCGGGCACACAGAAACATATAGGGGAGGTAGAGAAGTTCATCAAGATTTTAGAAACTTATTTTAGGATGCAAGATAACAAATAAAATGGAAAAGATCTAGAGTTTTTTGAATGAGATTTTGGAGCAGAAACTGAGTGGAAAATCTCCTAATCTAAAACCTCCTCAAAAACTTTCTGAGTTTTGCCTTTCTGGTCAGAAAATTCCATGTGCATAAAGCCACTCGTCTTTTGAATCCTTGGCTGCACGGTCATCAGGATTGCTTCCGTCAGTTTTTTCTAGCCATCAAGGGGTGAGTGCAGATCTGAGGTTGAACTGACGAGCAAGCAAATTTGTAATAAAACACAACAATAAGATCGTAGTAACTGGTGTTCCGAGCTGGAAAAAGTCTGCATCCTTCGAGCCGAGGATTCCGCTCTACGTCCATCGGTCCAATAGTCTTAGAACAAGGCCAGCTCCTCACTTATGATTTTGACTATTAAAAGGAAAACTCGAGCAGCAGTATATAACATTCACACGTCTCCACTGTTCATTGGCGTTCCCCCATAAGTCGAATACCTTTTTGTTTTATGTCTTAACAACACAGGATGATATTATGATGTATGCAGCTCAAAAGAGAAAATAAGAATAATGTTTATATGTAAACCTTGAAAGGGCAGCATTAATAATGCTACCCACAGACATTACTCTTTCACTAGAGGAGCCTGTAAATCCTGACCTGACATCTAATTTCAAAGAAAACATAGATCCAACAGGATAGATTTTTCAGTTCTATACTCTTGTTTTCTCTTGGGATAAGCGGTTCCAGACGCCTATCCCCATGCTTTATTACATCTGACGACAGGGTAAAGAGTAAAGCTAACAATTAGCGGGTGTTTTCTAGTATTCTCTTGGGCAGGGGTCCCCAATCTGTGGCTCTCATGTCCCTAGCGGCTCTTTGTTCAATTGTGTGCCACTCTCAACAGTATTGGAATACACCAGGGGCATTATTACATGTTATGGGGGCACGGAAGGGACATTATTACTTTATGGGCTCACTCACAAGAGCGTATACATCGGACGAGTGCTGTGGAATGTTTTACCGGATATGACTCGGACCAATGTTACATAATGGGGCAGTGCTGATCAGTGTTTGTTTTTTCTCATGCCAATTCATTGGATGGCACTCACCCATTTAAGTCTACGGATGCATGTAAATCATCGGACGGCACTAGGATGACATCTGAGGGCAGTTCGATTTCTGCTGACTCAGACAATGGAGAAGATGGTATAATTTTGTTCTCCATCTTCCCCTCACCTGTGCTAAGGTTCATCGCACCAAGCTGACACTGATGAAGAGTCATTAACATAATCGATCCAATTTTCTCGGAGGAGAGAATATACGCTCGTGTGACCCTGGCCTTATAAGCGGCACTACTTTTTTAAAGGTGGTACTTGGGAGGGATTAGTACTTTGTAAACCGGCATTCACGGTATTATCAATTTCAAAAAAGGCACTTGTGGCATTATTACTTTTTTAAGGGGGTACTCAAATAATTACTGCTTTAAAATGGGGCACTTGGGAGATTATTATTTTTATAAAGGGGCACTATGGGCACAAATACTTTATAAGGGTGGCCATAGGCCATTATTTCTTTATAAGATGGCACTTGGGGTATTACTACTTTATAAAGGGGCACTTGAAGTATTGTTAGGTTACAAAGGGGTACTGGAGGGCTTGAGATTTTCAAAGAGGCACACAGGGGGCTTCCACGATTTTTTTGTATATTCTGTGGTTGGCAACCATCAACAGAACTTAATTTGACTCTCAAGGTAAGAAAGGTTGGGGGCCCCTGTTCTTGGGGGACACATTATAGAGGCACTCACCTCTTCAAGGAACTGTAATGTTAGCACACAACAGGGGAAAGGACTTGTCCCAAGGATCATGGACATAGTTTAGATGGAGAAAAAAATGCCACTAAGAACGTCTATTATTATCTAATATGCTTGCTGTTGCTAATATGGCGCCCACATATTCTGTACCGCTTTACAGACGTTATCATCACTGTTCCCTTTAGGGCTCACAAATCAAAAATTCTCTATCAGTAAGGCCTCTTTCACACATCCGTTTTTTGCAGTCAGGCACGATCCGGCGCTTTTTTAAAAAACTGATCCGTTTTTTTAAACCGCCAGATGCGTTTTTTGTCTGACTATCATTAGCGCCGGATGTCCTTGCGTTGCATCCATTTTTTTCCGGATCCGGCGGAAATGTACATTCCGGCGGCCGGACAAAACGGACACTGCAACGTTTTTTTTTTGTGCCGCACCCGCCGGAAACGCCTTAAGCGGCGCATCCGGCGGGCGCAAACAATACAAGTCTATGGTGCCGGATCAGTCTTTTGTGCAATCCGGCAAAAGCCTGATCCGGATTCTGGAAACCAAGGTCTCTCTCTCTCCTCGGTCCGGACATGCGTATCAAGCATTTCCTGCTTCAAAAGTTCAGGATGGATCCGGCAAAAAACCTCATCCGTTGCATCAGTTTTTTCATAAACAGCGCCGGATCCGTCCTTTCCGGTTTTGGAGGGATTGTGCCTGACGGCAAAAACCGGATGTGTGAAAGAGGCCTTAGACTTTGAAGTAAAACCAGAGTACCGGGAGAAAAATCCACGCAAACACGGGGAGAATAGGACCCCAGTGCTACAAAACAACAGTGCCGACCACTGAAGCACCATGCTGCCAACATTTATCGTGAGTGGCAAATCCTGGCATTACAATAAGGAGCCCCATGGCGCAAAGGAGTAAGATTGTCCTCCCTGGCCAAAAGGAAAAACGTAAGGGAATGTATGGTATGTGCACCGTATGGAGATTATTATCGACATCTCAACTTGTGGTTATGATTTACTACACAGATCTCAAATGTTGAAGAAAAATACATTCTATATATTCATTGTGCTAGATCTCTGGAGATGAGGTTTTAGATCTGCCCTGATGTAGTCACGAGCAGCTAACGATGCCCCAAAGGGTTAAGATGAAAAATTCTACTCCGCTACATCTGTATGTATATATACACATCTTATTAACATTCATGGACATAACAAAACACCATGTAAGCTTCACTGCTGCCAAGTCCTCCCCATCAGCTAAAGCTTGGGTTTCTCTCACAACACACAATCATTTTTTCCTTTTGCACCTATATACACAAGTGTAGATATACACAGAAGGTGCAGGGCGGTATACACAGAAGTGGCAGGGCGGTATACACAGAAGTGGCAGGGCGGTATACACAGAAGTGGCAGGGCGGTATACACAGAAGGGGCAGGGCGGTAAACACAGAAGTGGCAGGGCGGTATACACAGAAGGGACAGGGCAGTATATACATAAGGGTCAGGGCAGTATACACAGAAGGGCAGGGCGTTATACACAGAAGGGGCAGGGCGTTATACACAGAAGGGGCAGAGCGGTATACAAAGAAGGGGCAGGGCGGTATACACAGAAGGGCAGGGCGGTATACACAGAAGGGGCAGGGCGGTATACACAGAAGGGGCAGGGCGGTATACACAGAAGGGGCAGGGCGGTATACACAGAAGGGGCAGGGCGTTATACACAGAAGGGGCAGGGCGTTATACACAGAAGGGGCAGGCGGGTATACACAGAAGGGGCAGGGCGGTATACAAAGAAGGGGCAGGGCGGTATACACAGAAGGGGCAGGGTGGTATACACAGAAGGGGCAGGGCGGTATACACAGAAGGGGCAGGGCGGTATACACAGAAGGGGCAGGGCAGCATACACAGAAGGGGCAGGGCGGCATACACAGAAGAGGCAGGGCGGTATACACAGAAGGGGCAGGGCGGAATACACAGAAGGGGCAGGGCGGTATACACAGAAGGGGCAGGGCGGTATACACAGAAGGGGCAAGGCGGTATACACAGAAGGGGCAGGGCGGTATACACACCTCTCCTGAAGCCCCCTGCCTTTACCATGGAAGACTTAAATAAACATTCCCCTATAAAAACTGCACTTACACAAACATTCCCTTTACACAATCTCCTGCCGAAACTTGCTGCCTCCATAAAAACATATTTATGGCTTCTGCCAAATACTCAGACTGGAATAATTTTTTTTTACTTTCTTGACGTGAACGATTTTATTTATTTATTTTTTTACCTAAAGCTCAAGAAAAAAAAAAAGTGAGAGAAAGAGAGGCCCCTGAGCTAAAAATGCAGCGAGTTCAGCCAGAACATGAGGACTAAGAATTATTAGAAGAAATGTATAAAAATACATTCTGCCATACAAGTGTACAAGTATTCGGGACAGTTGCGATAAACACGACAATGTCGTCATTTTTTCTTGCTGCTCTGTTTAGCAGTGCGAAAGTTTACAATTAAAGTTCTTGCACGTGATTAGATAGAAAACAAAAATCATAGGCAGAACACGGCACACTGTTTTCAAGTCCTGAACAAGCCCTCGAAATGGCACCAGTGATGGAAAGGTTTGCATTAGACCTCATTCAGACATCCAGTTTTTACGTATGTGTTCTATCCAAGTTTTTCATTTATAGAATATATTAATTAATTTTAGAATAGGGCCCATCTTAAAAAGAGCGTGCTCCTCTGTGCACTTCGCCACAAATCTTACTCCAGTCGCTGACTGGAGTAAGATTTGTGTCAAAGGTATACTGCAGCAAGTAGGAATCGCCACTCCCCGTCCCCATTACACTCCATTTTGATGGACCTGGCTAAAAGAGAAGCGAAAACCAAAAATTGTTACATTTGTGCAAAAATATTACGACTTTTCAGAGCGTTTCATGCCAGAATTCTGATGTAATCACTTTGATGAATCAGGACACGAGTGTTGGAGAAAAAAATAATAATAGACTGGAGAGGAATGATCGGCCGAGCAGAGTGTCCTTATGGATGAGAGAACCAGAAAAGAGAGCTGTCTGCTGGATTTCCAGGGTCTGTCCAGATTTTTTTTTTGGATAAAATTCTGGTAAATTTAGTCTGTTAATGGCCAAAAAAGGTATAATAAAAAAAAAGCATTTTTGAGCAGGTCGAGAACGTTCAGTCCGGGACTTAAACATCCCTATGCCACCAATTCCAAGCAATGATGGCGCGAATCTGTATCCAGATGCCATATTATGTTATGGAGCTAGTCCTACCTAGAGGTCTTGCCCTTGTGGAAATTAATTTCCATGTACATCTCTAGAGTTCTGCTGGGAGCATAAAGCCAGCCATACACGTTTCATAGATATTGGCCGTTCAGATTTTATCCAATATCGATGGGTCCTTCCGGCTGTTTAATGTATATGGGGGTCCCGGACAGATGAAGTAGGGGGAGAAATGGATTCGGCGTGCCCAATTTCAGACTGCCAATCCTTTTGCTCTCCCTGAGATAAGCCGTCAGCAGAGATGTCCTGTGGGAGCTCTAGGTTACAGAACACATAAGTGTTAGCAGCGGATTAACCAGCGTAACATCCGGAGTCAGCAACAGAGAATGTAGATTTATTCACATCCAGTATAGACAGCTTACAACACAGCATGAAATGTGATCAGCCTGATATCTGCTATGGCTGCAGCATGAAAAACATTACAACAACACAGGAAGAGAAGGAGGAGGCATCCTGTCTGTGAGTGAGGGTTTTTTTTTTTTTTTTTTACAAAACTTTGTTAACAACCTCACAATATGCACAACATATCAAACAGTACAGTAGTAGTTGTTGCAATACATACAAATCAATATGCATTATTCCAACAATAAGCACTCAGCAGAGCGAGAGCTCCTGGGTATCAGAGAAACGGCCAAGATAACGACCGGATAAACCATCTTTTAGCCAGCCGCTATGGGGGACTTACAAGCTTGCGACAACAGCTATTGAGAGTGTATTGTCACAGTTACAGTTAATAGTAGACGATGTCCAAAAGACTATTGAGCCAAGAAGTAACACATATATTGATGAGATAAATTGCAGATTAAGGCTACGTTCACACGTTTTGGTAATTTTTTATTTTTTTATTGGTGGCATTTTTTGTGCACAAAAGAAGATGCATTTTACAATACTAGTAAAAGCTATGAGATTTCAGAAATCTCATGCACACACATCTGCAGCATGTCAATTCTTTCAGAGTTTTTGCTGCGTTTAACCCAATGAACGTAATGAGAAATTGAAAAAACGTATAACATTTGTGCAGCGTTTTTTATTTAAATTTAGCAACTTTTGTTGTTTTTGGTGCCAGTCTGAATCACGGGAACTGGGGAGGAGCCGAGGCGCGATGTGGTGTGGCCACACTTGCCTATCCAATTCATCAAAAGTGAGGATGTTTTACACGGCAGAAACGTGGCACACGTAGGCACAAGTCACTCTCAATTAATTTGGCGCCTCGTATTTCAGCAAGACTCGCACCAGTCTTGCTGAACTGGACCACTGATATATTAAAAAGAAAAAGAAAAAAATACAAAAATGATTGCTTTATGAAAAATTTTCACTATGCATTTGAGTGATCTTTCACGCCTTTATTAAGACGACGGGAGGGTTAATCAATTTGTCGGCTAAAGAACTGATTATTTACACGGTCAGGACACAATAGAAAGAACTGTTCCAGTTCACTGACACATATACCAAGAGCAAGTTTATGTTGGAGACTTGTAGTAAAATGCCCCAACATAACTGCATGGAAGGAAAAAATGAGGCAATTAATTCTAATTGTAAGAACCAACCCACATTCCAACCGCTAAGCACACACATACACACACCTCCACAAACACACAACATGCTTCAGCAGACTACCACAAAAGGCACAAAGGCCCGTGTGTTACAATAGTCAAAAGCCTCTTTTGTGAGAAGGTGAAAGGAAGAAACGTTTCGGAATGTAAGTGCCCAGGTGGTTGTGTTTGTTGACCGTCTCTGGAGACTTGGCTTTTGTAAGCTATATATGTAAATAGAACTTTATCTTTCAGCTTTCTCCTTGGTCTTCTAGAAACTTGGGGGAGATGCTTTGTGAAGGACATGAATTGTGTAAGCCGGCTTGTAGAGGCCGTTGGCCTCGGTAAACAGTGATGAGTTCAGAAAGTGCCATATCCACAAACTCATATAAAAGAACTTAGAGAGAAAAGTCACATAATATATGTAAATGCTCAACTCGGATTATGTGGAACACATTTTTTTTTACTCTTTGACTTTAATTTTCTACGATCATCCAAGGTTGATGGTTTTGAATTGGAGCTAGTAATCTCACAACTGAGAAGCTAAAGTTCACACAAGCACGGTATATTAAAAAAAAAATAAAGATTTTATTTATTATTTGCCACCCGTGTGCAGTCTGTATACAATCCATTTGTTCCCACCAGCAACTATTAAGGCCTCTTTCACACTTCAGTCGTGCGACGTTAGTCAAAATCCGCCAAAGTGTGAAAAAAACAGATCCGCCATTTTTTTTAGCGGATCCGCTTTTTTCCCCATTGACTTGCATTAGTGGCGGATTTTGACGGATGGTCGTCCATTAGGTCCGTTTTTTTTTGACGGATCCGCCAAAAATTTGGCGTCCGACGTTTTTGAAAAACGTCCAATGCAACGTTTTTTCTGTCCGCCAAAATGGCGGATCCATCAAAAAACGGATCTAACGGACAACCATCCGCCAGCGGATCCGTTGCTCCCATCGAAAATCCATTCAAAATGCCCAGAATACTCTCCGGGGTCTCTCTCTCTCTCTCTCTCTGGACATGCCTTTTCCGGGTTATATTCCGGGTTGAAAAGTTCATAGCGGATCCGTCAAAAAACAGATCCGTTTGCATCCGTTTTTCACCTTTCCTGGCGGATCCGCTATTTTCACACTTTGGCGGATTTTAACTGACGCCAAAAGACTGAAGTGTGAAAGAGGCCTAAGCATTTACACAACCATTTATACCATTTCCTATGTTAAAGAATTGCAATGTATCGGTAAAAATTGGATGCTCTACAGTGGCTCCGTATGGCATCCAAAAATTTTTTTTATGCACCCATACACTTGAATGAGCGAGTCTCATCCGATTATGGAAGAAACTGTGATATGCTGCTTTTTTTTTCACATGCAGATTTGGTCAGTGAAAAAAATAAATAAATAAATCAGTCAGAATAATATTGATCCGAAAGCGGTCCATGTTGGATTTTTTTCTGAAGATTTTTATCTGATTACCTTTTTCCACAGGTTTGCCACACAGGACCCGTTTTTCTTTCAGCAGCAGCTATCCTCTTGGGCGCCAAGGTCTTTATTTTTCTGAAGATGGTTAGCACTGGGCTCCATCATCAGCTAAAATAATCCAATATTGGCTGATGTAGTCAGTGATGTGTTTTAGGCCAACGGCGCAACAAATGTTAATTCAACCGACGATGAACAATCGCTCATTGTCCCAGTTTCACGTAATTTGTAAGGAGAGCTTTAAGGTGTCCATACAGATTAGGCTAAAGTTAATGAAAATTTATTTTTTTTTTCAACCATAATAAATGTTCATAAGGTAAAATTATACAGAAAAGGACCATTTTACCTGACAGATGACACTCCATTTCTGTCTGGAAATAAGTTGGACTCATATGCATTTTTGTTATTGGAGAAAAGATTTCATTATTTTAACAAATCTTTCATTCACAAGTGATTTTTCCTTGAAAGAACATTCCAAGAAAGGTCTCTAGTCCATCACTGATTATAATTGAAAATGTATGGTCAGGCTCAGTGACTGTAACAGGCAATAATGATCGGTTATTCGGTCTACTATTTAATGTGTACATCCATCTTTTTATTTCTAAATGGTGAGACGAATGCAGTATTCACCAGTCCTAAATCTAACTTTTAGCACTCAGTAAGGGGTCAAAATGCACATGGACCTTATACCCGACCACCTGAAGTCTTAAAAATGCAGGTGCATAACGCTGATCCATATGTGCTCTATGAGTCACCCATGGTGCCTCCATCACCGTTTTCCCCCCAAATAAAGTTTGTTTTGGACAATACTTGAATAATGTGACAGTCATTGGAAAGTGCCAAAAATTTCATAGACTTATTTCCCTGAAAGTTAAAACGTGACTGCAAAATAAAACTGGCACAGCTTATAGGAAAAATCCAACCTCTCCAATCACATTTTTCTCATGTCTCCAAGTTATCAGATTATAGCCATAGCCAGTGTGGGACTGGGATTCCAAGGGCCCACCAGTAAAATGGATTCTGAGGGCCCCCTTTTCAGCTACATGTAAATATTACGTTACCCTTTATCACAAACCGTTTATACATTAGGCTAGGTAGTTTGTTAAATGACTGATAAGATGCTGCCATTGTCTGTATATAGAGAATCAAGTTTTTTGTGCCAAGTGCTGCTCTTGAGGAAGCGGTGCATTTAGCATGCGAAACGCGCGTCGGGGTCTACACCATCCGGCCCAGGGTCTTTCTCCAGCGCTTCCCTCCTCGGTAAGCATCTCAATAATACAGGTCCTTTTTGACCTTGAAATCTTTTTACTTCATGATTACTTTCTTCTGCTACTCGAGATGGTTTACCGGTAATGCACATTAGTACTTTAGATCTACTCTATCCTCCCACTTCTGGGGTGTGCTAGGGAACGCTTTGGGTTTTTCCCTGTGGTGCCTGCGGTCATACTGCTACAGTCTATTTATTGTTTTGTTCAGTATTCTGTATGATTATTTTTGATATATCTATTTAATAAAATATGGATTTTGCTATATTCACCTGATTGCTCAGTTTTCTCCTTTTGTGCTCATATAGAAGGCTGAGGGGGCCCACCAGGGGATTTACCCGTTCTCCTTTGGGCCAGTCCATAGCTCATTACTCTCAAGTTGGTCAACAAACACAAATATGAAAACTCTAGCTACCTGTGAGAATATGGGTCCCTTTACAAGGGACAAGGAGATCATTTCACCCAATAAACGAGCGTTTTGCTCATTCATCGGGTGATTATCAGCCTGCAATCGCATCGCTTACATTGGTATGCCTGTGTAAACAGTCATTTAAATGACCGCAGATCGGTAAAAGGTTAGTCTATGTCAATGGGTCCTACGGCAGAGAGAGTCAAGTTCTTATCCAGAATAGCTAAGGCAGGTTAAAATATATATATATTATATAATATATATATATATATATAATATATATACTGTATATCGTTTGTAGCCTTTTTTTTTTTTTTACTATGCTTTTAACATCAAAAGCCACGGCTCTTGTTCACTATTGTTATCATTCCAATTTAGATTCAATTAAGTAATTATAGGTCAACAAAGAGAGAGCTATAAAATAGTTTTCTTCATGTGTCCTTCCATATTGCGTTCATATGCAACTATATCCAGATACAATGTTTTCGTCTTGAAGAAATTGTGCAATGCTAAAAGTAAAGCCAATTGTGGATATTATTTTTTTCCTTTGTGGGTAAATAGTCAAAGTGACTATACAGAAAGATGTGTCACATAAAGGTAATGATGTAGCAGATGGTAAACCAACTGTTTGCTTTGCACCAGTGCAGCGCTGTTTGATAAGATCACTGCCATAATGGTAGCCTAAAAGGAAGAAGACGGTTTCAGCCTGACTTTGTTCCCTTAAGGCAGAACTTAACCTCTACTTAGCATAAGTAAATATATGTATATTTAGCAGGGTTGACATCTACATAATTGTGTTGCAACAGGGACCTTCCTAATAAAGAAGAACGATGTTATACAATGGCTTATTCAGTTTTCGAAGGCTCGAACAACAAATCATTTTTTGTGCAAAGTTGGATAAAGGTTATCAAAATCTAACTAGAGTGCCTGAGGCATGAAACTAAAATGAGAATAATTGTTCTCTCTAACAATACTGTGTCTTTTACTATAGAAATAATTGACATTACAGCAAGTGCCCAGCCTCCCGTATTCACAGTCCATGTACAGAGTCAGACCCTTCTTCACAGCTTCACCTATCCTAAAACGCACAAAATACAACTATAAACCATACGGCATCATCCCAATGCATAACATGTTCCCAGATTGCCTTTCTTTAGTGAACTGCTTATGTCCTCCATTTTTTTTTTGTAGGGTTAATTTCCACTGGCCTATTGTTGTGAATAAGCATTCCTAGGAAAACTTGTTTTCCAATAATTGGCCAGTGTAAACAGGCTGCCAATCACCCAATGAGCAAGTAGAACACATTTTTAAATTATTTTTCTCGGCAGCACATTGTGTAAACAGGACCTATGCTGCCGAGAACAAATGATTGCCTAAGTGCACAGAATGACCTATAAGCCTACTTTCACACATCAGGTTTTTTCCGTCAGGCATGATCCGGCTATTTTTTTTAGAAAAACCGGATCCGGTGAAATCTGCAGCCGGATCCGTTTTTTTTCTCATTGACTCGAATTAGCGCCGGATCGTGCCACATGGCCTCCCGTTTCTTCCGTTTTTTGCCGGATCCGGCTAAAATTTTAATTCCAGCGTCTGGAAAAAAGTCTTCATTCACATTTTTTGTCTGCAGCAAAAACCGCTTCCGGCTTTTTGCTACAATGGACAGCGCCGTATCCGGAAAACGACGGATCCGGTCACCGGATCCGGATTTTAAGTCTGAGCTTGCTCAGATCCAATTGGCCAGCCCCCAGGAAACAGATCATTGTTTGGGAGCCTCCCATGGGCGTTTTTAAAAAAACCGGATCCGTCGTAAAACGGACGAAACGGATGGAAATCTGATGAAACGGATCCGTTTTTTTTTGCCGGATCCGACGGAAAAACAGATCCGTTTCATCAGTTTTCCACAATTTACGCCGGATCCGTTGCGACGCCGGATCCTGCCTGGCGGAAAAACCTGATGTGTGAAAGTAGCCTTACAGAACCGCGGTCAGCCTGTCTAAATAGACTACTCAACGACTGCCAATTGGCAAATTTGTAGCCTATCCATCGTCACGAAGTGTAAACAAGCCCTTAAGAAAAGGAAAGCATCAGATTGTAAAAGTGTAATGCCGCAGCATTTTATTTGACTATTAGCCTGTAAACACAATACATGACGACTAAACACAAGCAAGTTTTACAGACTTCTTGTCCAGGAATTGTAAGTACAAGGCAAGATTACTGAAGGCTAGATGAAACATGACGCTGGTCTCTGCAGATTGTGCTCGGGGCAGGTTACTGGTCCATCAGGTTGAAAAGATTGTTTGTCCAATGCTTGAGGATGTGGATTAATACACACAACATCGAGGAACGTGCGTTTGTTCAGGGGGAACACAAGCTTGAAGATTCAATTCAGTCCAGGAGACTCTAGCTGAGAAGTGAAAGATATCCTTTATAGGAGTAGAAGGGATTTTATTATTTTTTTTATATCCGATAATGTGTAATCAGTATTCTAGTTAATTTATCTTAATTTTTAATAGGCTTAAAGGATTATTTCTTTCTTCTGCTCTACTATGACCCATTCATTGTCAAGTGTTTTCTAATAATTGAATTCTCTGTATTATATACAACAATCGCTCCCTTCTTCTGGCTCCTTACATAACTAAATGGAGGTTTTAAGCTGACACCACGTAAGTGCAGCGGAAACAGCCACTTTCTAGGTTGAACCACGACTAATTTCGTGATTATATCACCAGTTTCTAGAAAAAGCAGGTGGGTGGAGAACAGATCAGCCCAAACAACATGGTTTCCTTTATTATGTCTACATGGCAGATCCAAATAAAATACCTATGACAGTAGAAGCGGCAAGATATCCTCACTCTGGTATTCAAAAGTAGGGATGAGCAAATTTTTCAATATTCGGTTCGGATTATGATCACCGGCAAATATTGTATAACATAGCCGAACGCCATTGGAGTCAGTGAGAGTAGAGACGAGAGAATATGATCGGAAATGATCATCAAACATAAATTTGGCACAAATTGGGTACCAATATGGCAAATTTGGATTTGGCGATCGTTTTCCGAATATATTCGCTCATCTCTATTCAAAAAATCCTTTAGTAACACTCGTATATGGCTGTCATACAATGACAAAATCTTGTATCCAGAGTTACGAAAAAAATACAAGACAACATGGAAAATCCAAATTGGGTAATCCACTTCTAGGAAGGTAAAGTAGACTCAAAAAGGTGACCATACACATAAGGTAATAGTCAAAATTTAACTTTTTGAACTCCGCCATACACATGCACACTCAACTGAGCAGAGTGTGCATGTATTGAGAATAGGTCCAGGAGGAGACATCTCTTCTGATGGCTAGTCTCCAAGAATAAATCGGGCATCGATTTCACCATGCCTGTCCCTTCTTTAGGCCGGGGTCACACATGCGAGAAACTAGCACAATTCTTGTGCGAGTCTCTCGCATGAACACCCGGCATTGCCGCCGGCACTCGGACCAGAGCGTGCGGCTCCATAGAAATACATGCAGCCGCACGCTCCGGTCCGAGTGCCAGCAGCAATGCCGGGTGTTCATGCGAGAATCGCACGAGAATCGGGCAAGTTTCTCGCATGTGTGACCCCGGCCTTACCCTGACATCTGTCGGAGAGAGTCAGTAGACCCCCCGATCCAGTATATATAATCTGTGAAGCTTCTCCCAAAATTAAGTGGGGTTCTGTCTGCATTGCACTAATGTGTATGGGAGCCTTTAAATAACACTGGTTATCAAGAAGAAAATTTGTGACTCCTGTTTTTTTTATCAGGGCTCTCATCCACCATGTGCCGTGTACCATTTATAGCACTGGTGTTTTTTTATGGCAAAGGACCTTTAGGGCTTCTCATGCACCAGAGTCTAGGTACAACTACTACTTCTGCACCCCTCATAGCGCCCTGCCTGTTACTTCATTTACAACAAAGTTATTCCTAGAGTTAGAATGGCATACACGCAGTACCGAGATGTGCGAGACACAAACAGCGTACAAAGTTAATTTACCTAGAGTCCTATACTTAAGTGGCATTTACACCGCAAGATCATCGGGAACGAGTTTTGTTAAAAATGCTCATTCCACAATCATCTTGCCGTGCAGACAGGCCAATCACCTGATGAATGAGCGAAACATTCTTCACCGGGTGAAATGGTCTTATGTAGCGTAAAAGATTATCGCTTCTGGCAGTGGAACGTCCCATGTAAACAGGACTTGCGCGGTTGAGAGTAATGGCAGCCTATCCACACTAAGTGATCTAAAAAAAAAAATAATAATTGCGTTGGTTCGCTTCCTATATTGATGATGTTGGTGCATTTTTTTTTTATTTCATACATCATTTTAACCCATGACTGCACAATATGTTTTCATGTGTTTAGCCATGCAAACCAAACAGCACGTGGAAATGGGGCTTGTGATGGGAAAAACAGATGAAGAAAAACAATGAAAACCTACTAGCTGACTATTAAGGGCTTTCCCCACACCCTGCTGCTTGGCATCCGTTGCTTCTGTTACATATTCCATTATGGAATAAATTACAAATGTAATGTAACGATGAAATAGAAGAAGTAGTGCCAGACCTTGTGTTACCATTGGCCAAGAGTACGGAAACATGTATGATTTCTACTTAAAAGTCATAACGTGAGGCACAATCATCAGTCTCTCTCATTAGTGTCCCCAGCTCGGCTCATGTAAAGGCTGCAGGTGCAATTTATACCGTACCCTCAAGATGGCCATAAGATGTGTAATACTGCCGGAGGTTGGGCTACTCTAAAACCAGGCATCTTCCTCTTCGCGGCGCTTGACACTGCTTACCGACTGCGCCCAATTAAATATCTGGCTCCAAGTCACCACATCATTCACGACTGCAAAGGCAGCTCTTTTTCACGCAACTGTAAATTTTAATTAACTACACAAAACCATACAGCCGTGAGTGGTAAATAGGCTGCTGTGTTTTTCTATTGTTCAACCCACATGGAAATGATTCCAAAAGGTTTTACAAAACCTTTCAAGGCCGAGCGAGCCAGTTTCTCAAATGGATCCAAGTCAAGAAAAAAAAACCTCAGATTTCTATCTTCCATATGTAACATCTGTGGCACATGGCAGCAACATACCCACATCAATGTGCTGGCAGCGACTTCAGGCGTGAGAGCAGAAGGATGTGTCCCATACCATGGGCGGAATACCCAGCATCTATTGGCGGGCTTCTTTATACCACAGGCAGCTTGTGTCCTCGGCTATTAGATCTCATTAGCTTCAATAACTACTTCCCCCCCCATATGCATGTAGGTCCAGAATTGTGAACATATTAGGATCCACTTCAGTAGGAATTCTAAAATGCTCATATATCTCTACCTTTATTCTTCAGGAGTTACACATTTCTTTCCAACAATACATGGAATGTCCAACCTTATGATGTTGACGACTTCTCTTTAGGCTAGGGTCACACCACCATATTTTCTCTCATCCAAGAAAATCGGGCAGATTATGCTAATTACACGCTGATCAGTTTAATCCAATTTTCTCGGATATGAAGAAAAATAAATACATTTCTACATATTTTCCACACTCTGTCTGTGAAATCGCACCGCACTCGGATGTCAACCGAGTAGGGTCCAATGTTTTCCACGGCCGAATGCGATCGGAATATCAGATACAAATTGTGCATGCAATTTTTCCCTAAGAGACTCTGTACGAGGAAAGAAAAAAAAATTGGACATGTGCATGGCCCCCTAGAATAACATTGGTTCAAGTGGGATCCGATTTTTTTCGCTGGATCACGCACTGATCGAAAATACGATTGCCTGCACCTGCCATTAGAATAGGTCATCAAAATGGGAGATCTGGCACCCAACACTTCAAGGCCAGATGATCAATGACAGTTGGCGAGTTCTCCTCCAATGGAAGTCTTCAAACAGAGGCTGGACAGACATCTGTCTGAGATGGTTTAGTGAATCCTGCATTGAGCAGGGAATTGGACACGATGACCCTGGAGGACCCTTCCATCTCTGACATTCCACGATTCTATGTACACAGTGAAAGGAGACGGAACAACTCAGCTCCATTCATTATTTAACGGCCATTGATGAAAACTACAAATCAATTCCCGAGTAGATAGATAAATTGAGTATAGGTCATCGCTATCTTAAGGCCAGACAACCTACTGACTTGTCTGATCTTGTTAAATAGGGATAACTGCAAAATGCTTCCAAAAACAAGCAATTTTGCACTTTACCTCTTATTAAAAGTCCTCTCCGTTCTCAAGTATGTAGGGATTTTATATTTATAGTTTCCCGCTTGTTGCCTAGATTATTGACCCCCTCTGACGTCTATCACAAGGTGATGTTTTTCCCTAGAGCCATCTTGCAAGCGCTTCACCAAAAACCTCATGATGACCTCTGTGACCCTGCGCTCCTTCGATGCTGCAGAGGCAAAGCTGCCATTATTTGCAGCATGAACCCATGGCATGATCATGCTGCTGGTTTGAACTGTCAATCTTCAGGAGTGCACCGCCCCCGGCAAGCTGTGTGCAGCCCAGATGAAAGAACATTAGAAAAATCCCTTAAGGGTATGTTTACACATCACATTTTTTTTGCAGGGACAGATGCAGCGTTTTACTGTCCCAGCGAAGTGAATGAGATTTCTGAAACCTCATACACGTGATGATTGTTTTTTTCTTTGCAGATTTGAAGCAATTTCAAATCTGCAGCATGTCAAATTTTTCAGCGCTTTTCTCCCATTCTAATGAGTGGAACAAAAAAAACACATGAGAAAAAAAGCATCAAAAACGCAAAATCACCTGTTTTTTTATGTAGACATGTCTGCAGCAAATATTTAACGTGTGCACATACACCATTAGCCTTTATTAAAAGAAAATCCCATAAAGCGATCCCACAATACTTTGCAAGTTTCACCCTACAGTTGGCCTATGTTCACTTAACAACACTAGATGAAGGTCATCAGCACTTTCCAAGAAATATTTGCTCTGAGGTCTGATATCATATCAGCAAACTGCATTTGTAGTATCTGATGATTTTACATTTTTGTTAATAGTAATGTGGTAAATTAGGAGAACTAAAGGGCCATTTACACGGCAAGATAATTGTGAACTGGCGTTGTTAAGAACACTTGTTTCATGATTATCTTGCCGTGTAAACAGGCTGCCGATCACCCAATGATCCTTTGCGCAGCGTCAAAAATCAATGTTCTTGGCGGTGCATCACCTTGTGTGAACAGGACTCGCACTGTTGAGAACTACAGCAGTCTATATGCACTGAGAGATTCAGTACACATCGCTTACTTTGGTCTGCCTTCATAAACAGGCATTCAATGGATCACCAATAGGTGAAAGTTTACTGATCGGTGGTCTTATTGTGACACCGGTTGATCTGTGTAAACAGACCTTTAGGCTAGAGCAGGTGAGAAGAGAGGAAGTCACATGACAGTTTAATACATTTGGTTATAGTTAAGCCCCCGTCTCACACAGCGATCTCGCTAGCGAGATCGCTGCTGAGTCACTAGTTTTGTGACGCAGCAGCGATCTCCCCAGCGATATCGCTGTGTGTGACATTCAGCGACGATCAGCCCCCTGCGGGTATCGCTGATCGTCGCTGAATGTCCTGGACATTTTTTTGATTGCTGGTCTCCCGCTGACAGGCACGCATCGCTGCGTGTGGACAGGCGGGAGACCAGCGATCCGCTGGTAACCAAGGTACACAGCGGGTTTCCAGGTGCGGGGCTGTGCCTGGAAACCCGCTGTGTACCTTGGATACCAGCGCCCTGATGCAGGGAGCTGGTAACCAAGGTACACAGCGGGTTTCCAGGCACCGCGCAGCAGCGATCATGTAGCGATACACCAGCGATCCTGATAGCACCACAGCAATTCTCAGACAAGTCATGACCACGTAGGTTTGTGAGATTTGTCTGTGACCTCTTTAGAGATGGGATTTGAATGTTCAAAAAAATGACAAAATCGCAAATATTCTAAAAGGTAAACATTTGAGGACAGATTTAGCATATTGTCTAAAGGCCTTGTTGCCCATAATAATCATTCGGTGTCTCATGTTTCCAGATTAGCTTTAAAGATGATCTCTGATTGGTTACTAAAGCTAATTTTTAGACCATAATTTTTAGACTTTTATAACATTTTGATAAGTCATCCCCTTTGAGTTGCAGTAATGGCATGATTTTGCTTTACAGGAAACAATTTAATAGATTTTGGTCAATGGTGATTCTGTGCTGTCCTTAACATCAGTCAGACATAAAAAATAATCTGGCCTGTCTGCTCCAGGAGGTACAGAAGAGTCATCCATAGAGAGCACAGTTGGCCAGCAATGTTTCCATAGCTGGTTCTATTGTCCTACCTCAGATATAGTTGATTCACTACTTAAATTCAAGAAAGGCCTAGATGCCTTTTTGTGAAAAACATAATATTACAAGTTATGGGTGCTAGATTCTGTGATGGGATGTTGATCCAGGAATTAGCCTGATTGCTGTATGGAGTCTGAAATGATTTTTTTACCCTACTAGAGCCATTAGAGTCTGCCCATGGAGTTTTTGCCTTCCTCTGGATGAACATTTTAGTCTATATGTTTAACTTGATGGACTTAAGTCTACCTTCAACCTTAAAACTTAAAACTGTAAAGATATAAGCGTGTTGGATGAGAAAATTTTCAATAAAAAACTTAAACTTTATTTGAAATAATTTAAAACCTACTAGATAATAAAAGTGCACATGCAACAAACAAACAACATAGATATTGCACAATATTACTGTATGAATAACACCTAAGGTAAATAAATTGAGTTTCTAAAGGTCCCAAACAGCAATATAAACGGAATCAACAGTGCAATTCTGTCAGGCACCTAATATAGACCTATCCTAAAGGTACTGTCACACTAGGCGAGATCGCTAGCGATATTGCTTAAGCGACACCGATTTTATGACGCAGCAGCGACATCGTCAGCGATGTGGCCCCCGCTGCAATGTCGCTGATCGTGCACAAACGTTCTGGGCCGTATTTTGGTCGTTGGCGACCCGCTGGTGAGCCTGAATCGCTGAGTTTGACACCCTTTAAGAACGACGAGCGACCTCGTTGGCGACTCATATGTCAGCGATGCAGGCGGGACTAGGTTTTCTTTAGTAACGCCCCTGAGCTCCGATTGATGGCCACATCACCTCAGCAATAGATGAAAACGGAAAACTGCACCCCCATCCATTGTTCCAGAGCGCTTTGTGGATTACTCCAACGTTCTAGTCCTTTGTGCGTTGTTGTGAGGATACAATCGCAATTGCAAACGCAATAGCGGCACAGACTGGATCGCAGTAGCTGCAAAGCAAAGCTAGCAGATGCAGTATGGAACGATGCTGGAAATTCGTATGAACACTTGCGCTCAAGAACAATGGAAGGAGCGCTAATACGTCGTCTTTTATGACGCGATCGTCCAATCACAAAGCGAGAGCTGTGACATATGACATACAGTGACCACCAATCTGTGCTGAGGGTCGTGGAAAAGGTTGCGCTCAATCACGCCTATCGAGGTCGGGATCTTTAACAATACATGATGTGTGACAGGTCCCAACGACTGCCGAGGTCGTTATACTGATCGCTGATGTGTTGTTTATGAGATCTTCCTGTTTTGGAAGCTACTAGCGACCATATAGCGATGTACAAACGATCTCTGCCAGGTCGTGTAGTTGTCGTGATCGCTGGTGAGATCGCTTAGTGTGACAGTACCTTTACAGTCAATGATCTTGCTACTCAACTTAATGGCAGTCACAATCGGCACAATTGAAAGGTGGTAGGTGATTATGAGAACATTATCACACTCACTATTGTATTAAAGAAGGTAATGAATTTGTTTATCATATACCACTAACGCTCTCACTTTAGCAATGATCAAAAGTTTACATAAGGGTCCAGTACCTCTTAAGAATACCAATCAATTGCTGAGGGTATAATCTCCTATGAAGAAAACATTCAGATGATCATAAAGAATATCAAAGCATGGTTATAAAGTATAAATTAATTAACACAGTATCATAGGGAGGGTTTTTTTGAGGACTTTTATACTCATGGCGTATTAGACAATCCCATAGTCAAGCCCTTTATACCCATATATAGCCCTTATGGAAATCTCTCAACAGAGAGTCACTGCGACATTAGTGAAAAAAAAGAAGGATCTCACTCAATAGCAGCCAGTGTCAGACCCATAATAATCCTTGTGACCTCCCTTCTCCCAACGCGTTTCGTGGTAAACTCATCAGGGGAGTGATCGGGGATTCCGTTCTGTCATGTCGCTATAAGAAGTTGCCGCTGTAAAGGTTGCTTACCTATCTATCATTATAGTGCCCGCCATAGGAAGGTCCTTCCTGTTCAAACAGGATGGACTCGCGCAGAAACTGAGAACATCTGGTCGGTGGACCGCAATGGAACGCAAAGGCGCATATTGTGCAGGCGCGTTCACAAAAGGCAATGTAAAAACCATACCGGAACAGATCAAATATGTTATATCACACATGGTATGATGATGCTTTCACTTGCTAAGATTTTTCGTGTCCATGTAAAATTTTGAGCGTCGTGGAGAAATATTCTCTTTAAACAGCTCTGCAGAATACGTCAGAACCATACGAAGAGAACTAAAGACATTATTAGCGAATAAGCATGATATTTAATAGCACATCTGATCGCTCTGTTCTATGTGTATGCATGCTCCAGGTATAGGGATTAAAGGGGTTGTCATCCTTATTAATTTTCATGAAAAAAAAACCTGAATATTCCAATGCATCTGTATCAAGAGATAATATCTATTGCAGTCACTTGTAGGCTTTTTTTTTTTTTTTTTTTTTTTTTACACAGTATTCAAAGCATTTTTAAGCTTTCAATTTTTTTTTGGGGGGGAGCGAATACACTCCACCAACTCCTCAAAAACTATGTGAATATAGCCATGCTTTGAAGCTACGACTGCTTCTACTCAATGTGCAGTACAGGGTGTTAGTCCACATTTTGCTTTTTTTATTAACTGGCTTGGAATAGTCTGTAACTGCTACCTTAAACCTGCTGCCGCCTCAAACTGCCCTAATTGTTGATTCTTTTCCACACTCAGATTCGGGGTCTGTTTTATGTCATCCCCAAATGCCAGTTTCACATTTACCAAAGAGCAGAGCTCCAGTGTGAAGCTGTCAACCTGCCAATGATTAATTACATCCAAGCACAGGCTGCTAAACTCGCACCGGTGCAAGCAGAGGCCTGCAATCACAATCATCAATCCACCGCATTCTCTCCATCCCTCTGTGAGCCATGCACACTGGACAATGCCAGAATGACTTGGCTAAACTCAAGAAATGAGACCAAGGAGATTTGGCAGGGAAATGCGCCAAATACCTTCGTAACAGCAAAAGAACTGTGACATTATGGCCCCAGGCGGGGTGGTCCGGCGAATAATAATAAGATCATATTGTGCCGGTCGCAGAGTTACTCAATACATCCTCTTGTTCCTCCGTGTCCATGTTAGCACTAGAGCAAAAACAACAGTAAATTTATTAGCAAAATATGAATGCATTCCCACATAAGATAACTCCCCTTGCAGAATGGACGAGCGCGGACACTGTGTTCATTGTTGAGCATCAGCTCGCAGACAAAAATTATTCCCAAAAAGGTGATATTATTGTAACCCTCATGTTTTATTCAATGTGATACATTCTAGCTTTATGACATTGGTGTCATGACAGCTGCGAGATGTTCAGATAATCTAGTGCAGATAGAAAACTGTACAAAAGGACAAAACCCAGCAGGCAGGGAACCAACGTGAAGAGAACTTTGCTACTATCACCTGACTTTTTGGGGTATTGGTAGACTCTGAAGACACCTAGAGCAATGGCCAGGGCCGGCGTCACTAACCAGCGTCCCCGGACAAGTGCCAGGGCTCTGGACAAAGGGGGGAGGCCCACCAATGGCGGCAGACCACACGACCGCTATGGAGTCCATGAGTCGGGGCAGTGCCAGCGCTGGCATCGGGCGCCAGTCTCCTCACCCCATCGTACGTTCAACTGTTTTGGTATCCTGAATACTGATACAGTTGAAAACAATGATGGGAGAGGGAACCGTCCTGTGAAGCTCCCTCTCCCATCCCTCCTCCTCTGCATCTGCGCTTTGTGACATCTCAGTGCAGAGGGTGCAATGAAGTCCCTACAAACAGTCCAGAGGGTGAAAAGATCGGAGACTACAGAAACTGGAGCAGTAAGGGAACAGGGAGAGGTGAGTATTTGTTTATTTTTAATGTATGGAGCACTATATAGGGCCCATTATACTGTATGGAGCAATATATAGGGCCCATTATACTGTATGGAGCAATATATGGGGCCCATTATACTGTATGGAGCAATATATGGGGCTCATTACACTGTATGGAGCAATATATGGGGCCCATTATTCTGTATGGAGCAATATATGGGGCCCATGATACTGTATGGAGCAATATATGGGGCCCATGATACTGTATGGAGCAATATATGGAGCCCATGATACTGTATGGAGCAATATATAGAGCCCATGATACTGTATGGAGCAATATATAGAGCCCATGATACTGTATGGAGCAATATATGGGGCTCATTCTGTATGGGGTCCATAATACTGTATGGAGGACTATGTGGTGCCCATAATACTATATGGAGGATTACACGGTGCCCATAAAACTGTATGGAGGACTACGCGGTGCCCATAATACTGTATGGAGCACTATGCAGTGCCCATAATACTGTATGTAGGACTATGCGGTGCCCATAATACTGTATGGAGGACTATGTGGTGCCCATAATACTGTATGGAGGACTATGCGGTGCCCATAATACTGTATGGAGGACTATATAGGAGGAAAATGACTTTTGTATAGGATACACTTCTGAGCACAGTGTCTATTAGTAGGGTACATTTATCAATACCACATTTACCTCTAATACTATAGGTACTGAAACCTGTGGACCCTCGATCACCTGAATCTCCTCTGCTGTATGGTATTGTAGAATTTACAATAGATATCACTCATGTAATGTAAGAAGTGAAATCTCTGGCATTGTACTATACATACAGTATATTTCTCTGTCGTATCTGTGCATCATGAATCGTGGTATGTGTCAAAGGGGCCACTGAGAAACTTTCATCCAGGCCACACAAAACCTGGAGCCGGCCCTGACAATGGCTAAGAGGAAAAATGTAGATAGGATTGTATCTCAGGCTTGCTAGCTTCAAAAAACTTGGGTCACTAGGCAAAAAACTAAGGGTGCCAGGTACTAGAAGTGCCATTGCACTTAAGCCTTTCATCGGAGATACATATGCTCGTGGCATACAACTCCAATGGAATGCTCCAACATATGCCATAAGGTGGCATGACATAAGACACAAGGTTATTACGTGTACTTTCAAACCCTGCGTTAAATAAGTTGAGCCTGGAATCCTCCTTTAAGTGAATGGAGAGAATACTTGATATATTGCGCATCCATCATTTTTTTTCTAAATAAGGCAAGATCCACATGGTTATACTTCCAGGGCATTGATCACATGTATTTTTTATTATTACCCAGAACCACGATCAGATCTTAACGAAATGAGAAACATAAAAGAAAATATCGTATGTCTCCCTTTTGGAGCTGATCCCGACTTTGGGTATGAAATAAACAACACATGCCGCCAGGCCAAAAAAGATTAACCATAGATTGCAGGCACATGGCAGAACATGTGGGTGAAAACTGCAACATAGGTACAATGCTAGTAATGGTGGAAATGTCCATCAGATACTCGATCATTGGTTAGTTGTCTAGGGAAGAGCGAAGTCACACACTGACTTGTGGATGCCCTCGTAAAGCGGATTTACAAGCCAATGTCAGGAGGGGATCTTAAAAAGGGAGGAAAAGTATAAGAAACAATTCAAGTAGTTTTGATTTTATGTTCTTCTAGTTTTTGCCTAAAAAAAACAACAAAAACACAATTGAAAGCCCTATAAAGAATAAGATGGAAATAAACTATTTTGGATCAACTTACATTTTTGTAAAGATCTGTAGGATCCATTTATGGGTCTACTTCTTGCACTTGTCCAAAATTCAAGTGAAGAAAGGTAAAAGTTAGAATAAACTCGGTTTCATGGAAATAGTCAATGTGAAGGAAGGTCTACCTCTCCTGATATCCTTTAACAGGCCATATACCTCCCAAATTAGTGCAAAGAATACAAAATAACTGACCATTTACAATGTAAACAGCCATTGTCCACCTCCAGAATGGGGCTGCATAAATCAATTAGTTTATAGGAGGGGGGTGAGGATTTTAGCACCTGGAGACCATTACTGGATACTTGTTTATTTTATTTTCACTTTCAGGACCAGATCTTAAGGGATCTGGAGCAGTTTACATATCGCAGTCACCAATCCATCCATCACACCTCTCCCAATCTGGCCAGTCAGATAGACCCCTGGAGAAGAAAGTGGGGGGCGACTGTCCATAGTTCAGCTAAAACATATAAACAAAATGACTGAGATTTCAAGCAGACACATCTTTCTCCTAATGAGACACCTCAAGCCCAGGAAATGTCCTCCTTCCAAATGTAGGAACAGCAAAGGAATCAGTGGTCACTTATGTAGAAAGTTCTCTTGTATTCATTGGGGAATATGCAGAAACTTTTTTTCAAGTCCCTATAGGATAGAATAGGATTTCTTCTCGACTAACTAAAAGTAAAACAAACCTATAGTTTGGTTGTGTTAAATACATAAATATGTTAATTCCCCATCCCCAAAACAGTGCCACCCTTGTGCGTGGGCTGTGTCTGGTATTGCACCTTTCCAAAGGTGTAACTTTCAAAAACTTTTCACATATTAGACGTTTAGATATGTGGGGGTCGGGGCGCTATGATACCCACTTATCAATAAAACATGGAGGTGAAAAACCTACACTGCACTCTTCTGAGACTGAAGAAGACGGTCTCGGAGGAGCGCAGTGCTCAGCCTTCATTTTAGTGATAGCTGTGAATCTCAGAACCTGAAAAAACTGATCAAAAAGTTAACTAAATGCAAAGATACAATTTTAGGCTAGGTTCACACATTGCATATCTGCTGCGGATTTTCCTACTGTAAATCCGCAACATTTTACAGTGACAACATTCACATGCTGTGGATTTTGAGTATAGTAATTAACTTTGTGTTGTTGTTTTTTTGCTTTACGTTCCCTGCATGTCAATTTCTGATTCAGACATTCACCTATTTGGTGAGAATTTTGCCCATTATTTTCAATGTGGACCCTAGATATACAAGTGAAAGCGATGATACAAATATGCATACAAGGCAGCACGGTGGCTCAGTGGTTAGCACTGCAGCCTTGTAGCGCTGGAGTCCTGGGTTCAAATCCCACCAAGGACAACATCTGCAAGGAGTTTGTATGTTCTCCCCGTGTTTGCGTGGGTTTCCTCCGGGTTCTCCGGTTTCCTCCCTCATTCCAAAAAACATACTGATAGGGAATATAGATTGTGAGCCCCATCAGGGACAGCGACGATAATGTGTGCAAACTGTAAAGCACTGCGGAATATGTTAGCGCTATATAAAAATAAAAAGATTATTATTATTATTATTAAACACACATGAATAAGTAAGAAAAATATGCGCTGATTTTTTAATATAGAATTGCTGTGGATTTCAGTTTAGAAACCTGGGGGGGAAGAATCAGAACCAGACACACAAATTGTAATCCAAGCTCAAAGAGCATGCAATAGCAGATAGAGAAGAGTGCTGCTCTTTCTGGGGAAAATGAAGACCCTTTTTGTCATCTTAAGGCTGGGTCTCACATAGCGATACACCAGCGATCCCGACAACGATCAGGATCGCTGGTGTATCGCTACATTATCGCTGCTGAGCTGCCAAACAGGCAGCTCAGGCAGCGATCAGCACAAGCGACACTGCGGGTAACATCGCTTAGTTACCCGCAGTGTACCTTGGATACCAGCGCCCTGCTTCAGGGAGCTGGTATCCAAGGTACACAGCGGGTTTCTAGGCACAGCCCCGCCCCTGGAAACCCGCTGTGTACCTTGGTTACCAGCGGATCGCTGGTTTCCCGCCTGTCACACGCAGCGATGCGTGCCTGTCAGCGGGAGACCAGCGATCAAAAAAATGTCCTGACATTTCAGCGACGATCAGCGATACCCGGCAGGAGGGCTGATCGTCGCTGAATGTCACACACAGCGATATCGCTGGGGAGATCACTGTTGCGTCACAAAACTAGTGACTCAGCACCGATCTCGCTAGCGATATCGCTATGTGAGACGGGGGGGGGGCTTTAAACAATCCCTTATCTCTTGGTCAATCATTGATTTTTTTTTTTACTAGGCAGTTCATTAGAAGCACAATGGCAGACAGGACCACCACTTCTTTTGTCTTTGGGCTAGTTTGGAAACAAAGTTGTTTAGCTCAAAGAAGAAACTTTGTAGAGTTGGATACGTTGCTTTAACCTATACTTATGTGTTGCGTATCATCTTCTGATAAAGGCCGACTGCAGATTTAAAGATTTTGGGATTATGGCACAGTTAATTGAGACATTGGAACAAGACAAAGACAGAAGGTTATTATTGTGCCTCTCCACCCCTCATAAGGCATTGTTTTGCTTTAAATGACGACATTAGCACAATAAAAGTCTTTCAGTTCCACAGAAACAATTCATCCACAGCCATTGTATAGTGATCCTCAAAGCTACAGTCTGCTCTACAACGGTTCACTTCAACTGGGGGACACACGGGTGCACAATTCTGAGAATTTTGCCATAGTTTGTCAATTTCACCTAAAATATCTTCAGAGCCTCAGTTGTCTATTTCTGGTAAAGATTATTTATTTTACTTATGGTACGTATCGCCATCATATTCCATAGCACTTTACAGACATTGAGATCATACAAACTCCTTGTAGATGTTGTCCTAAGTGAGGTTTGAACCGAGGAAGCCAGTGCTGCAAAGCAACAGTGCTAACCACTGAGCCACCATGCTGCCCTATATAGAGTACAGTGCTAACCACTGAGCCATCATGCAGCCCATATAAAGACAACTGCATGTAGAAGCCAAGAAGGAGTCCATATTGGCAATTATGTTAGTCCCAATTAATTGGGGATTTCAATAGTTTTGCATAGGAGGGCACTTGAAGGACTTAAAGAGCTCCTCCACATGTGGAATAAGAGGCCCATGGTAAAGTTGAGTTGTTGTCTTCCAACTCTTCTGATAAACGTAGTCCAAAGCCATTTATCAAAGCCATTACAGTTATTAGCACGCTATCAATTAGCAGAGCATCTTTAAGCAATGTCAGAGCCAACTCGGAGTCTCATTTTTCTCCACACTTCAAGCAACTCATTTCTATGGCCAAGAATTCCAATTATAAGAACATCTCGCCTCATTAAAATGGCACCTTCTTCACACAACTCGTCGCGCTTTAACACAGCTATCTCTAAAGTTCTCTCAAGCCTCCATGTAAAAAGGGGTTTAACCCCTGCTCCCCATTAAATCTAAATCCCTAGAAGGCAAAGTGCCTTCATCACCATTAATTGCGCTTACAAATCCCATATAGAATTTCTCATTTTAGTTCCAAGAAGATCTGGCCTCCTCCCTTAATACCCACCATGGATATTAATTCTAAAGCTTTGCAGAGATCACAAAATGCTTCTAATCTGCATTTTAATTGGCATTCTGTAAAAGGCATGGGAGGGGGGTAGCCTTGTCTCCTTCACTCACTACTTAGAATCAAGAAGCTTTTTGCAACCCCCATTAAAAGTTACAATGAGACCTGAAAGCCTCTACAGCCATCACATACACTTCACTCTACAGGTTAAGAATGCAGAATTTCACACGAACATACAACGGTAAGTCCCAGATGTCAGAGCACAAAGTACATTCACCGAGCCTGGCACAATACAGGTTTCATACAAAGGACATCTAGATTTTTCTCCAGCAAAACACTCCGGTCTTATAGCTTGGAGAGTACTGATAATTACTTTAATTAGATAGCACTTTTCTACCAAACACTTCAGGATCAGAGCATGAAAGGACCATTTAAAACCATGGAAGAATCCAAACACTGGGCACATTATAGGCGGAAGAATTGCAGCAGTTGGCATATGTTACTCAACTCCTGAGGTGCATCATAATCAAGTCACTCCAGTGTTTAGAGTCGGCGATGGCAACCTGTGGCTATTTACCTACAATACTCAGGCTGGCCAAAAGATCTGAAGATTCCTCCTCAATCTGACCAGCTCCCAATGTGTTTCTCCATTGGGAAAGATGCAAAGTTTTCTTTCTACAAGTTTACCCATCCATCACCCCACATTTATTTTTGCGATAGTATGTAAACATCACCATCAATGAAGTTTGAGCCAATAAAAGTTTCTAATACTTGAAAGCTTTTGCCTCCAGCAGATCTGATGGCCATATCACTATAGACAAGCTCCCAATGTGCTTCTCCATTGGGAAAGGGCAAAGTTTTCTTTCTACAAGTTTACCCATCCATCATACCACGTTTATTTTTGCGATAGTATGTAAACATCAACATCAATGAAGTTTGGCCAATAAAAGTTTCTAATACTTGAAAGCTTTTGCCTCCAGCAGATCTGATGGCCGTATCACTATAGACAAGCTCCCAATGTGCTTCTCTATTGGGAAAGAGGTAAAGTTTTCTTTCTACAAGTTTACCCATCCATCATCCCACATTTATTTTTGCGATAGTATGTAAACATCAACATCAATGAAGTTTGGCCAATAAAAGTTTCTAATACATGAACGCTTTTACCTCCAGCAGATTTGATGGTTGTATCACTATAGACGCTGCAATTTTTTATTGGTCAGACAAGAATCTATGGAGCTGACAACTTAGTTGTATGTATATATTTTTGGGCAGGATTTCCATCTTAGCCTACTTATTAGGGCTCATTCAGATATCCATTTTTTTTCACATACAAGAAAAAAGTTTCAAAAGTGATTTTGTTCAGTTTTTCTTAGATGAGTAAAAACCAAGTGTCCCCAGAGTCTTCTATAAGTTCATGAAAAATGGACAGCATCCAAGTGCCGTCCGATTTTCTTTTTTTTATATGCCCATAGTCTCCCATTAGCGTTTTTGATCCGAAAACTTAGATCAATATCAGACACGTCTCCGTGATTTTGCGCAGATCACTCGGTCCGATAGAAAAAGAAAAATCAGACAGGTAAACAGCCTCATAGCCCATCATAGGTACACGTTCTATTTGTGAATATGATGGAAGGAACTTGTATGTGAAAAACAGCCGTCTGAATGAGCCCTTATAGTTAGTTGCACGATAACTGAAATTTCCCAAAATTTCGACCAAACTGCAGAGAAAATTGTGCACTTCGAATCTGAGACCTGCAGTATTTCCATTTATACTGCGGATTTTACAGCAGATTTGCAAAGGGTGAAATGAGAAGCAAAGCCGTAACGTTTCAGCAGTGAAATCTGCAACGTTTTTTTCCTTTTTAATTGCTGCCACCATTTGTTGCCTATCAATAATACATTGCAGTATTTTTAACACTTTTGGTGCTTTTTTGGTGGGTCCTTAGTTTTTTTTTTCAAATCTAGCATGCTCTAATTGGTGCATATTTTAATTCTTTTTCCTTTAAGCTTTTCTATTGGAAACTGAAAAAAATGACTAAAAATTCTAATTTTTTTTTTTTACAAGCTAGAAATAAATGCCCAAATCTGAAATATGGTTTAGTAATAAATGTACCTATACTTTATGCATTCATCCAACAGTTTAATTTTAAGCATATATGGACATAACTCGTACCCCCTGAGCTCACTTGGGGTGTAAATAGTTAACCGAGCAGTGATTGCTAACTTTCACTGCACAGAAGAGGAATCCTTTGTTATAATGAGGAACATAAAAGGCCTCTCAGAGAAAATAGGTTTACACTACACAGGGATGTGACATTCCAAGCAGGCCCCAGACATGAGCAAAACCCTACAATTCTCCTGTACCTACCCCCAGACTGCGTAAATCTGTCACTAGTTAAGACAGTTTTATAACCAGTCAGGTCCAACCTATTCAGTGCTGCAGACTTTTCATTTAACTATGAATTGAAGAATGCAATGACTGGAGAAGCCTAAAGCATTTAACCCGTTGCACGCCAGGCAGAAAGTTAAGAAAAGACTTACTGCAGTAGTATAGTTAGCTAATAAGCACAAATAAAGAGCATATTCCAAGAGGTGCTGCAGCTGCCTGCAAGCCTTTTTATTGGTCCGCTTGGCCAGGCACGCATCGGTTTCTTGAATAATATGACTAATACTGAGCCTTGTATTAATAATTATTGAGTTTATGGTGCAAGAACCATTAACCGGAGAGATTTACTGGACAAGTTAGTAACTGCTGATTGATTGCCATATACCATAATGATGTCACATATACTTAGGAATATCATAAGTGGTATATGATGGACACAGTATACCGGTAGCGAATCCGCAGGGATTAAATCACGTGTCTATGAATAATCAGCATCTTTGCAAGGTTACAGGACACTTGGTATTGAATGAATTCCTTAAGTCTTTGGACAACTTCACCAGTAACAGAAACTTGTTCTCCAGTCAAACACTTCCAGCCAGTCCCATAGGAGAAAATACAGATAATACACAAAGGCGAACCCAGTGAACCAAAGCGTAAGATCTAAAGCGGAGCCTTAATACAATGACAAAACAGGACCTCCCTTCACTATTGTTCCACTTTTCAACAATTAAGACTTATATTTCGCCCACGTGAAACAAGACAGGTATGCATACACGGGCAGATTAACGCTGCCTAAGCCATGCACCACCGCCATACCACTGGCTGATTTTTGGTCAATTTTACCTAGAGGCAAATTTATGTGCAAAAATTAAAAATAAAAAAACAATTGCCCAGCAAGCGTACTACTGATACCTGTATACATGTAATGCAATACTGTAACAATGCCAACAACCGGTCAGGTTTACGTGGATACGTTAGACACGTGTTCAGATTTTACATATGACAAAACATTTTTTACTTATGTAAAGCGTCATTATTATTCCTTTATAGTTGAAAACCTTCTATGTAAATAGGCCTTTATGTAAAAAAAAACATTTAAAAAAGGGAATTATCAGGCTACATTCCTACAATGAGCATTTGATGTTACAGGTTTTCTGCACACATGGGTTACTTGTGTTCTTTTCGAAAAACTCACCAAAAACTCACTGTGGGAACGTAGCCTTACAAGCCATATTAACCCTTTATTGCCATGCTGTGGGATATTACCTGTTTATCAGGGGTTCTTACAAGAATTAAGTAAAGACACAATCAGCGTCAATCAATGGTAAATCTGGGAGCACCGGTTGAACTTTTGGCACATGGTGGAGGGGTAACAAGTAAAGACAGCAGCAGAGAAATGAACTTTGTTGGCATTACCTGCAAAGACTGTGGTGTAAAAAGATCCCCCTGTCTTGCAGCAGGCGTGTGCCTGGCAAGAGGAAACACAGAGGTCTCAATAACTCTCTAGGGACAGATTCCCAAGTTCAGTTCTAGCAATCAGAAGAATTCCCTCCTCTCCAAGAAATGGACATAAGGATCCCAAGGAAGCACAGTCCAGGGTGTGTAATCCTCAAGCAGCAGGACCCAACAGCAAGTAGTGAGTGAGGTTCAAAAGAAGAGAACCAGCCAGATCCCCCATCCAGGGTGAATGAGTGAGGTCAGCACAAGTCCTGGGTTCTTTTCTTGGATGATGCGAAAGTCTCTTTTTTTATTCTTTAAAAAGTAGCAATCCAAGGTGCAACAATCCACAACATCAGTTCAAGCATTTCCCCAAACACCAGTGTCATTGTATCAACTCCATGAAAACAACAAACAAGCAACATATGTGACAAATAATGTGAACTTCCAAAAGTGAGCAGAGAGATGAGGTGCAGGCAGAGCAGCCTGAGTGTGAGGAGCAATGGAAAGTGGATGAGGATTTTCCCTCCCCCTCACTCTTCATGCACATTCCCAGCCCTCTCCTCCTCCCTGACCACTCCTCCCTGTCTGAAACCTGAACTTCTAGTCCTTCCCCTTGCCCAATCCTGAGTCCCTGCTTTTGGCTTTGTGCAGCAGCCTTTTCTGCATCCCTCCCATCCTTCTTCCCTCCTCTCTGTTGCACAGTTTGGCACACATCTCTACACAGAGGGATGGTTTGTTTGTATTGGAATTACTATGCTATGTGCGCTCTGGCTTTTCTTTTTCCGTCTCTTTCTTTTTAGTTCTTTTTACCTCTTTAATATACACCCTAAATAATAAGCAGATAAAGCGATATTTGTGACGTCACACAGCCACCGACACCCGAGGTAGCATCTAACCACTAAGGCTCCGTTCCCACGTTGAGTTTTTGATGCTGCAGATTTTCTGCGCCATTTCTTCACCTGTTATGTAAATTAGGTTATTTGCGTTTTTCATTGTTTTATTTTAACCCCTTAACCTCCAAGGGTGGTTTGCATGTTAATGACCGGGCCAATTTTTACAATTCTGACCACTGTCTCTTTATGAGGTTATAACTCTGGAACGCTTTAACGGATCTTCGCGATTCTGAGAATGTTTTCTCGTGACATATTGTACTTCCTGATAGTGGTAAAATGTCTTCGATATAACGTGTGTTTATTTATGAAAAAAATGTAAATATGGCGAAAATTTGGAAAATTTTGCAATTTTCAAACTTTGAATTTTTATTCCCTTTAAACAGAGAAATATGTCACACAAAATAGTTACTAAATAACATTTCCCACTTGTCTACTTTACATCAGCACAATTTTGGAACCAATATTTTTTTTGTTACGAAGTTATAAGGGTTAAAAGTTGACCAATGATTTCTCATTTTTACAACAAATTGTACAAAACCATTTTTTTTTAGAGACCACCTCACATTTGAAGTCACTTTGAGGGGTCTATATGGCAGAAAATACCCAAAAGTGACACCATTCTAAAAACTGCACCCCTCAAGGTACTCAAAACCACATTCAAGAAGTTTATTAACCCTTCAGGTGCTTCACAGGAGTTGAAGCAACTTGGAAGGAAAAAATGAACATTTAACTTTTTAGTCACAAAAATGATCTTTTACAAACAATTTTTCTATTTTAACCCCTTAACTACCAAGCCATTTTGTAGGTTAAAGACCAGGCCAATTTTTACAATTCTGACCACTGTCACTTTATGTGCTTATAACTCTGGAACGCTTCAACGGATCGTCACGATTCTGAGACTGTTTTCTTGTGACATATTATACTTCATGATAGTGGTAAAATTACTTCAATATAACTTGCGTTTATTTATGAAAAAAATGGAAATATGGCAAAAATTTTGAAAATTTTGCAATTTTCAAACTTTTAATTTTTATGGCATTAAATCAGAGAGATATGTCACAAAAATAGTTAATAAATAACATTTCCCACATGTCTACTTTACATCAGCACAATTTTGGAACCAAAATTTTTTTTTGTTAGGAAGTTATAAGGGTTAAAAGTTGACCAGCAATTTCTCATTTTTCCAACAAAATTTACAAAACCATTTTTTTTAGGGGCCACCTCACATTTGAAGTGAATTTGAGGGGTCAATATGACAGAAAATACCCAAAAGTGACACCATTCTAAAAACTGCACCCCTCAAGGTGTTCAAAACCACATTCAAGAAGTTTATTAACCCTTTAGGTACTTCACAAGAATTGAAGCAATGTGGAAGGAAAAAATGAACATTTAACTTTTTTTCCCAAAATTTTTCTTTCGACACAATTTTTTTAAATTTTGTCAAGGGTATCAGTAGAAAATGAACCACAATATTTGTTGTAAAATTTCTCCTGAGTACACCGATACCCCATGTGTGGGGGTAAACCACTATTTGGGCGCATGGCAGAGCTCGGAAGGGAAGCAGCGCCATTTGACTTTTTTGGCTGGAATTGAGATTGGACGCCATGTCGCATTTGGAGAGTTCCTGTGTGCCTAAACAGTGGAAACCCCCCACAAGTGACCGCATTTTGGAAACTAGACCCCCCAAGGAACTTATCTAAATGTGTTGTGTGAGCTTTGAACCCCCAAGGGCTTCACAGAAGGTCATAACGTAGAGCCGTAAAATTAAAAAATCATATTTTTTCCACTAAAATGATCTTTTCATCCCAATTTTTATTTTCCAAAGGATAAAAGGACCCCAAAAGTTATTGTGCAATTAGTCCTGAGTATGCTGATACCCCATATGTGGGGGTAAACCACTATTTGGGCGCATGGCAGAGCTCGGAAAGGAAGCAGCGCCATTTGACTTTTTTGGCTGGAATTGAGATTGGACGCCATGTCGTATTTGGAGAGCCCCTGTGTGCCTAAACAGTGGAAACCCCCCACAAGTGACCCCATTTTGGAAACTAGACCCCCCAAGGAACTTATCTAGATGTGTGGTGAGAGCTTTGAACCCCCAAGGGCTTCACAGAAGGTTATAACGTAGAGCTGTAAAATTAAAAAATCATATCTTTTGCACAAAAATGATCTTTCCACCCCCAATTTTTATTTTCCAAAGGATAAAAGGACCCCAAAAGTTATTGTGCAATTTGTCTTGAGTACGCTGATACCCCATATGTGGGGTAAACCACTATTTTGATGCATGGCAGAGCTCGGAAGTGAAGGAGCGCCTTTTTCAAATGCAGACTTTGATGGAATGGTCTGCGGGTGTCATGTCACGTTTGGAGAGCCCCTGATGTGCCTAAACAGTAGAAACCCCCCACAAGTGACTCCATTTTGGAAACTAGACCCCCCAAGGAACTTATCTAGATGTGTGGTGAGCACTTTGAACCCCCAAGTGCTTCACAGAAGTTTATAACGTAGAGCCGTGAAAATAAAAAAATCATATTTTTTTCCACAAAAATAATCTTTTTGCCCCCAAATTTTTATTTTTATAAGGGTAACAGGAGAAATAGGACCCCAAAAGCTATTGTGCAATTTGTCCTGAGTACGCTGATACCCCATATGTGGGGGGAACCACTATTTTGACGCATGGCAGAGCTCGGAAGGGAAGGAGCACCGTTTTTAAATACAGACTTTGATGGAATGGTCTGCGAGTGTCATGTCGCGCTTGGAGAGCCCCTGATGTGCCTAAACAGTAGAAACCCCCCACAAGTGACCCCATTTGCAAACTAGACCCCCAAAGGAACTTATCTAGGTGTGTGGTCAGCACTTTGAACCCCCAAGGGCTTCACAGAAATTTATAACGTAGAGCTGTGAAAATAAAAAAAATCATATTTTTTTTCCACAAAAATGACCTTTTTGCCCCAAATTTTTATTTTTATAAGGGTAAGGCCGGAGTCACACTGGCGACAGAATCGGACGACTGCAATACGATGAAATATCGCATTGCAGTCTGCCCTATGTTAATCTATGGAGCAGCTCCCAGTATCAGATTTTTTGTGGTCCGTTTTAAACGTCCGAGTGCAATCGCAGCATGCTGCGATTGTCACCGATTGTGGGTCGACTATCGCCAATGCAAGTCTATGGGAGCGATGAAAAATCGGATTACAAACGGACCGCACGTGTGACTTGCGATTAAATCGCATTGGTGTCCTTTAGAAAAGCCGGCAATTCATCCCCGGCTATACTGTAAAAGCACACTGACAGCTTTAATAAAGAATAGAAAGAATAGATATACACACATAGAATACATATATATATATATATATATATATATATATATATATATATATATATATGTCATTGTGACATATATATATATACATATATTTATAGTTCTTACACTTCTACATACTGTAATAGCCGCTAATTCAATTGCCGGCTTTTGTGAAATCACAGAAGCCGACATGAAATGATACATTGTTTACACACAGTTAACCATGTCATTTCCTGTATTTTGATATGTGGTTTTAACTTACAATTACAGAAGTGTATTTGTGCAAAATTTCAGACATGTAGGGGTTAATTAAAGGTGTAAATTCGTTGAAAAAAAATGCGTGGGCTCCCGCATTTTTTAGGGGATTTTTTTAAAATTATTTTTTAATATTTTTTTTACAATTTTTTTTAAAAAAATGCTTTTTTTTAACTTGTCCCTTTATGGGACTTTCACTTTTTTACTTTTTATTGCAGTTACAATGCATTGCAATGCTACAGCATTGCAATGCATTGTACCTATGGTGAAAGCTGCTGTGAGCATGATCACAGCAGCTTTCCGTAGCGAGATGACCCGGAGGTTGTCATGACAACCCCCGGGTCATCAAGGCAGAGATCGGGCCCTGCAAATACATTGCAGGGTGCCGATTTGAGGCAGAAGGAGCTCCCGACCCTCTGCCTCCCCCCCTGAGCGCTGCGATCGCGCTCGATCGCAGCAGTCAGGGGTTAACAGCCAGGGACGGCGCGGACGCCGCTCCTGGCTGTCAGTGCAGGAAGCTCGGCCACTGCAGCGCCGGCTCCTGCACTGATCGCGCTGGAGATGCTGAAATTTCAGCATCTCCTGCACGATCGCTGCTGTGTTTGGTCAGTCAGATTGACTGACCAATCACAGCGCTGTGGGTGCGGGGACCGACGGCAAAGGTCCCCGCACCGCTTGCCGTGCCTGTCAGCTGTCTGTGACAGCTGTCGGCACTGAACTACCACTGCGTGTTTACACGCAGTGGTAGTTCAAAGGCATGACGTGCACAGTCCGTAATGGTGCCGGAACTGACACCCGGCCATGACGGACTGTGCACGTCAATGGACATTAAGGGGTTAACAAGGGTAAAATGAGAAAATGGACAGAAAAAGTAGTTGAGCAATTTCTCCTGAGTACGCCGATACCCCATATGTGGAGGAAAACCACTGTCTGGGCGCACGGCAGGGCTCGGAAGGGAAGGAGCGCCATTTGACTTTTTCAAACCAAAATTGGCTGGAATTGAGATTGGACGCCATGTCGCGTTTGGAGAGCCCCTGATGTGCCCAAACAGTGGAATTCCCCACAAGTGACCCCATTTTGGAAAGTAGACCCCCTAAGGAACTTATCTAGATCTATGGTGAGCACTTTGAACTCCCAAGTGCTTCACACAAGTTTATAATGCCCGGGCATAAAAATAAAAAATCCTATTTTTTTTCCCACAAAAATGATATTTAAGTCACCAATTTTTTATTTTCCCCAGGGTAACAGGAAAAAGGAGAAATTGGACCCCATTTGTGGGGGAACCACTGTTTTGGCGCACAGCAGAACTTGGAAGGGAAGGAGCGCCATTTGACTTTTTCAAACAAAATTGGCTGGAATCAAGATTGGACGCCATGTCGCATTTGGATAGCCCCTGATGTGCCTAAACAACAAATGACCCCATTTTAGAAACTAGACCCTCTAAGGAACTTATCTAGATCTCTGGTGAGCACTTTGAACCCCCATGTGCTTAACACAAGTTTATAACAGAGACGTAAAATTAAAAAATCATATTTTTTTCCACAAAAATGATCTTTTCACCCCAATTTTTATTTTTCCAAGGGTAGCAAGACCTCAAAAGTTATTGAGCAACTTGTCCTGAGTACGCTGATACCCAATATGTGGGGGTAAACGACTATTTGTGTGCATGGCAGAGCTCGGAAGGGAAGGAGCGCCGTTTGACTTTTTCAACGCAGAATTGGCGAGACGCCATGTCGCGTTTGGAGAGCCCCTAATGTGCCTAAACAGTGGAAACCCCCACAAGTGACACCATTTTGGAAACTAGACCCCCTAAGGAAATTATCTAGATGTGCTGTGAGCACGTTCAACCCTCAAGTGTTTCACTAAAATTTATAATGCCTGGGTGTGAAAAAAAAAATTTTTTCCACAAAAATGATTTTTTAGTCCCCAATTTTTAATTTTTCCCAAGGAAATTGGACCCCAAAAGTTGTCCAATTTGTCCTGAGTATGCTGATACCCCATATGTGGGGGGGGAAACTGTTTGGGTGCACGGAAATAAAGTAATGACGTTTTGGAATGCAGACTTTGATGGGTGTCATGTTCAGTTTGCAGAGCCCCTGATGTGCCTAAGCAGTGGAAACCCCCCACACGTGACCCCATTTTGGAAACTAGACCCCAATGGAACTTATCTAGATGTGTGGTGAGCACTTTGAACCCCCAAGAGGTTCACAGAAGTTTATAACGCCCTGGCGTGAAGATAAAAAAATCATATTTTTTCCACAAACATGATCTTTTAGTCCCCAGTTTTTTATTTGCCCAAGGGTAACAGGAGAAATTGGACCCCAAAAGTTGTTGTTCAATTTGTCCTGAGTACGCTGATACACCATATGTGGGAGAAAACTACTGTGTGGGCACATGTCGGGGCTCGGAATAGAAGTAGTGACGTTTAGTAATGCAGACTTTGATGGAATGGTCAGCAGGTATCATGTAGCGTTTGGAGAGCCCCTGATGTGCCTAAACAGTGGAAAACCCCCACAAGTGACCCCATTTTGGAAACTAGACCCACAAAGGAACTTATCTAGGTGTGGTGAGAACTTTGAACCCCCAGGTGCTTCACAGAAGTTTATAACGTAGAGCCATAAAAATAAAAAATATTTTTTTCCACAAAAATATTTTCGCCCCCCAATTTTTTATTTTTCCAAGGGTAACAGAAGAAATTGGACCCCAAGAGTTATTGTGCAATTTGTCCTGGGTATGCTGATACCTCATATGTGGGGGTAAACTACTGTTTGGGTGCATGGCAGAGCTCAGAAGGGAAGGAGCACTTTTTCAACGCAGAATTGGCTGGAATTGAGATCAGACGCCATGTCACGTTTGGAGAGCCCCTGATGTGCCTAAACAGTGGAAACCCCCCAATTCTAACTCCAACCCTAACCCCAACACACCACTAACCCTAATCCCAACCCTAACCCTAACACACCCCTAATCCTAATCCTAACCCTAACCCTTGCTTTAGCCCCAACCCTAACCGTAATGGGAAAATAGAAAGAAATACATTTTTTAATTTTATTATTTTTCCCTAACTAAGGGGATGGTAAAGGGTGGTTTGATTTACTATTTAAAGCGGGTTTTCATGTTTGGCAGCTGTCACACGCTAAAAGACGCTTTTTATTGCAAAAAATAGTTTTTGCATCATCACATTTTGAGAGCTAATTTTTTCTTATTTTGGCCCACAATGTCATATGAGGTCTTATTTTTTTGCGGGACAAGTTGACGTTTTGATTGGTACCATTTTCGGGCACATGACATTTTTTGATCGCTTTTTATTACGATTTTTGGTAGGCAGAATGAACAAAAACCAGCAATTCATGAATTTCTTTTGGGGGAGGCGTTTATACCATTCCGCGTGTGGTAAAATTGATAAAGCAGTTTTATTCTTCGGGTTAGTACGATTACAGCGATACCTCATTTATATCATTTTTTATGTTTTGGCGCTTTTATACAATAAAAACAATTATATATATAAAAAATAATTATTTTTGCATCGCTTTATTCTGCGAGCTATAACTTTTTTAGTTTTTCGCTGATGATGCTGTGTGATGGCTTGTTTTTTTGCGGGACAAGATAACGTTTTCAGTGGTACCATATTTATTTATATCCGTCTTTTTGATCACGTGTTATTCCACTTTTTGTTCTGCGGTATGATGATAAATCATTGTTTTTTTGCCTCTTTGTTTTTTTTTTAAGGGGTTCACTAAAGGGGTTAACTAGTGGGACAGTTTTATAGGGCGGGTAGCTACGGACGCGGCGATACTAAATATGTGTACTTTTATTTGTTTTTTTTTTATTTACAGTAAGAAATGAATTTATTGGGGAATATTTTTTTTTTCACTATTTAGTATTTTTTTTTTTTACTTTTTTACTTTGTCCCAGCACTGTGTCATATCGGCAATCAGACAGGCAGTGCAGCTCCTGCTCTCAGCAGGCACTGAGGAAGGCGCCTTCCTGCAGGACCCGGAAGGACCCCCGGCCATCTTGGATCCGGGTCCTGCAGGGAGGAGGCCCTCGGAACAGCGCGATCACATCACGCTGTTCTGAGGGTCTCCGGGGAGCACGCAGGGAGCCCCCTCCCTACGCGATGCTTCCCTGTGCCCCCGGTACACTGCGATCATGTTTGATCGCAGTGTACCGGGGGTTAATGTTCCGGGAGCGGTCAGTAACCACTCCTGGCACATAGTGCTGGGTGTCAGCTGTGATAAATAGCTGACACCCGGCCGCGATCAGTTGCGCAGCTGATCGCATATGACGTACCATTCCGTCCATGGGAATTAAGTCCCAGGGCACATGGACGGAATAGTACGTCAGATGGAAGAAAGGGGATAATATACATTTTTATTGCTTTTTTTTTTTTTGTTGGCTTTATAGATATATTTAGTTGCGTATTACATGTCTTTTTAATTGGTTTCCGGAACCTAAGGCTATGTTCACACGTTGCATTTTTTTTTCAGCTGCATTTTTTTAATGCAAATTTTCAGCTGTGTTTCACAGTATCAGCAAAGTGTATGAGATTTCAGAAACTTCATGCACACTCCTTGTTTTTTTTGTCCTCAGTATTTTGTGCTAGACCTTGGTTTTTGCCAAATGAAGCATGTCACTTCTTTCAGTGTTTTTTTTGCGTTTTTCATCTATTGAAAGCAATGTGTGGCGCAAAAAACGCTGCATAAACGCAGGTATCAGGTTTTGCTGCATTTTTGGTGCCAAAAAGTAAAGTGGGCCTGAGATTTCTATAAATACCATCTACATTACTGGAACTGTAAGGCCACGTTCACATATTCAGTATTTGGTGAGTTTTTTACCTCAGTATTTGTGAGCCAAAACCAGGAGTGGGTGATATAAATACAGAAGTGGTGACGTGTTACTTTTATACTTTTCCTCTGTTCCAATCCTGGTTTTGGCTTAGAAATAATGAAGTGAAATAATGACCAAATACTGACCGTGTGACCATGGCTTTGAGAACATTTTCTCCTAAAATCACTAATAAATGCGCCTAAGTCTCTGACCTGCTCTCTACAGTCAATCAGTTTAAAAAAAATGGAGTCAGCTGTTGGTGCATAACTGGGCAGATGAGTGATAGAAGTAAAGGGGGTCCTATGACCGTGTCCCTCAGCTTTCCCAAAAATAGATAAAACTATGAAATAGTTGAAATAAAAGGACAAATTAAGGAGATTTTAAGAAATTGGAAGGCCAAGTGCACATGTGGAGCCCCTGAGGGTTCAGTCTCCACAGAGGTGTTGCATCTCATCCAGAGGTGTGACACCCCACTCCCAGGTAAGGAGGGAGCACTCCTTAGACCCCAACACTTGCATCCAACACACCATGCCAGCTGAGCATACGGACGTACCCTACGGGAGGATGGTCTGACTCAGACTGGTTAGTACAGGGCGTATAGGAGGGTGGAGCTTAGGCAGCAGCTAGAGGAGAAGAGAAGCCTAGAGGGCAGAACTCTCCTGGGAGTCTCTGGGAGGACAACAAGCCTTAGGAGCTCCGGAAGTCAGCGAAAGGGTCCAAACAGCACGACAGTGATCTATTTCATCCGTAGCCCTATCCAAGATAGAAAGGACCAAGCCATCAGAGAACGGCCCCTAGACTAGTGGGAAAGCTTCATGCCCTGCTAGTAAGCCGATGGCGGTGATCACTTTATGGGTCATTGCCACCACCACCAGCAGCATCCCCTGGAAAGAAGCTATATAGGCCAAGGACGTACAGAACAAATATGTTTCCCGACAGGACCGCAGCTTCTGATCTGAAGGACTGCATGGTGAGGTGCTGGGAAGAAAGGAGTAGAAAAGCACAGAGAGTGAAGGCCAGGAAAGGAACACACTGAAAGGGAGTCTTGGGAAGTGCGACCAATCTACCTGGGGTTTGCTGGACCACTTGCCTGGAGGACACAGTGCCAAGCGGGCATCTGTACTGCGCATATCAGAACTGTGAGTAAAAACCCTGAAACTGCACTCGGATTGTCTCCCTGATTATTCGAGGGTCGCACATCTCCCTGCCACACTCCTCAGCACCATTCCTAAAATATACAACATGTACCTGCCCTGGAAGGACACAGCCTCACCTGTAGGAGGTTTATCAACAAGCTGCACAACACCATCCCTTCCAGAGGACCTGCACAGCAGCGCTGGTCACCCTGACCAGAAACTACAGGTGGCGTCACGAATCACTATACGAACATTATCCCCTGTAAATAAATCCCCTTTTTCGTGAGCGCCCAGGGCCACGGACCGACTCGTGGCTGCCGTGACATCCCCCCCATAGAAGTCAACAGTTTCGGGTCCGAGTACCCCACGGCCCTGGCGGGCGACTCACACATGGTGCTGATAATTTCTAAAATATCTAACAAAAAATTGACTTCACATGCCAATATTTGTTTTAGAAATATCTGCAACTAAAAATAAGTTGTATTTTGGTAGCCAGCATGTTTAGCGATCCTTAGGCTAAGGTCATATCAGCATATATTTTCTCATTTGAGAGAATGGAGTGGATTACGCAAATCACAGACTGATCAGCGTTTGATCGGGGTGTGATCATAGTGTGCACCGATTCTCTTGGATGAGGAGAAGATGGGAAAAGAAATTCACCATCTTCTCCATTCCATGGAAATTGGACTGTACTCAGATGTCATCCGAGTGCAGTCCAATGGTTTGGCACTGACTCATTGACTTGCATGGCCGAGTGCGATCCGATAATTGGATCCAATTTGTGAATGCTGCATTTTTTTCCATGTACATGGCCCCTTCGAATGACATTGGTCTCAGTGCAATTTGATGTTTTTTTGGATCACACTCGGACAATAAGGTAATGTGAAGATGAATGAAGACGTTGCCAAAATGTCTGAAAAAAATTCTCCAGTTGTGATTCTACATGCAGATTTTGCAGCATTTACAGTGGGGGAAATAAGTATTTGATCCCTTGCTGATTTTGTAAGTTTGCCCACTGACAAAGACATGAACATGCTATAATTTTAAGGGTCGGTTAATTTTAACCCCTTCACCCCCAAGGGTGGTTTGCACGTTAATGACCGGGACAATTTTTACAATTCTGACCACTGTCTCTTTATGAGGTTATAACTCCGGAACGCTTCAACGGATCTTCGCGATTCTGAGATTGTTTTCTCGTGACATATTGTACTTCATGTTAGTGGTAAAAATTTCTTCCATATAACTTGCGTTTATTTTTGAAAAAAACGCAAATATGGCGAAAATTTTGAAAATTTAGCAATTTTCAAACTTTGAATTTTTATTCCCTTAAAACAGAGAAATATGTAACACAAAATAGTTAAGAAATAACATTTCCCACATGTCTACTTTACATCAGCACAATTTTGGAATCAAAATTTTTTTTTGTTAGGAAGTTATAAGGGTTAAAAGTTGACCAGCGATTTTCATTTTTACAACAAAATTTACAAAGCCATTTTTTTTAGGGACCACCTCACATTTGAAGTCACTTTGAGGGGTCTACATGACAGAAAATACCCAAAAGTGACACCATTCTAAAAACTGCACCCCTCAAGGTGTTCAAAGCCACATTCAAGAAGTTTATTAACCCTTCAGGTGCTTCACAGGAACTAAAGCAACGTGGAAGGAAAAAATGAATATTTAAACTTTTTAGCCACAAAAATGATCTTTTACAAACTTTTTTTTTATTTTCACAAGGGTAAAAGGAGAAAATGGACAGATAAGGTTGTTATGCAATTTCTCCTGAGTACGCCAATACCCCATATGTGGGGGAAAACCACTGTTTGGGCACACGGCAGAGCTCGTAAGGGAAGGAGCGCCGTTTGACTTTTTCAAACTAAAATTGGCTGGAGTTGAGATTGGACGCCATGTCGCGCTTGGAGAACCTCTGATGCGCCTAAACAGTGGAAACCCCCCACAAGTGACACCATTTTGGAAACTAGACCCCCTAAGGTACTTATCTAGATCTGTTGTGAGCACTTTGAACCCCCAAGTGTTTCAAAAAAAGTTATAATGCCGGGTGTGAAAAAAAAAAAAAAAAAATTCCACAAAAATGATTTTTTAGTCCTAAATTTTTGAATTTTCCCAAGGAAATTGGACCCCAAAAGTTGTTGTCCAATTTGTCCTGAGTACGCTGATACCCCATAATGTGGGGGTGGAAAACTGTTTGGGCGCACGGCAGGGCTTGGAAAGGAAGTAGTAACGTTTTGGAATGCAGACGTTGATGGGGGTCATGTTCCGTTTGCAGTGCCCCAGATGAGCCAAAACAGTGGAAAATCCCCCACAAGTGACCCCATTTTGGAAAACTAGACCCCCTAAGGAACTTATCTAGATCTTTGGTGAGCACTTTGAACCCCCAAGTGCTTCACACAAGTTTATAATGCCCGGGCATGAAAATAAAAAATCCTATTTTTTTCCCACAAAAATTATCTTTTAGTCACTAATTTTTTATTTTCCCAAGGGTATCAGGAGAAAATTGGACCACATAAGTTGTTGTCCAATTTGTCCTGAGTACGCTGATGCCCCATATGTGGGGGGAACCACTGTTTGGGCGCACGGCAGAGCTCGGAAGGAAGGAGCACCATTTGACTTTTTCCAACCAAAATTGGCTGGAATTGAGATTGGATGCCATGTTGCATTTGGAGAGCCCCTGATGTGCCTAAACAGTGGAAACCCCCCACAAATGACCCCATTTGGGAAACTAGACCCCCCTAAGGAACTTATCTAGATCTTTGGTGAGCAATTTGAACCCTCAAGTGCTTCACACAAGTTTATAACGTAGAGCCGTAAAATTTAAAAAATCATATTTTTCCACAAAAATGATCTTTTCACCCCAATTTTTATTTTTCCAAGGGTAACAAGACTCCAAAAGTTATTGTGCAATTTGTCCTGAGTACACTGATACCCCATATGTGGGGTATAAACCCCTGTTTGGGTGCATGGCAGAGTTTGGAAGGGAAGGAGCGCCATCTCACTTTTTCAACGCAGAATTGGCTGGACGCCATGTCGTGTTTGGAGAGCTCCTGATCTGCCTAAACAGTGGAAACCCCCCACAAATGACACCATTTTGGAAACTAGACCCCTCAAGGAACTTATCTAGATGTGTGGTGAGAACTTTGAACCCCCAGGTGTTTCACTAAAGTTTATAACGTTACAGCCTTAAAATAAAAAATCCTTTTTTTTTTTACAAAAATGATTTTTTCGCCCCAAATATTTTATTTTCACAAGGGTAACAGAAAAATTGGAACCCAAAAGTTGTTGTCCAATTTGTCCTGAGTACGCTGATACCCAATATGTAGGAGAAAACTACTGTATGGGTGCACGTCAGGGCTCGGAAGGGAAGTAGTGACGTTTTGGATTGCAGACTTTGATGGAATGGTCTGGGGGCGTCATGTCGCATTTGGAGAGCCCCTGATACGCCTAAACAGTGGAAACCCCCCACAAGTGACCCCATTTTGGAAAATAGACCCCACAAGGAACTTATCTAGATGTGTGGTGAGCACTTTGAACCCCGAAGTGCTTCACAGAAGTTTATAACGCACAGCCTAAAAATAAAAAATCCTTTTTTTTTTTACAAAAATGATTTTTTCGCCCCCAATATTTTATTTTCACAAGGGCAACAGGAGAAATTGGACCCCAAAAGTTTGTTGTCCAATTTGTCCTGAGTACGCTGATACCCAATATGTGGGAGAAAACTACTGTATGGGCGCATGTCAGGGCTCGGAAAGGGAAGTAGTGACGTTTTGGATTGCAGACTTTGATGGAATGGTCTGGGGGCGTCATGTCGCATTTGGAGAGCCCCTGATGCGCCTAAACAGTGGAAATCCCCAACAAGTGACCCCATTTTGGAAAATAGACCCCACAAGGAACTTATTTAGATGTGTGGTGAGCGCTATGAAGCCCCAAGTGCTTCACAGAAGTTTATAATGTACAGCCGTAAAAACAAAAAAATCTTATTTTTTTTTACAAAAATAATATTTTCGCCCCCAGTTTTTTATTTTCCCAAGGGTAACAGAAGAAATAGGACAAATTTCACAATAACTCTTGGGGTCCAGAGTACGCTGATACCCCATATGTGGGGATAAACTACTGTTTGGACGCATGGCAGAGCTCAGAAGTGAAGGAACACCGTTTGACTTTTTCAACGCAGAATTGGCTGGAATGGAGATCAGACGCCATGTCACATTTGGAGAGCCCCTGATGTGCCTAAACAGCGGAAACCCCCCAATTCTAACTCCAACCCTAACCCCAACACACCCCTAACCCTAGTCCCAACCCTAATCCCAACCCTAACCCTAATCCTAACTCTAACCCTAATCCTAACTTTAGCGCCAACCCTAACCCTAACTTTAGCCGAAACCCTAACCCTAACCCTAATGGGAAAATGGAAATAAATACATTTTTTTTATTTATTTTTTTCCCTAACTAAGGGGTGTATAAAGGGGGTTTGATTTACTATTATAGCGGTTTTTATGATTGGCAGCTGTCACGCTAAAAGACGCTTTTTTATTGCAAAAAGTAGTTTTTTGCATCACCACATTTTGAGAGCTATAATTTTTGCATATTTTGGCCCACAAGTCATGTGAGGTCTTAATTTTTTGCGGGACGAGGTGACGCTTTTATTGGTACCATTTTTGAGCACGTGACATTTTTTGATCGCTTTTTATTTCGATTTTTGGGAAGGTTAGAATGAACAAAAATCAGCAATTCATGAATTTCTTTTGGGTGAGGCGTTTTTATTGTTCCGCGTGTGGTAAAATCGATAAAGCAGTTTTATTCTTCGGGTCAGTACGATTATGGCGATACCTCATTTATATAATTTTTTTATGTTTTGGCGCTTTTATAGAAATAAAAACAATTTTATATAAAAAATAATTATTTTTGCATCGCTTTATTCTGCGAGCTATAACTTTTTTTATTTTTTCGCTCATGATGCTGTGTGACGGCTCGTTTTTTGCGGGACAAAATGATGTTTTCCAGCGGTTACCATGCTTATTTATAACCTCTTTTTT
>JARQOD010000003.1:550413579-550541487 GCA_033576555.1 Oophaga sylvatica | reverse complement strand
TGACAGAATCTGAAGACGCCGTGGAGAGCGATCCTGCTGCCTGCAACATCCTTCAGCATGACCGGTTTGGCAGTGGGTCAGTAATGGTGTGGGGTGGCATTTCTTTGGAGGGCCGAACAGCCCTCCATGTGCTCGCCAGAAGTAGCCTGACTGCCATTAGGCACCGAGATGAGATCCTCAGACCCCTTGTGAGACCATATGCTGGTGCGGTTGGCCCTGGGTTCCTCCTAATGCAGGACAATGCTAGACCTCATGTGGCTGGAGTGTGTCAGCAGTTCCTGCAAAATGAAGGCATTGAAGCTATGGACTGGCCCACCCGTTCCCCAGACCTGAATCCGATTGAGCACATCTGGGACATCATGTCTCGCTCCATCCACCAACATCATGTTGCACCACAGATTGTCCAAGAGTTAGCGGATGCATTAGTCCAGGTCTGGGAGATCCCTCAGGAGACTATCCGCCGCCTCATCATGAACATGCCCAGGCATTGTAGGGACGTCATACAGGCACATGGAGGCCACACACACTACTGAGCATCATTTTGACTTGTTTTAAGGACATTACATTCCACTTTAATTTTGTGAGTGACTCCAAATCCAGGCCTCCATTGGTTAATAAATTTGATTTTGTTGTCAGCACGGTCAGTATTGGGCCGCTTCTCTTTAACATATTTATTAATGACCTTGTAGGGGGCATACAGAGTAGTATTTCAATATTTGCAGATGACACTAAACTCTGCAGGGTAATAAATACAGAGGAGGATAATTTTATATTACAGGAGGATTTATGTAAACTAGAAGCTTGGGCTGATAAATGGCAAATGAGCTTTAATGGGGATAAATGTAAGGTCATGCACTTGGGTAGAACAAATAAGATGTATAATTATGTGCTTAATTGTAAAACACTGGGCAAAACTGTCACTGAAAAAGACCTGGGTGTATGGGTGGACGACAAACTCACATTTAGTGGCCAATGTCAGGCAGCTGCTGCCAAGGCAAATAAAATAATGGGATGCATTAAAAGAGGCATAGATGCTCATGAGGAGAACATAATTTTACCTCTATACAAGTCACTGGTGCGACCACACTTAGAATACTGTGTACAGTTCTGGTCTCAGGTGTATAAGAAAGACATAGCTGAACTGGAGCGGGTGCAGAGAAGAGCGACCAAGGTTATTAGAGAACTGGGGGGTCTGCAATACCAAGACAGGTTATTACACTTGGGGTTATTTAGTTTGGAGAAATGAAGGCTTAGGGGTGATCTTATTACAATGTATAAATAGATGAGGGACAGTACAAAGACCTTTCTAATGATCTTTTTACTCTTAGACCTGTGACGGGGACAAGGGGGCATCCTCTACGTCTGGAGGAAAGAAGGTTTAGCCATAATCACAGACGCAGATTCTTTACTGTAAGAGCAGTGAGACTATGGAACTCTCTGCCGTCTAATGTTGTAATGAGTGATTCCCTACTAAAATTTAAGAAGGGACTGGATGCCTTTCTTGAAAAGTATAATATTACAGGCTATATTCACTAGTTTCCTAGATACAGCGTTGATCCAGGGAGCTAGTCTGATTGCCGTATGTGGAGTCGGGAAGGAATTTTTTTCCCCAATGTGAAGCTTACTGTTTGCCACTTGGGTTTTTTTTCCTTCCTCTGGATCAACATGTTAGGGCAGGTTAGGATAGGATATGGGTTGAACTAGATGGACTTAAAGTCTTCCTTCAATCTTAATAAAATAACAATAATAACTATGTTACATTCAACTTTGTTCAGAACAAAGTATTCAATGAGAATATTTCATTCATTCAGATCTAGGATGTGTTATTTAAGTGTTCCCTTTATTTTTTTGAGCAGTGTTTAACTCTTTGGCCACAATGATCAAAGGTGTGTGTGGAGAAAAAAGGGCACAGAATTTCAGGAAAGAACATCTCGCCAACCAGTAAGCATGGGGGTGGATCAACCATGCTTTGGGGTTGTGTTGCAGCCAATGGCACGCTGAACATTTCACGGGTAGAGGGAAGAATGGATTGAATGAAATTTTAACTAATTCTTGATGCAAACATAACACCATCTGTAAAAAAAGCTGAAGTTGAAAAGAGGATGGCTTCTACAAATGGATAATGATCCTAAACACACGTCAAAATACTCAATAGACTACCTCAAAAGGGACAAGCGGAAGGTTTTACAATGGCCCTCACAGTCCCCTGATCTGAACATCATTGGAAATCTGTGGCTAGACTTCAACATAGCAGTGCATGCAAGACGACCCAGCACTCTCACAGAATTGGAAGAATTTTCCAAGGAAGAATAGATGAAAATCCATCAAGCAAGAATTGAAAAACTCTTGTCTGGCTACAAAAAGCATTTACATGCTGTGATAGTTGCAAAAGGGGGTGCTGCTAGGTGCTAGCCATGCAGAGTGCCCAAACTTTTGCATCAGTCCATTGTCCTTTTTACTTTTTTTTCAAATGAAAAAAATGACAATATATTTTTTTTGCCTAAAATACAAAGGAAATGTGTCATCTTTAACTTTAGGCTTTTCAGAGAAAATTTAATATTCAACGTACTGTTCACAATAACAGTAATTTTGACCACAGGTGCCCAAACTTTTACATGCCACTCTAAGTGCACCTTCCAACCTGCTTTTTATCTCCACCTCTCTCCATGATTGACAGCTTTGGCTTAATGGAGTCAGAGAAGGGCGAAGCTAGAGAAAAAACAAGCAGGTGGGAAGGTGCACTTAAATTTTTGACCACACCATGACGCACCAATCACCTAAACTTAGTTTGAACAGTCATTAAGTTCTGATGGAGTCCCTTTAAAGGGGTTGTCTGGTCAAAAACTTCTAAAACTACAAGTCTCTAGTCACTCTATATTACTGTAGGCTTGTGAATCCTCACATCGCGTGCACTGCGTGCTGTGAGGATTCTTTGATGTCGGTAGCAAGCTGTCATGTGAGCACAAGTATGTGATTTGCATACTTCCGGACACATTCCGACTAGACTGTATCAATACACTTGCATAGAGGGAGGTCAGATACAGTCTAGTTGACACATGATCGCATGTATGCAAACCACTTATTTACAGTCATGCCCCCTCCTCTCCCAGTGCTGGCACCAATAGTGCATGCAGTGTGAGGATTCACAAATCTGCAGTCACATAGAGTGACTGCAGACTTGTAGATGAAGACCAGACAACCCCTTTTAAGACACTGAACTCTTTCCATGCCAGTAAAGCTGTTCTTGAACTTAACAGTTTCACATGTTGTTTACCACATGTAGCATTACCTGAAGGACTGTGGGCACTTGTTTGCTTCCACATGTCCTCTGAGGAGTCACATTATCTTAGGAGTAGTGTTGAGCGATACTGCTCGATATCTAAAAATACGGATCGGAATGGTATCGCCGATATCACTAAATATCGCCGATATCCGATTCCGATACCGGAAGTCCCATGTAAGTCTATGGGAACCAAATATCGACATTAAAAAAAACCATTCTTGCCTTGTTGGTTAATTGTACATGAAGGAAAACAACAAAGACTAATGTAGAATGTATTGGGGGAGGTTGAGGAGACAATAAAGGCATACATGTTTAACCCAATGCATTGGAATAGCATTAATATTTTTTTTTTGGAAATACGTTTGGATTGACTAACAAATTGACAATGTTGTTAACCTTTTTTCTATTTTGGCAAATATGTATGTTTCACAACTTCCATGCTCTTCACCTTTTTAACTTTTGCCAGTGCCACACTTTCTCCTTCATAATCTTCAGCAGCATCATCTTTCTCATCAAATTATTCTTCATCTTCACCTTCTTAATCTTCTTCTTAAACTTCTTGCTATTCATGTTTTTGTTTACATTACTCATATTATTATTATTAAACTAATTAATCTTCTTCATATTCAAATTCTTCATCTTCTTCCTCTTCATCTTCTTCATCATATTCTTATTTGTGACAGAGATTCCTGTACTTGTAATCTGTAAAAGTATGAATTGTTCATCCTTCCGTTCTTGCTGTCACAAAAGATTTAAATTACAACAGTATTTGTCCGTGTTCAGTTTAGCCTGCAGCAGCAGGCATTTTCCAGGGGCACCACGAGGAGGAACGGACTCACCCCCATACACTGCTTAGTCTTCTTCTGCTTAGAATTTAGAGCATATATTTTGCTCTTCATTTTGGTCTTATACTTCATGTTCTTCTGCTTTTTGATCTTTTGCTTATTGTTCTTCTGTCTCTTGTTCTGTATCTTGTAGTTTGTCTTAAACTTCTTTGTCCTGTTGGTGATCTTCTTCTGGGTAATCTTTTATTTTTTCTTTGTGATGGTGTTCAGGCTGGTTGGCTTCATGCTCATCGTCCTTGTTGTCGTCATCTTCTTCTGGGTGGTCTTTAAGGTCGTCTAATTTCCGAGAAACAGCTGACGTTACTGGAACCCTGACGGGTATCAGATGGAGCAAGAGACAATGGAAGTAACGAGGACCAGCTGACTGTGCTGGACGCCGGACGGGTAGCAGAAGGAAAAGAGGCAATGTCACAACCGAGTACCAGCTGACGTTACTGTGACACGGTTACTAAGCAGGAGGTAACTGTGCTCCAAAGCACTACCAAGGACCAGCAGACGTTGCTGGAACTCGGATACGGAGATGGAGGCACCTAGGCCAAAGGCACTGGGGAGAACCACTTGACGGTACTGGACCCCGGACGGGTAGAAGAACGCACCCATGAAAATGTAAGTTGACAGGACGCAAGCCGTCCGCAGTTACCGAATCACACAGTCCTACAGTGGGTGCTTATCCTATTGTCACAATGGAAACCGCCTTTATCTACATATCCCACAGCACACATAGGAATCACCTAAACTGCAGGCACCATAGAGTCGGCTAACCCGAATGCAACACGACAGCACAACTTATTGGAGGATAATTGACGTTCACACTGCCAGGAAACAGCTGTCGTGCTGTAACCAGGCTGGCCAGGAGTCAGTACCCCTGCCAATTACTTACGAGCAACAAATGGCGGTGTTGTAGCCCAGGGAGTAGAGTTCAGGTGGTAGAAAGATGAACATAACAGGAGACATGGAAAACGTTGCCAAACAGTTATTTAATCTGAAAACGGACAGGCAAATTCAGGTGAGATTCATGCCTTGTTCATTTTCAGAAAAGTAAGCCGGTCTACATTCTCTGAGGATAGTCGCATGCGACGGTCTGTTACTACACCACCTGCAGCACTAAAGACACGCTCAGATAATACACTGGCAGCAGGGCAAGCCAGCACCTCCAATGCATACTGGCTAAGCTCTGGCCATGTATCCAACTTAGAGACCCAAAATTTGAAAGGGGAAGAGGCATCTGGGAGTACACTTAGAGGGAAAGCCAAGTAGTCTGTCACCATCTTACGGAAACATTTCTTCCTGGTGACTGGAGCCGTCTCGGATGGTGTAGACCTTGCTGGCGCTGTCACAAAACTTTGCCACATTTGTAACATACAGTTCTTGCCCTGTGCAGAGGCGCTGCTTCTGCTCCCTCTTGTTGTAGAGGTGTCTACACTGCCTCGACGCACAGAGCTGCTTTGTAAAGCAGTAGCAGCAGCAGCAGCTCTCTCGGCTGGAATGTACAACAGTATGGATTGCACCAGTGTGTCTTGGTACTCCTGCATTTTACGGTCCCGGTTCACCGGTGTGATGAGGGTTTGTAAGTTGTCCCGGTAGCGAGGGTCTAGGAGGGTGTACACCCAATAATCTGACGTGCTGAGAATGTGGGCGATGCGGCGGTCGTTTCTCAGGCACTGAAGCATGAAATCAACCATGTGCTGCAGACTCCCAACTGGCCAACAAATGCTGTCCTCTGGAAGAGGCGTCATCTCTGTCTCCTCTGCATCACCCCACCCTCGCTCTACATACTGACTACAGCGTTGTGTACCTCCCTCTGTAGGGATTTCTTCCTCCTCCATTGACTCCTCCTCCTCCTCACAAAGTGAGCCCTGCCCAGCCCTTTGTGAGGAACCACGTTGCGCTGACTGTCCTGAAGGTAATTGAATTTGTGACTCCTCATCCTCCACCTCTTCCAAAACCTCTTCCTTTAGTGCTTTCAGTGATTTCTGAAGCAGGCAGATAAGGGGGACAGTCATGCTGACTAGTGCATCATCTGCACTCGCCATCCGCGTTGAGACATCAAACGCACGCAAAACGTCGCAGATGTCCTTCATAGAGGCCCACTCAGTAGTGGTGAAGTGTGAACGGCGCAAATTGCGAGTTGATTGCGCCTGTTGCAGCTGATACTCCATTACTGCTGGCTGCTGCTCACACAACCGCTCCAACATATGTAACGTGGAATTCCACCTGGTGGGTACGTCACATATGATGCGATGTTCAGGAAGGCGAAATCTGACTTGCAGAGCTGCAATGCGCGATCTGGCCATGCTGGAACGTCGCAAGTGAGCGCACTCTAGGCGGACCTTGTGCAGCAGTGCATCAAGATCCGGATAGTCCCTCAAAAAACTCTGCACGACCAAGTTGAGCACATGTGCCAGACATGGTATGTGAGTGAGGTTGCCAAGGCCCAGAGCTGCCACCAGATTTCGGCCATTGTCACACACTACCAAGCCTGGCTGGAGATTAGCTGACAAAAACCACACGTCGCTCTCCTGCTTGATGGCATCCCAGAGCTCCTGCGCTGTGTGGCTTCGATTCCCCATGGGAATTAATTTCAGTACGGCCTGTTGACGTTTGGCCACGGCTGTGCTCATATCGGTCGCAACAGGTAAGCGTTCACGGGTCCATGTGGAGGTATACCGTGACGGCTCGTGCAGCGATGATTCTGAGGAACTGGAGTAGGAGGAGGAATCAATGTGCACAGACTGGATTCCTGCAATCCTTGGAGTTGGCAGAACACGTACAGCGCCACTGGCAAGATCTGTACCCGGCTCCACAACATTGACCCAATGGGCAGTGAGGGAAAGGTATCGTCCCTGGCCATGGGTACTGGTCCACGCATCGGTGGTCAGGTGGACCCTGCTACTGACGGCATTTAGTAGCGCATGTTTAATGTTTCCCTCGACATGTTTTTGCAGAGCAGGGACAGCTTGCCTGCTGAAATAAAATCGGCTTGGCACATTATATTGTGGGACTGCCAATGCCATAAAGTTCCTGAAACTGTCAGTCTCCACCAGCCTGAATGACAGCATTTCAAGGGACAGGAGTTTTGCAAGGCCAGCATTCAGAGCCTGTGCTCGTGGATGGTTTGCCGAGTATGGCCGTCTTTTATCCCATGCCTGTGTTACCGATGGCTGTTTTTTGTTCTGGGAGTGTGACGATGACTGTGAACTTGCTGCAGTGGGTGGAATAACAGTTTGTCTATGGACAACAGTGACCGAGGTTCTTCCATGGAGATCCTGTGAGGAAGCCGAACCAGGTGTGTGAGAGCTGGAGGTAGAGGCTCGAACATGACCTAAAGAAGTAGGTGCTGCTGTAGGTTGGCCTACATCTCCAGTGTGTCTTTGTAACTCAGCTACGTGCTTTGTCCGTACATGTTTCCACATATTTGTGGTATTCAGGTTCCTGATATTTTTACCTCTTTTAACTTTTTGCTTACACAGCTTGCATTGAACATAGCAAATATCATCTACAAGTCTGTCAAAAAAGGACCACGCAGTGCAAGTCATGGGAGCGCCAATTTTGACAGTTCTAAGAGAACTGCTCCCAACAGGTGCCAAACTGGAGGCTACAGGCAAGCGAGTCTGCAGCCTACCTCTCCCTCCTCTTTGTACCGTTGGGACAATCTCTTCCTCAGAGCTGCTCCCACCACCTTCCTGTTGCTCACGCCATGTTGGGTCTCGGACTTCATCATCTCCACTACCCTCTTCCAACACCTGCTGCTGTTGGATGGTCTGGGCAGCACCATGCTCCACAAAACCTGGCACCTGAGTCTCATCATCATCATAAGATGCGTTCTGCGGTGTGCTGTCCATCGGCACTGGCTCACCCGCCTCTTCAGATTGAGAGAGACACAGCTGTTGCGCATCACTGCATACTCCCTCTTCTTCAAATTGCAGAATGCTGCTTGCCTGTGCCCGTGTTTGCGAGCCAACAGATTCTGAGAACAGAAGCAGAGACTCAGCTGGCTCCTGTACAGAACTCTCTGACTGCCTGGGCAATTTGACAGGCGGTGAACAGACAGATGGTTGCTCAACAGTGTTGTGTTCCTGAGAGGAGGTGGAAGGAATTGAAGTCGATGCATTGGCTGCCATCCAACCAACAACGGCTTCAATTTGTTCTTCCAGCAGCAGGGGGGCACGCCGAGCTCCTACCAAAGTGCGCATAAAGGAACGCTCATGGGTAAAACTGGTGGATGCTGTGTCACTGAGGGCGGCAGCAGCCACAGAATCCCCACGTCCTCTCCCTGCTGAAACTCCACGGCCACGACCACGTGCCTTACTCACTGACTTCTTCATCTTGGTAGATTGATAAAGAAAGTCAGAAAAGTTATAAGGCCTAAGTGTGGTTATTACGCAGAGACTGAAGTGAACACTGAAACACAACTGTTCACAATCTGTGAAAGGCTACTCCTTTGTCTACTTCTATAGTGTTTGCAACCAATGTAATTGTATACGGATGGAAGCGCGTCACACTAATAGATTATATTTTAAATGGAATGGAGCAGAACCAATTGGAGATAAATGAAAAGGATGAGCCACTGAGACACGCTCAGCAGAGTACAAGCAGCAGTGCTTGAACAAGTAACTGGAGCGTGATGTGCACTCAAAAAATAAAAAACACAGACTGAAGTGAACACTGAAACACAACTGTTCACAATCTGTGAAAGGCTACTCCTTTGTCTACTTCTATAGTGTTTGCAACCAATGTATTGGATACGGATGGAAGCGCGTCACACTAATAGATTATATTTTAAATGGAATGGAGCAGAACCAATTGGAGATAAATGAAAAGGATGAGCCACTGAGACACGCTCAGCAGAGTACAAGCAGCAGTGCTTGAACAAGTAACTGGAGCGTGATGTGCACTCAAAAAATAAAAAACACAGACTGAAGTGAACACTGAAACACAACTGTTCACAATCTGTGAAAGGCTACTCCTTTGTCTACTTCTATAGTGTTTGCAACCAATGTATTGGATACGGATGGAAGCGCGTCACACTAATAGTTAAATTGCATGGAGCTGCAAGAATTACACTGAAGGAAAAAAAAAAGAGTCTGTGAGTGACATGTGCAGATGCCTACAGACAGTGTTGCATGCAGAGTAAACTGCAGCGTCACCTGCACTCACACACACCTTGCAGAGCTGTTAAAACAACACTGCAGGCAAAAGGAAGCTTTACACAGCGGTTGGTGCTAGCCTGCCTACAGCACAGTACACTAAATCGCAATCTCTAACTGTCCCTCAGAGTCAGCACAGCAGCGTTCTGTCCCTTACTGAATTCACAGCACAGTGACGCTAAAATGGCGGCGGCGCCTTTTATAGTGCATTCTGACATCATTTCAGCATCCAATCACAGCCATGCCATTAGTTAACATGACCGCAGCAGTACAGGATGTGCCCACACTTCTTAGGATTCCTCATTGGCTGACTAAAATCACATTGCCTCGCAAAGAATTATGGGAACTTCCGATTCCGGTATCCGATAAGACGAAAATATCGAAACGAATTATCGAAAGGCCGATAGAGCTAATATCGGCCGATACCCGATATTTGCAGTATCGTATCGCTCAACACTACTTAGGAGATGAAATGTTCCAGAAATGTACGGTAACTTTATTAAGGGGAATGTTTAGAAATAGGGTCATCTTTATCTTTTCTAGTGAAGGGGAGCCAGAGCCAGTTGATGTGGGCCAGACCTAAGTTCTCTTTGCCCTGAGACCCCTCTTCTAAACAGAAATGTTACATACTGTATGTGTGTAGTGCTGTAGGATGCATTCTGTTCTCACTTCTCGTTCGAAAGCTTTTGTTACCTCACCGTCCATGGGACCAGATACAGTTGCACACATTACAGGAGACCTTGGGTCTGGAGCAACAGGTTCGGTTTTACTGTACAGTTCTGGTACATTTGGCTGTGGCATACAATATGAGACACCCTGTTCGGCAACCCAACTTTCCTGAGGCTCACCACCCTTTCTTCTAGCTCATCACCTATCAGGCCTTTCTTTGTAGGAGAGAACGAGACGTGCACTTCAATGCCTCTTCTGGGCTATAGGCCTTATACTCTCCTGGGATACATGCTAGACTCTCGGTGCGCCCTCTTGCTGGATGGAAGCTTGGTACAGTTAGGGACCATCACAGCTTGTACTTGAACCTTTACACTGTCTGAGACTGTCACTGACTCAAACCTGACTGAACTCCCTCACATTTCTCTCTCCTGAACTAAGAAGTGCTTCCCCTTTTTATCAGATTTAACTCCCCATATATGGGCTAATCCCAACCTGTTAACTATGTCTTTCCCAAACTGCTGCAACATTATCCCTATACCTTGTTATGGTTCCCCTATGGACAGACCTCCCCAATCCTCAGGGACCGCCTTGCGGTAGTACCTCCAGGAAAACCGAGACACAAAGCGGCCATAAGAATAAAATGCTAATTCTGTAACAAAAAACACAACTTTAAAACATTAAAATTCTTATTATAACATTCAGCTTCTTCTGACTTGACATCTTCTTCTACCCCCTTACACTAGCATGGCAACCTTGTGGTACTGAGTATTTGTTAGAAACCTTGAACTGATTCCCTTGTCCTGTGGAGTACTATTACTAGTATCCCTCATCTACCCCTGCCTCATCTACTTCTGCCTCATCTACTACTGCCTTATCAACTCCTGCCTCATCAACTCCTGCCTCATCTACTCCTGCCTCATCAACTCCTGCGTCATCTACTCCTGCCTCATCAACTCCTGTCTCATCTACTCCTGCCTCATCTCCTACTGCCTCAACTCCTGCCTCATCAACTCCTGCCTCATCAACTCCTGCCTCATCTACTCCTGTCTCATCTACTCCTGCCTCATCTACTACTGCCTTATTAACTCCTGCCTCATCAACTCCTGCCTCATCTACTCCTGCCTCATCTACTCCTGTCTCATCTACTACTGCCTTATTAACTCCTGCCTCATCAACTCCTGCCTCATCTACTCCTGCCTCATTTACTCCTGCCTCATTTACTCCTGCCTCATTTACTCCTGCCTCATTTACTACTGCCTCATCTACTCCTGCCTTATCTACTCCTGCCTCAAAGACAACATGAGTATACTAGGTAGGACCTAGTATACTGTTTAAATAGACCATTCCAGTATACACTACAGTATATACACTATATGAGCAAAGCTATCAGGATACACCACTTAATCATTGAATTCAGATTTTTCATTCAGTCCTTTTGCCCCAGTGCATAACATCCAGCCCTTGACCATGTTGTGAGCCATCTATATATATAAAAATGAGTGTATGTGTGTGTGTGTATCAAGCCACGGGTTAGGTACATGGCTCAGCAGACAGTATCACACAGGACAGGATTAGCTACACAGCTCAGCCAACAGTATCACACAGGACAGAATTAGATACACAACTCAGCAGACAGTATCACACAGGATAGGATTAGATACACAGCTCAACAGTTGGTATCACATAGGATAGGATTAGATACACATCTTTGCAACAGGATGTGCCAAAGGAGAGGACATTTTCATTCCAAGAATTCCACTCATTCCGTTTGATTTGTATTTTGATTTTAAACGCCTCCAGTTTCCACTTCGACCGTCATTTGCAATATCCATTAACAAGGCTCAGGGACAGTCCTTGAAAGTAGTAGGGATCGATTTGCAATCTCCATGCTTTTCTCATGGCCATCTTTACGTGGTCTGTTCAAGAGTTGGAACTGACAAAAATCTGTTCATCTTTGCACCAAAAGGAAAAACCAAAAATGTTGTTTATCAAAAGGCTCTTGAATGAGTTGAAAATAAAATACTATCAATACTTGGGTATTCATTTAGTTAATTTGTGTTGAAAATCTGTAGTCTTGAATATATGAAGTGAAAAGTTGTTATGTGCAATATAATCATTATAATTTGTTATAACTAACTACAGTTAGTTACTATGCCCAGGCAACGCCGGGCTCTTCAGCTAGTTACTAATATTTCTGTGATGGGGTTGTGATGAGGGATCTGTGTGGCTGGTTCTTCCACACAAAACTCACTCAGCCATGTCTTTATGGACGTTGCTTTGTGCACTGGGCACAGTGATGCTGGGGCAGAATAGGACAAACTGTTCTCACGAAGATGGAAGCATAGAATTGTTCAAAATATCTAGGTATGCTGAGTCATTAAAGGGGATGTCAATTATTGACGTCCATTGAAAAAAAATACGATGTTTATGCTGGAGTCAACAAAAAGAGGGGTTGGCCAAATAACCTACTTACCGGTATATATGGTCAACTTTAGACCTAGGTAGTGTGGTATAGGTGAACTACATTAATACGGGACGTCAACATAGTATATTCTACTTACACAAGGCTTTTCAGATAATAAAGCAAAGTTGTTAAGGTGCCCATATACCTTATACAGCTCACTCCCAACATCATACTCACGCACAGAAAATATGGCAGAGTATGCACGTTTTAATGGAAAGTGAAGAATGTCACTGCCAAAATCCGTCTTCTGTCTTGGGTGAACAAAAGAATTTGATGCTGAAATTCATCTTGCACAATCCGCCTCTGCCCCGACATCAAGTGTCAGGAGAAAGTTGCCATCTCTACTGCACATAACATGGTCAGTTGAAATCCGTTGGTTCAGCTGTTTTTTTTCCTAATGCGTATGGGATCCTTTAGAGCAATTTGCCATCCTGCAAAATATCTAATTAACTGTAGTTCTCCTTGTTCAATTGGATCCACATTTACTGAATAAATATCTGTGAGACATTTATCCCAATAAACCAACAAATAAGAGAAAACATTTCCCTTCTTACTCTCTGTTCCGGCCATCTCATTATAGGGCTCCTAACCGTACCATTAAGAGACCGCACAAAATTGATTCCCAAAACTTTGTGCCAATGCTCCACGCTGCACTTCATCCATTCTGTGTATCTATATTATTAGATGGAAACATGATTAATTTTCATGCTTTTTGTAAATAAGTCCATATGAAATATTAATTTGTAAGGCAATGAAGACTGGATTGTTCTTAGAATTCCTTTCGTGACAAATTGCAAATGATATCTAAGCCACCATATTAAATGCCACACTGTCTGCGGGGACAATATATAATGCCACACAAAGGAAATATATCTGATTCCCCACACGCTAACATGTGTCTATAATCATTGCAGCGCTGGGGTCCGGGGTTCAAATCCCGCCAAGGATGACATCTGCAAGGAGTTTGTATGTTCTCCCCGTGTTTGCGTGGGTTTACTCCAGGTTCTTTGGTTTCCTCCTACACTCCAAAGAAATACTGATATTGAATTTACATTGTGGGATCCGATGGTAACAGCAATGACAATATGTGTAAAGCACTGTGGTATATGATGGCGCTATGTAAGAATATAAAGCGATAACCTCAACATCGACAATGAAAAACGAAGATGGCACCAATGAGACAACAGATATTGTCCCACGTTTCGACTATCTTGTGGTCTTTATCAGGGACATCTGTGTGGATAGTGGCCAGGTGATTGTATACAGAGCCAGATGTGTTCTATATAAGGAAGCATAATCAATAAAAAATCATTTATTCTCTATATGACTAGAACAATTCGAATGGCACATTATACTCAGCCCATGCATCATCGATCAGAAATACAATAAGGTGCAGGGTGTTATCCACTCTCTCTTAGAATTAAATATTTTTAATACTATCGATTATTCCAACTGCAATTCTTTTGAGTCCTAAAATCGTGAGGATATTCTTTATGTTATACATTTTTTTTTTATACTTTATCTTTTTTTTTACTTTAAATCACACTATAATAATAATAATCTTTATTTTTATATAGCGCTAACATATTCCGCAGTGCTTTACAGTTTTGCACACATTATCGTCGCTGTCCCCGATGGGGCTCACAATCTAGATTCCCTATCAGTATGTTTTTGGAGTGTGGGAGGAAACCGGAGAACCCGGAGGAAACCCACGCAAACACGGGGAGAGCACACAAACTCCTTGCAGATGTTGTCCTAGGTGGGATTCGAACCCTGGACTCCAGCGCTGCAAGGCTGTAGTGCTATCCACTGAGCCACCGTGCACACTATGCTTTTTATATCTATTTTTACAACTGTTTTTTTTACTACATTAGATTACCTTTATGTGACATATCTCTCATCATTGATGGCCCGTCTTTTAAACATTTATTACCCCTCAATGTGTGTACGTTTCTGTGTAGACATTTTGAAAAGCCAGAACCCAGAAAAGTGTATATAATAACGTACCTCAATCCCTTTCTTTTCCTTTCGAGACTTTGCATCAAGCAGCGAGTCGTCCCTCACCGCCAATTTCTCCCGAGTTCTTCTCTTTAAACATAGCATGATTTTAGGAACATATTTAACTTGCTTTAAGGGGTTATCCAATTTATCTTTATCTTAACAAATATGATTGGTACATGATTTGGTGGCACTTACTAATATATAAGTATTACTTCTGCACTTAGTGAGGGCTTCCTCACGGACTGCACACCTCTCCTTTTCTCATAATGGTAGTGGATGAAGAAAGAAGGTGATCAGATCTGCCCATTAGTCTCCTCCAATTGTAAAACATTACACATGAGAAAGTTGCTTTTTTTAATTGGAGGAGGCTGATGGAGAAATCTGGTCACATGTTACTCGGCCATTTTCAGATGACAGTTGGCCAAATGGGCTTTTTTCGATGGGACTGTCGACCATCTGATGTGTATGGAGGTGTCCCGACACTTCCCCTACAGATAATGTCAGGGATAGAAGTATTGTGCAGTTTAAATTTCAAAACCCATTAATTTATTTTCACAGGAGAAAAGTCTCTGCCAGATGAGTCTGACAGCGACTTTTTCCTCTCTCCCGTTGAAAACACATGAATGAGCAAATGAAGGGTTCCTGTGTATGCGGGAGACATAGCTGTCTGCCAAAAGATTGTTCACCGACAGTTATCCCATGGGTATGACCAATTTAAGAGGTCTATGTCACATTTTAGATATGTTTACTATGAGCATATCAATTTATACCTGTGTATATTTTTTTATGTCAAGGTATCTGTGTGAGCCCATGGCCAATGAGGGCCCCATAACATAACATGTTATCGGACCCCTATTATGTACAGTGATCTTAGCGGGCAGGATTCACTGAGTGTTCGTTTGGGGTCAATCTATCCATTATTATTATACTAATACACTGCCACTTCAACCAATCTGAGCTGAATTGGTCATTTTACTGGTGACATATTCCATTTAAGTCATATTTCCCTTATTTAGTGTCGAAAACAAAGAATTCAGTGCAGGGACACTACCCAATTAGCAGGCTGACACTGCCTTGTTTTGTACCAGGCTGGCACACGTTCCCTGAGCTTACATAAGAAACATTTCAACCATGTCAGTCTATCAGTTTTTTCTCCATAAAAAGAGATTTTCAGAGGAGTTTGAGATTCCAAAGTTCGGTACTGCGTCTCCGTAGTGGGGGCTTGGAGATGATATCTTAGCATTGTTCTGCTAATTCCCCCACAGACTGGCACCCACCAACCTCCAGCCCCTTCTTCTCCGCTGGTCCCCACTGTGAGTGCTGCTAACTTTGGCATCTGTCTGAACAAAGCAATGGGAACAACATCCCATAAATGCCTGTCCCCTAGACGTTCAATGACAGTTTTTCTGCCACCACGATCACAGATGTGACAGTCCGTATAGCACGCTTTGTTCTAATTTCTTCATGTTACTAAATATTTGTATAGGACATTAGAGGAGGTTCAATGTTCAGCACATGCCAGGGATAATGCCAAACTTTGTACATTTGCTCGGCTTGCATTATTTCAAGTTCCATGTTTGGAAAACTTTGCTAGACAATATGCATACTTGCACAGTACACAGCATCTGCTCTGCTCCAGGGCAGAGGAGAACAATAAATGGTTATATAATAATACTGCTCTTTGGGTCATATATTTCGTCCAACGTGCCTGCCCTACCCGTATTTATTTAGTGCAGCGAACTCTATCTTGGAGCATCAAAGAAATCAGGATACCCCATAACTAGTTTATGCAACATTTTTGCGTGATGAGCATGCAACAAAATGTCAAGAAAAAAAAGCAAGCGGCATGATTATCACTCTTGTCTGCACGCACCCTAAAGGTGATAATCACTATCACCTTTAGGGTGTGTGCAGACAAGAGCATGAGAAACTGAGTTTCATACAGAAAACTTGAACAATTTCTTTCTAATTTTCATCAGATTTTCACCTATGTGACATCCATGTGTCTGTTGTTTAAGTCTGCAACATGAATATCACAATGTTGTGACACATCTCATGTTTATCATGTTACATTAGTCATGTTGCAAAATATAACCACAACTTTGGTGCAACTACATTGCCCATACAATAAGAAAGGGACAGAATTCAGCACTGTGGTCATCTGGACGTGCAGCAGATGACAAAGGGATAAGAGGATTTTCAAGTAAAAAATTTCTAGATTTTCTGAACATAATTCTACATTCACGTGTATAGTGAGTTGAGAGAGTTGGCTGTAGGCTGAATATGTGTTTCGCTGATGGCTTCCTGAGGTCTATGGCAGCTTTAGTTGTTATAGACCCTGATCATTCACTTATCAAAATCCTATTGCAAATCCTATAACTTCCCCATATAGTGCTTTTCTGTGCCATTACAACCCATCACGCTGAGACTTTGTATAATATGAGCTCCTAAAACTCAACGATGGAATGCAGGTTGTTAATTTTTGTCTGTGGAGTAGTAATGATACTGATCAAAACTATATTATATGTCAGTAATAACAGCGGAAAGAATGTCATCTGACAAGACGTCATGTGCATGAAAAATGTAACAATGGTGCCCATGAAGATATAATATTCCAGTGATTTTAGTCACATTGCTCATAAGCATGTAGTGTAGCACAGGTGACACAGTGGCTAGTATTTCTGCCTTGCAGCCTCAAGGGCTCATGTACATGGACGAATTACAGCTCTGCCCAAGATCCAAATTGTTCAGAGCTGTAATACAGCACCCAGGGAAAAATAACTTAAAGTTCCAAGGTCCTAATGCAAAACAGGACTACGGGCCGTTTCTAATAATGGTGTCCACTTTAGGCCACTTTTCAGGCATTAGGGCTACACTATCTATAACTATATCCATGCATAAACATCTATACTGTACCTATGTTTTTTATTTCACCTTACTTCATCATGAGGATTTGCTGCTAAAATTTGAGGCAAAAGTTTTGTTTCATGTGATCATAGCACAAAAATTCTGACAGCTGAAAAAAGAAGCCAGTCAAAGCAATGCTGTCAACTAAGATGCCTAGACTTGAGTAAAATATGTTTTAGCTACATTGATACACCTGAAGAAGAGGCGAAACGTGTTGCCGCTCTGGGTTACACAATAGCATTAGCGGTGAGATTCCACTGGATATGGTTTTGTTTCTGACTTGTGACATCCGCTCACTGCAGGTCTGAACTGCAGGTAAGACAGCACCCCGAGAAACCCCGATGTAATGTATGTAGTACAGTTCATATAGCGTCTTGTGCTTGGGTGCGATGAACATACATGAGACACAGGTTTGATATAGAAAAGTCCTGTATTACTTCATACAAGTTGGCAGAAATAGTCACACAGTTTGCAGACACAGAAGCAGGAGACACAGCAGGCCAGAGTAAACTAAGCTCAGCAAATCACTCTCCAACACAGATTCAGGATCTTCTTCTCTGTTACCGTAAGTCCATGCAAACGTGGGTCTTTCAAAGAGCAGGGTTCAGAGTCCACAAGTGCTTCAGAGTTCCTCAGTAGGAATAGCTGGAGTACAAGGTCCAAGGCTTACAGGAGTCAAGTCACAGGTTCACTGCAGGCTAGATTCTGAAGCACTGATTGCTCAGCTGTGGCTGCTTAAGAAGCAAAGGAGAGAATCAGGGCGGGAACATGCAAGCTGGAAACTCCATTTTGACTGAGGGCAAGATAGCTACAGAAAGACAGAAAGTAAAATGGCTGACGAACAAACTGAGTTTCAGGAATATATACATAGAACCTTACATTACTCCCCCTTAAGGACAACCTCCGGATGACCTCAGACCAGGCTTGTGTGGGTACCTCTGATGAAACTGACGGAGCAAGCGAGGAGCATTAACGTTATTGACTGGTTCCCATGAGTTGTCTTCCACTGGGTAGCCCTGCCATTTAATCAGATATTGTAACTGATTTCTATACAACCTGGAATCTAAAATCCTTTCCACCACAAATTCTTCCTGACCATCGACTAGCACTGGGTCAGGGCAAGGAGAAGAACGTCCAGGAAACGTATTGGGTGTCGCAGCCTTTAGTAGGGATACATGAAAGACAGGGTGGATTCTCATAGTTCTGGGCAGTTGAAGACGACAAGCAACGGCACTTATAATTTTACTGATTTTATAGGGTCCAATGTACTTATGTCCCAACTTAGACGATGGAATCCTTAACTTAAGATTTCTGGTTGACAGCCAGACCAAGTCTCCTACCTTGAAAGCTGGTGCAGGTTTACGAAATTTATCTGCTGCTTTCTTGTACCTTTCTTGAGCCGATTCCAGATTTTCCTTTAGAAGATCCATATTCTTCTGTAAAGACGTGATTCTTTCAGCCACTGCTGGTAAAGGCGTTTCTATGGGAAATCGTGGTAGAATGTTAGGATGATAACCTAGATTAGAGTAAAAAGGAGACTGTTTAGTGGAGGCACTCTGAGAGTTGTTATACGAGAATTCAGCTAATGGAAGTAGATCCACCCAATCATCCTGTAGGTGGCAGATAAAGCAGCGGAGATACTGCTCCAGGGTTTGATTGGTTCGTTCGGTCTGTCCATTAGTCTGGGGATGAAAAGCAGAAGAAAGGTTTACTTTAATGTCCAATGCTGCACAGAAATTTTGCCAAAACCTAGAAGTGAATTGCACCCCTCGATCCGAAATAACCTCATCCGGTACTCCATGTAAGCGAAACACATCTTTAATCATCAAATCTGATGTCTGTTTTGCAGTGGGTAAGCCGACACAAGGGATAAAATGAGCTGCCTTTGTTAGACGGTCAACCACCACTAAAATGGTGTTCTTTCCCTGAGAGGTTGGTAACTCCACAATGAAGTCCATAGAAATGGATCCCCACGGGCGGGACGGGGTGGGAAGAGGCTGTAACAGACCAGTTGGTGAGGAGCGAGGTGTTTTGCATCTTGCACAGACCTCACATGAAGTGACATAATTCAAAACATCCTTCCTGCAAGTGGGCCACCAAAAGAAACGAGAAAGAAATTCCTGTGTCTTTAGAATTCCTCTATGCCCAGCTATCTTGGAATCGTGAATGAGTTGCAATACTCTCAATCTGACTGTTTCAGGAATATACAGGCGTTGTCCCTGAATCCACACACCATTCTTAAAGACAAGACTTACGTCCCTTGGGGTTGTGCCAAAAAGGAATCCGCATGGTATGCTTCCTTGATGTCCTTAAGTAGGTCTTGATTATGAATTACTCCTAGGAATCTAGAGTCAGGAAGAATAGTTTTAGGAGGAGTAATTGGACGTGTCTCTGCTGAGTAAATCCTAGAGAGTGCATCAGTCTTTCCATTGCGCGATCCTGGTCTATAAGAAATGATAAAATTAAATTGGTTTAAGAAAAGATTCCAGCGAGCCTGGCGAGGAGTCAGACACTTAGCCGACCTGATAAACTCAAGGTTACGATGGTCTGTCAGGACGACTATTTGCTGTGCAGCTCCCTGAAGAAGGTGTCTCCATTCTTTGAAGGCGGCAATAATGGCCAACAACTCTCTATTGCCCACATCGTAGTTCCTCTCAGCCGAAGACAACTGCTGGGAAAAGAAGGCACAGGGATGCAAGACATTCTTCTCACCTGTTCTCTGAGAGAGTATAGCTCCAACGGCACAGTCTGAAGCATCCACCTCTATTATGAAGGCAAGCTCGGGGTTGGGATGTACTAGGATAGGTGCAGTGGTAAATTTATCTTTTAGACGGGAAAATGCTTCCTGGGCTTGGGGAGTCCAGGAGAACCTAGACTCTTTCCGGGTAAGTTGAGTGATAGGTGACACTACCTCAGAGAAATTTCTAATGAAACGTCTATAGAAGTTGGCAAACCCGATGAAGCGCTGTACCTCCTTCACATTTCTAGGACTTGGCCAATCCTTGATGGCTTGGGTTTTGCTTCCATCCATACTAATTCCTTGTGTAGACAGTACATACCCGAGAAATTGAATTTCGGTCCTATGGAATTCACACTTTTCAAGTTTGATGTAAAGATGATTTTGTCTTAGACGTTCCAAGACCATCCTCACATGTCCATGATGTTCCTCTGTGGAGTTAGAAAAAATTAGAATATCATCCAAATAAATTACCACGAATGTATCTAGGAGATCCCTGAAGATGTCATTCACCAAGTGTTGGAAAGTGGCTGGGGCGGTACTCAGACCAAAAGGCATAGCTAAATATTCAAAGTGTCCATAGCGTGACCTGAATGCAGTCTTCCATTCATCCCCAGGTCTAATACGGACTAAGTTATAGGCCCCACGAAGATCTAGTTTAGAAAAAATTTTGGCATGTCGCACTCTCTCCAATAACTCAGGGATTAAAGGCAATGGATAACGGTTTCTAATAGTAACCTTATTGAGTTCCCTATAGTCTACGCATGGTCTCAGAGATCCATCTTTCTTCTTTACAAAGAAGATGGGTGCACCTGCAGGAGATGAAGAGGGGCGTATGAAGCCCTTGGCTAGATTTTCGTCTATGTAATCCTTTAAAGCCTTTAGCTCGGGCCCCGCCAGGGGGTAGATCTTACCAAAAGGTATCTCTGCTCCAGGCAATAATTCAATTGGACAATCATATGGACGGTGAGGAGGAAGCTGGTCAGCGTTCTTCTTGTCACATAAATCCACATAGTCCTGGTATACAGCTGGTAGTTCAGGGACTGACATGATTCCTTTAGGAACAGAGCAAGCTGAAACTTTTGGACTCATCTGTTTCTCTGGAAAGTGTAATTCCTTGGTCTCCCAGTTAATGGTAGGATTCTGAGCCTGCAGCCATGGTAGCCCTAGAATAATGGGAAAGTGGGGAGAAGAGATAAGCATAAAGGATAGTTTCTCTTGATGATCTTTACCCATAAGAACCTTCAAAGGCTCTGTTTCCTGATCCACTGGTCCAGAGGTCAGCAGGGAGCCATCCACAGTTTCCATCTGTACTGGAGTAGCCTTCTTCACTGAACGTATTCCCTGTTTCAGAGCAAAGGAGACATCCATAAAATTTCCACTTGCCCCTGAGTCGATCATAGCAGAGCTAGACACCCAAGCTGAGTCAACCCAGAGTTTGATGGAAAGAAAGCAATGAGAATTGTTTTTCTTACAACTCAGCTGGGACACCGCTGAGGAAACTTGAAAAATGGCAGCGTTTACACAGTCAACGTCCTCAGAGGTAACGGAGTTTAAGTCCGAGAAATCAAGATCTGTTGCTGCAGATCTCTCTGGAGCCTGAGGCTCGGACCTGACAGATCCCCTCTCGCAACACTCACAATGAATGAGTGCTGCAGTAGTCTTACGAGAACGGCTGGGGCAGTTTATAATGAAGTGCCCTGACTTACCACAATAGAAACATAGATTCTCCTTAAAACGATGTTCCTTGCGTGCATCACTAACCCGTCGTTGTAAAGAGTCTACCTGCATGGGTTCAGGTTCAGGTTCCCGTGTAATCCTACTCAAAGGTTCCTTAGCTGGAGAGGAAGGTAGGAAAAGGTTAGTACGATTGCTTTCGAACCATCTCTCTTGCCTGCGTTCAGTCAGACGAGTATCAATACGGATGCAGTAGTTAATAAAGTCACCTAACGCAGTGGGAGGGTCGGCACGAGCAAGTTCATCCTTAATCAGTGGAGATAACCCCTTTCGAAAAATAGATTTTTTGGCGGAACTGTCCCAGGTGGTATCAAGGGCCCATCTCCTGAAATCCAAGGCATATTCAGCTACCGAGTGCTTACCTTGGCGCAAAGCTAACATGGCTGCTTCAGCTGTTGCACCTCGATTGGGGTCATCAAACACCTGCCCCATGGCTGAAATAAAATCATCAAGGTGATTCAAACAATCATCCTCAGTCTCAATCAGAGGGTTTGCCCACATCAAAGCCTTGTTGGTAAGTAACATAATTATAGTAAGCACCTTAGATCGTTCAGTGGGAAATTGTGAAGCATGTGCAGAAAAAAAAAGATTGCATTGATTAATAAATCCCTGAATTTCTCACGTTCACCGCCAAAACGAAAAGGGGGCAACTTGGGAATCCCAGCACTCGGGGCTACGGCAGGAGCCTGGACTCGCCCCTCTAGAACCTCAATCCTGGCTCGCAAATCCTGGGTAGTCTGTCCAACCACTTGCAAATTGTGATTATTGAGGTCCTGTAGATTTGTAAAACGGGTCTTTATATTCTGCAAATCTGCAAGGATATTATCAGTCACTCCGCAAAGTTCCTTTATGCGGGCCTCCATTTTCCAGATCTTTTAAGACAGGATTACTGGAAGAAGAGGAGAGGAGAAAAAAAAAAACAATAGTGTTCACCTGTGGCAACACTGCAGAGAGAAAAAAAAAATTAAGGGAACTGTTCACCTGGAATGGTTGTGAGAAGTCACAACCACTATCATCACAGAAAGTTTCAACCAGACATCTGATATCCAGAGTTACAGCAGACAAAAAAGAGAAAAGAAAAAAAAAAAAAAAAAATAGTGTTTACCTGTGATAACACTGCAGAAAGAAAAAACTTAAGGGAATTGCTCACCTGGAATGGTTGTGAGAAGTCACAACCACTGTCATCACAGAAAGTACAACCGGACGTCTGATATCCACAGTTACAGCAGACACAGCCTTCCAGACCCAGCAGACACTAACGTTTTGGCTTCAGAATCTTGTAATGTATGTAGTACAGTTCATATAGCGTCTTGTGCTTGGGTGCGATGAACATACATGAGACACAGGTTTGATATAGAAAAGTCCTGTATTACTTCATACAAGTTGGCAGAAATAGTCACACAGTTTGCAGACACAGAAGCAGGAGACACAGCAGGCCAGAGTAAACTAAGCTCAGCAAATCACTCTCCAACACAGATTCAGGATCTTCTTCTCTGTTACCGTAAGTCCATGCAAACGTGGGTCTTTCAAAGAGCAGGGTTCAGAGTCCACAAGTGCTTCAGAGTTCCTCAGTAGGAATAGCTGGAGTACAAGGTCCAAGGCTTACAGGAGTCAAGTCACAGGTTCACTGCAGGCTAGATTCTGAAGCACTGATTGCTCAGCTGTGGCTGCTTAAGAAGCAAAGGAGAGAATCAGGGCGGGAACATGCAAGCTGGAAACTCCATTTTGACTGAGGGCAAGATAGTTACAGAAAGACAGAAAGTAAAATGGCTGACGAACAAACTGAGTTTCAGGAATATATACATAGAACCTTACACCCGAGACCCTTTAACCCTATACAGGGATCTGGAATTATAGCGAAGCCCAGGGGGTAGCTGCCTATGAGAGCAGTGGACCGGAGTAGGAAGGACGCTAGGACGGGAATAAAAAAGCGAGACCAAATGCGTAGTCAAAAGTCCAAGGATCAAAACCAGGAGGGGAGCAAAAGTACAAAATCGGCAGGCAGTAGAAGGGTCAGAAATTCAGGCTAAAGTTCAAGTCAAAACCAGGCGGGCAGCAGAGGTACAAAATCGGCAGGCAGTAGAACAGTCAGAAATCCAGGCAAAGGTCAGAAATACAATAGCAAAACAAACTAGCACACTGGGGAAACCAAGACTATATCTGGCGGCCTACAAGCCAGGCTCCAAGGCATTTGAAGGGCATGGCTACCTCTCACAGGCTCACAGTCTGATGACCTCATCTGGACCGCCCCCAGAACCAGGCCAGATGGTGATGCATGACTGACACCAACCACTTCACCTCTGACAGAAGAGCAAAGCGTACGCCCAACAGATGCCTGCGCAGGGAACCCCTCTCTGTCGCCAACATTACCCACAGGCGAAACATGGCGATGCGCAGCGACAGAGGCCGGCGTCAAAGGAGCGGAACCATATGAGGATACCGCTCTCCTATCACCGGCACCACCAGCCGAAGGAGTCTGGCGCCTCCCAGCGGCCGAGGCAGGAACACCAGCCACTGAATCCAACGGCGACGTGACATGACTGATTTGGTGGACATACAGAATGTATCTGCATATCATTGCTGCTTGCTGTTATCAGCCTTCCTTTTGGCTTTATACATAAGTTTATGTTAATGAATTTGCTGTTTTTGCCCAATAAATGATATGGATTTTTATTATAGATCAATGAAATGATTTTTAATAATTTATGATACAACTTGTCTCCAGTGGTTGTTGAGTTAAGATATATTTAGTACTGCAGGAATCCATATTTGAATTTCGATGTTATTGGACTGTAAAGTGATATTACTGATTGTAGTAAATTATCAGGACAAGAGTGAAATTTGTGCAGCTAAATGTTTAGATTAAAAAAGGTTGCTTACAATGCAAATGAAGAAGTATGAGTTTTCAGCCTTCAGCTGTAAAGTTGGCCAAACTCATGAGATAACTGTCAGCTTAGCATTTGTTTAGGCAGATAGTTATCTCTCTTGACCCCCCCATACTTAAGAGCTCGATTCTGCTGAGCATTCATGTATTTTCAAGAGCGGAAAAGGATAAAACTCTTCTGGCGGAGACTAATTTACCCTGAAACCAAACAGGATCTGGTGCTGATATTCCAACTGCCAGTTTCTTTCCACCTCCAATATCATTTGTTGGAAACGGGAGAGTCGCTTGGCCCCAATATCCATCAGATGGTCGGCCGGTCTCGCTGAAATTGCTGGTTACAGCCAGTTTCCATCTAATGTTAGGTAAAAATAGGAAGATCCAGCACTCATCAGAAAGCTAAAATCCACAACTAATATTGATTCATTTTAGACACTGCATAAAACTGTACATCCTGGTATCCTACGTGTTTGGAACTGGCTTACATGGGCTCTTATTCATAGAGTGCTGTATAATTTTGCTTGGGAAAATGCCAGGCCCCATGACTGAAACTTGAAAAACCATAAAGTCAATGGAGTCCTTCAAGCACCATTGGGAGCCTTCATGTCAGGGATCAGGTTCCTCCGTTCTTTTCATTGTTCTACTCTTACGGTGGAGCAAAAAAATGGAAATAACTGAAGAGTTGCGTCAATATAGTAATATCGTTAGTAAAACAAATCCAGGAAAGTAGGTGCAGCAAGAACAAGTGCCAGTAGCGAGTAAACAGTACGTCTTCAGTTCAGTTGGTGGCAGTCAGTGCAGGGCTTCCTTTCTGCCAGTGTTGAGGGACTAAGGCACTATTGTCTTGGCCCCATTGTCCTTTCAGTGGCAGATTGAGGCACTTTAGTGCCCACGTGAGGCCCCAACACATTCCCCATTGTGCGGCTGTTTACTTCCAGCTCCGGAACACTGCAGCATCCCTTTTACCCAATACCTTGAATCATTCATTCACCGCTATGTTCCCGGAAGTTACTATGCACATTCAGAGAACATGATTATCTGTGCCAATGAGATTGAATTTCAGTGATTTATTAGAAAAATACACCTAACCACAAGTATAAGGATAAAGAAGAATGACAGGTTTGTTCCTACGTTTAATTAAATAAAGGAAATAAATCAATGTCAATATCTTTACAATGAAACCAGAGCTATCTTAAAGTCTGAACACAAAGGAGATGGAGCACGAAGCTTCAAGATGGGGCTTTGTCTTCAAGATGGGGCTTTGTCTTCAAGATGGGGCTTTGGGGCTTCAGATGTAAAGAGAAGATTAAATGTATAGTGTTTTACTAAAATGCATTTAAAGGTGCCATCCAAGTGCTGGTTAGACTGAGGACATTACTACTCAGTGGTCCCAGTGGAGGACCACCATCAATGAGGTCTATAAATCCAAATATTAGTTAAATTAGTAATTGTAAAAGGTGAGGCGATAAATGATACAAGGGAATTCATCATCCTATGTGTGAAGGTCTTACTAGAAAGTCGCACATTTTTATGCAAGCCGCATATTGCGACTTTGTCTCCCCGCATTTTGACACTTTTCCAAAAACTGATAGTGGGATGGCCAACCACCAGGCGAAAAATGTACTAGAATTTTAGGCGAAAATCTATCCCAGCTAATATCTGGAGAGGATTTCATTTTTTTGGTACATGGACAACCCAAAGTTGAAAATGAGTTTTTGATTGAGATTTGCATATGAAATACCAATCTTGATAAATGTCCCTCTAATTACATGTATTGATTTATCATCCAGTATTTATGAAGCAGGAACAATTTTAATCTATCTATCCATTAATTTAATGTTAGAGGATTGCATAGATAGCAATTTCTTAATCTACTATTAGTGGTAGTGATCAGAAAACAACACAGGAATAAATGCCCCATTAGGTTCCCTATCAACTGTATCTGCAAAATAATCAACCTCCAAGTTGTATTAAGCTGTAAAACTACATTCATAGTGGAGTATAGGGTCATTTTGCACTGATGTCGGGGTATGGGGCTATTCTGCACCCTTAGAGAAATGTCAAGCCATGCTGAATCCATAGACAGGATTAAGTCCATACATGGGTATTCTGTCCCCTTAGAGGTGTATGGGGCCATACTACACAATATAGGGATATAAAGCCAGACTGCACCCATAGCATAAAATGAGGTCATTCTGCAATCATAGCATGAAATGGGGCCATTCTGCACCCATAGCATGAAATGGGGCCATTCTGCAATCATAGCATGAAATGGGGCCATTCTGCAATCATAGCATGAAATGGGGCCATTCTGCAATCATAGCATGAAATGGGGCCATTCTGCACCCATAGCATGAAATGGGGCCATTCTGCAATCATAGCATGAAATGGGGCCATTCTGCAATCATAGCATGAAATGAGGCCATTCTGCAATCATAGCATGAAATGGGGCCATTCTGCAATCAAAGCATGAAATGGGGCCATTCTGCAATCATAGCATGAAATGGGGCCATTCTGCAATCATAGCATGAAATGGGGCCATTCTGCACCCATAGCATGAAATGGGGCCATTCTGCAATCATAGCATGAAATGAGGCCATTCTGCAATCATAGCATGAAATGGGGCCATTCTGCACCCATAGCATGAAATGGGGCCATTCTGCACCCATAGCATGAAATGGGGCCATTCTGCACCCATAGCATGAAATGGGGCCATTCTGCAATCATAGCATGAAATGGGGCCATTCTGCAATCATAGCATGAAATGGGGCCATTCTGCAATCATAGCATGAAATGGGGCCATTCTGCAATCATAGCATGAAATGGGGCCATTCTGCAATCATAGCATGAAATGGGGCCATTCTGCAATCATAGCATGAAATGGGGCCATTTTGCAATCATAGCATGAAATGGGGCCATTCTGCACCCATACCATGAAATCGGGCCATTCTGCACCCATACCATGAAATGAGGCCATTCTGTAATCATAGCATGAAATGGGGCCATTCTGCACCCATAGCATGAAATGAGGCCATTCTGCACCCATAGCATGAAATGAGGCCATTCTGCACCCATAGTATAAAGTGGGGCCATTCTGCAATCATAGCACGAATTGGGGCCATTCTGCACCCATAGCATGAAATGAGGCCATTCTGCACCCATAGCATGAAATGGGGCTATTCTGCAATCATAGCATGAATTGGGGCCATTCTGCACCCATAGCATGAATTGGGGCCATTCTGCACCCATAGCATGAAATGAGGCCATTCTGCACCCATAGCATGAAATGGGGCTATTCTGCACTCATAGCATAAAATGGGTCCATTCTGCACCCATAGCATGAAATGGGGCCATTATGCACCCATAGCATGAATTGGGGCCATTCTGCACCCATAACATGGTATGGGGCCATTCTGCACCCATAGCATGATAAGGGGCCAATCTGCACCCGTAGTGTGGTATGGGGCCAATCTGCACCCATAGTGTGGTATGGGGCCATTCTCCACTCATAGAGGGATAATTGGCTATAATGCACCCTTAGAGGGCTATGGGGTCATACTGCACTTCTGAATTCCTCTAATTTAACAAATATATTTTTCTGGTGGGTCCATGATCTACTGGTTGCCGTATCAAGAAGGTCTTATCCCTAGAAGCATTGCTTGTAATGGAGAATGCTTCACAGTATAATATTAATGGAGGCACCGTATTGCGGTATCATAGAGGCAGAATCTTCGTGTCAGGGTACATGTGTTACGTATCCACAGATTAATCGTAAAGTGGGCATATTATACATCACAGGCAGGTACAATTATGGGAAATTGCTTCATGTTATCAGGGGGAAGCAGGCTCATGACTACCAATGTGTCTCAGCTTCCTTCACAGTTTCAACCCAGTGTGGCAGGAAGTTTATGTGATTATATATATATGTATAAGTTATATTCATTATTCAAATACGGCTATTTTCTTCAGGTGAAATTGTGTATTTACAATGAAATCCCTTCTATGGAAAAAAGTAATTGACAAGCTTAATGGTAGCCATGGACAGATATATATTGTTCCGATGGGATCTGCTACAGTTATGGGAACTGAGAACTGACAGGCTACAATGTTCCTGTCTGATGACTTTCTTTGGGCCTAATATAAGTGGTGCCAGAGTTGTGTGGCACCAGTTGTGCCCATATCATTGAAATAAGATTACAGACATAGCATGCACGGTAAAAGGGGGAATATTAGTCTTTATGCTGTTTACAAAAATCTCAAGTTAGAAGGCAGGAAAATTACTATTACAATGTGTTCTGGTACGTGGCAGCGTAACTTGTCTGCAGTCACGATTCTCTGCAGGGAGAAGTGGCAGCACTTCTCAGAAGTGTATTGGATTAGTAGGTTGCTTTATTTAACTTCATAACTATTTCTCTGAAAAATAATTAAAAATGCCATTCCCAAAAACCAATGCTTTAAAAGAGAAAACCTCATACGCACGGCATCCAATGGAGTACGCCACAAGTATGAAATTCAGGACATACAGAGGTACAGCAGATCTGGGCATTAGTGATGAGCAAACTAATAACTAAGGTGTTATCTGAGCATGCTTGTGTGCTAACGTCTTCGGTGTGCTCCAAAAATATGCTTGAGTTCCCGCGGCTGCATGTCTCGTGGATGTTCAACATCTGCAACACATGTACAGTTGTGCTCAAAAGTTTACATACCCTGGCAGAATTTTTGCTTTCTTGGCCTTTTTTCAGAGAATGTGAATGATAATGCCAAAACTTTTTCTCCCCTCATGGGTAGTGGTTGGGTGAAGCCATTTATAGTCGAATTACTGTGTGTTCTCTTTTTAAATCATAATGACAACCAAAAACATCCAAATGACCCTGATCAAGAGTCACATACCCCATTTTTAATACCCCTCTAACATCAATGACAGCGTGAAGTCTTTTGTGGTAGTTGTGGATGAGGTTCTTTATTTTCTCAGATGGTTAAGCTGCCCACTCTTCTTGGCAAAAAGCCTCTAGTTACTGTAAATTCCAGGACTGTCTAGCATGAACTGTGCGCTTGAGATCTCCCCAGAGTGGCTCAATGATATTGAGGTCAGGAGACTGAGATGGCCACTCCAGAACTTTCACTTTGTTCTGCTGTAGCCAATGACAGGTCGCCGTGCCTTGTGTTTTGGATCGTTGTCATTTTGGGACGTCCAAGTACGTCCCATGCGCACCTTCCGGGCTAATGATTGCAAATTTGCTTCCAGTATTTGCGGATAATGTGCTGCATTCATCTTTCCTTCAACTTTGACCAAGTTTCCTGTGCCTTTGTAGCTTACACATCCCCAAAACATCAGCGATCCACCTCCGTGCTTAACAGTAGGAATGGTGTGCCTTTCATCATAGGCCTTGTTGACCTCTTTCCAAATGTAACGTTTATGGTTGTGGCAAAAAAGTTCAATTTTGGTCTCATCGCTCCAAATTACCTTGTTCCAGAAGTTTTGAGGCTTGTCTCTGTTCTGTTTTGCGTATTGTAAGTGAGATACTTAGTGGCATTTGCGCAGTAATGGCTTTCTTCTGGCGACTCCACCAGACAATGCAGCCCATTTTTCTTCAAGTGCCTCCTTATTGTGCATCTTGAAACAGCCATACTGCTAGTTTTCAGAGAGTCCTGTATTTCAGCTGATGTTGTTTGTGGGTTTTTCTTTGCATCCTGAGTGATTTTCCTGGCAGTTGTGGATGACATTTTTGTTGGTCTACCTGACCGTGGTTTTGTTTTTACAAAGCTCCTGATTTTCCATTTGTTAATCACAGTTTGAACGCTGCTGACAGACATTATCAATTTCTTGGATACCGTATTTTCAGACTATAAGACACAGCAGACTATAAGATGCACCTGGGTTTTAGAGGAGGAAATTAGGAAAAAAAAAACTAAAGCAAAAAATGTGATCAATTCTGTACTTAATATCACCTAACCTGATAAATATGGTCCCCTCATCCCCATCCTGATATACATGGCCCCTCATTCCTATCCTGGTATGCATGGTCCCCTTAACCCTATCTTGTGATATGCATGGCCCTCATCCCTAGCCTGGTACGCATGGCCCCCTCATCCCTATTCTGGCAGGAATAGTCACCCTCATCCTTATCCTGGCAGGAATGATAGCCCTCATCCTTATACTGGTATGCAGGGTCCCCATCTCATTCAAGTATGCATGGCCTCATCCCTATCCTGGTATGATTGGCCCCATCCTTAACCTTGTATGATTGGCCCCATCCCAGTCCTGGTATGATTGGCCCCATCCTAAACCTTGTATGATTGGCCCCCATCCCAGTCCTGGTATGCATTGCCTCATCCTTATCCTGGTATGATTGGCCCCATCCCAGTCCTGGCATGTATGGCCTCATCCTTATCCTGGTGTGATTGGCCCCATCCCAGTCCTGGCATGTATGGCCTCATCCTTATCCTGGTATGATTGGCCCAATCCCAGTCCTGGTATGCACGGCCCCATCCTTATCCTGGTATGATTGGTCTCCATCCCAGTCCTGGTGTGCATGGCCCCATCTTTATCCTGGTAGGCATGGCCCCATTCCAGTCCTGGTTTGATTGGTCCCATCCTTATTCTGGTATGATTGGCCCCATTCTGTTGCTAGTATGATTGGTCCCATCCTTATTCTGGTATGATTGGCCCCATCCCGTTGCTGGTATGATTGGTCCCATCCTTATTCTGGTATGATTGTCCCCATCCCGTTCCTGGTATGATTGGTCCCATCCTTATTCTGGTATGATTGGCCCCATCCCGTTGCTGGTATGATTGGTCTCATCCTTATTCTGGTTTAATTGGCCCCATCCCGTTGCTCATATGATTGGTGCCCTCCTTATTCTGGAATGATTGGCCCCATCCTGTTGCTGGTATGATTGATCCCATCCTTATTCTGATATGATTGGCCCCATCCTGTTCCTGGTATGCATGGCCCCATCAGAAAAGATGAAAAAAAAAACCAAACCATTACACTTACCTTCCTCTGCTCCCTCGCAGTGTCCTGCTTCGGTGCCAGCAGCTGCTTAATGCTTGTAAGCAGCGCATGGTAGGAACGTCATGCGCTGCTCACAAGCAGAGCACAGCAACCGGAATACTCACCGGGACTGTTCATCAGAGATCGCGGTGAGTATTCATTCCTCTTCAGTAGCGCGCAGTGTCAGGCGCCGGCTTCCTGCTGCTGCCGACGGTCACATGTGCCGATACATAACAGTATCACCGAAAACTGCTCCCCCACCTCCCCACTACAGTCAAAGTCCACCTCCCCACCACAGCCAGAGCCCGTATATCCGGACTGTAAGCCGCACCCCCCATTTTCCTCCACATTTTGGGAGGAAAAAGGTGCATCTTATAGTCCGAAAAATACACAATCTTTTTGTATCCCTTTCCTGTTTTTACAGTTCAACTACCTTTTCCCGCAGATCCGTTTACAATTCTTTTGATTTCCCCAAGACTCACAATCCAGAAATGTCAGTGGCTGGATGAAAGATGCAAAAGTCTGTCTGGATCCCAGAAACTCACTCAGCTTTTTATGCACACACACTTATTACAAGCAAACAGGTCACAGGTGAGGATGTTACCTTTAGTAGCCATTCAAACACATTTTTGTCAACTTGTGTGCATGTTATCAGGTCAAAATCACCAGGGTATGTCAACTTTTGATCAGGGTCATTTGGATGTTTTGGGTTGTCATTATGATTTAAAAAGAGAAAATACAGGAGTTTGACAATAAATGGCTTTACCCAACCATTAACCATGAGTGGAGAAAAAGTTTTGGTAATATCATTCATATTCTCTGAAAAAAGGCCAAGAAAGCAAAAATTCTACTGGGGTATGTAAACTTTTGAACACAACTGTAGGGATTCCTTGTTTGTTAGGGAATCCCTGCATGTGTTGCGGCTGTCGTGCAGCCATTAGACATTCAGGTGCAGGGACTCAAACATATTTTTCGAGCACGCCGAAGTCACTCTGTTAGCACCCGAGCATGCTCGGATAACATCTTGTTCGAACCCGTTCAGTCATCACTGTTGTGCATCTAAAATCTAACAGCCCTATTATGACAACTTACAAATTGACCATACTACAACTACAATTCTGGGACCCCTGAAATGACCTGAAATCTCTTACAGTATTATAATGATTTATTTTAGGTCAACAGGGAATTCAAGTCCTATGTTAAAATACATTAAAAAATGCCACTTCTAGTGCATGCTGTATCTGAAAAAAAAAATCTAAGGGCTCAAAAACACAGTGTAAAAAATCACTGCTTTTAGTTGGTGTTATATTTTGCTGCTGATACACAACCAACATCTGGCCAAGAAAAGTGCAAAAAAAAAAAGCTTTCATAGAAAAAAAGTACTGTATGAAAGTACCCTAAGGACTCCCATACTCATTAGACTGAAGTTGGCCAAACCCATCTATATTGGGATCGGCCAATAGCCTAATGGGGCCTCCTGACTCTCCCAGGCCCAGACATGATATTGGGAGACAGAGGTATCCGGCCTTTTGGATTTTCTAAGGCTGATCCTTTGGTTCTCTGGGAGTCTGGCAGCGACTGTCTAAGAGAACATAGGAGCTACTGCATATGGGGGTCGGGGGAGTTAGCTGTCGACCAAACAATCGCTCAGCTGACAGCTATCTAATGTCCCTCTAAATATTTCATTAGACTTAAAATCACAGGATACCTTTTTAAAGGGGTTGTAAACTACTTTATAACCTTGCCCAATATGTCTTAACATCTCCAGGCAAGTACTTTTTATTATGCTGCTTTCTTCATCTTTTGCTTTCTGGAATTAAACAGAACATGACATCCTCTAATAAAAAGGGGCATATTAATAAATAATAACATTTATCATGTCATGTATGCGGTGCCCAAGAGTGCGGTGTCCAATAGTGCGGTGCCAAAGTGTGTGGTGCCCAAGTGTGTGGTGTCCAAGTATGCAGTGCCCAAGAGTGCAGTGCCCAAGAGTGCGGTGCCCAAGTGTGCAATGCCCAAGTGTGCAGTGCCCAAGTGTGCGGTGTCCAAGTGTGTGGTGTCCAAGTATGCGGTGCCCAAGAGTGCGGTGCCCAAGAGTGTGGTGCCCAAGAGTGCAGTGCCCAAGAGTGCGGTGCCCAAGTGTGCAGTGCCCAAGTGTGCGATGGCCAAGTGTGCAGTGCCCAAGTGTGCGGTGTCCAAGTGTGTGGTGTCCAAGTATGCGGTGCCCAAGAGTGCGGTGCCCAAGAGTGCGGTGCCCAAGAGTGTGGTGCCCAAGAGTGCAGTGCCCAAGTGTACGATGCCCAAGAGTGCGGTGTTCAAGAGTGTGGTGCCCAAGTGTGCAGTGCCCAAGAGTGTGGTGTCCAAGAGTGCGGCGTCCAAGAGTGCGGTGCCGATGCCCAACCACAATGTATCAACAGGATCCAGCATCTCATCTGTGGGACAGGGTTAAGCATAGAAGCATCTCAGGTAATAAACAATATTAGAAAAATGCCCTTGTCTGGAGTCAATAACACATGGTATAGGGTTATAAAGTAGAGGACAACCCCTTTGAATAGAAAAATTAGCATATAACTCTGACACTCCAACAATGTAAAATATATGATATAATTTTATATGAAGGTTCCCCTTAAAAGCTAAGCTATCACCAGAAAATGGCCTATTGGTTAATTCAGTTATTAAGTTAAATGTATACCTTTTCTTTATTTTTGCCAATGTTTTGTATTTTTTTTTTTTTTACCGCAATATTTATTAAAAATATAAATTAGAAACTTTGCAATTTTCACATTGGCAACTGGACTTTTTTAAACTCTTACTTCCTGTTTTTTAAGGAAATTTACCTGTACAGAGCCACAATCATCAGACACAAACCCTATTTTTTCTTATCTTTTGTACTGAAGCATCTAAAGGCCCCGTCTCACATAGCGAGATCGCTGCTAAACAGTGATCTCAGCAGCGATCTCGCTATGTCTGACACGTACCAGCGATCAGGCCCCTGCTGTGAATCGCTGGTCGTGTCAGAAATGCCAGGACTTTTTTTTGATCGCTGGTCTCCCGCTGACAGGCACACATCGCTGTGTGTGACAGGCAGCAGACCAGTGATCAGCTGGTAACCAAGGTACACATCGGGTTTCCAGGCGTGGGGCTGTGCCTGGAAACCCGATGTGTACGTTGGATACCAGCGCGCTGCTGCAGCGGAGCTGGTAACCAAGTTACACATCGGGTTTCCAGGCACCGCGCAGCGCCTGGAAACCCGAAGTGTACCTTGGTTACCAGCTCCCTGCATCAGCTGGCTGGTATCCAAGGTACACTGCGGGTAACTAAGCGACGTTACCCGCAGTGTCGCTGTCCTGATCGCTGCCTGAACTGCCTGTTTGGCAGCTCAGCAGCGATCATGTAGTGACACACCAGCGATCCTGATCATTGTAGGGATCGCTGGTGTGTCGCTATGTGAGACGGGGCCCTAATGAGTGTGTGCAAAGGTCATTGTGAAGTGAGGGGGGGGCTGTGACATCACCACTTGTAATTGGTGGATCCTGTGTTATAAGCTGTGTATAGAGCTGATATCTGTCATTGTAATCGTGCCTCTGATGATAGGAGCCTGCTGAAAACTATTCCTGAAGGTACAGGAACTACGAATCTAAAACAGTTCGTAAATTTGCAAGATTACTAATTTTGCAAATGAATATCCGCACTATTGAATGCATTTTGCAGTGTGCTGAGGCCAGAGCCATACTTTCTAATGATGTTCGTATCTTCAGGTTCTGTCATTCATTTTGAATATACAACATAATTATACAGCCGGGGGGCTGAAAACACACAACAGGCTGTCACCTGTAATATTTCAAGATTTTCTTCACAGCTTCACATATTTTTCTCCCTACCCCCTCAAGCTACGACGGAAAGGTGCTCAGCTCCTTCTACACATGACCTCATAACTGTGGAGGCTGAGAGGGGGATCCTTCCTGTACGGGCACATCCCGATAACACCTCCTTTGTATCTGTCTGTCTGACAGAAAGCTGCCTCTACAAGTACAGGATCTATCTGGAGACAGAAAATCTGCAGGAAAGTTTTAATAATTATTTTCTCACTTGCAAAACTTTTTCACTCTCCTATCACAACTACATTTCTACAACTGGAGCGGACGTCTTAGCTCAGAGTTTCTAACACCCATCTAGTGCCAAGCTGGCCAAATGTTCCTAGATCTCAGGTAGCAAAATCTGTTAAAGTTGTTAGTTTCATGCAAAAATTATTTGTTAGTCTTAAAGGGAAGTTTGGTAATTAATGTCTGTTGACAATTGGGAGGTTCCAGTATGAGAAAATGTCACACATATTACAGACACATAAAAATGTCTTTTAGCATAGTGTCCATAGATAGGTCACACGACGTCCACTACATTTTACAGGGGATCTGTCAAATTGGAAATGCCTCCGAAAACGACATAGAAGCTAATTGGCGGTCGTTTAAAAGCTAGTTTAGACAAGCCTAGCCTGATCAGTAATAGACCGTACCATGCGCACAAGCTGTTTACACAGGACGATGTGCTGCCGAGAACAATCCAAAAGATTATTTCACCTAACAAATGAGTGTTTTGCTCGTTCATTGGTTGATTGGCGGCCTGTTTACACCACATGATAATTGGGAAAAGAGAATTCCTAGGAATGCGCGTTCCTGCACTGATCAACACAAAAAATCATCAGCAAAGGTAATATGTTTGTTTTATGGAGTTTGATGTGCCGATTCCAAAAATATGCTTAGTTTTGAACTATCACATAAAGTTTCTGAGACAGTAGTATTTTTGCTATTACGTTATTTCTGCATTTTCAATGTATGTGGTTTTTCCTATGTTATTCCCATTTCTTTGCTTGTCTTACTTAATTGTAAATTTTCTTACAGGGAAAACATCAGTGAAGGTTTTAGTGAGTTTTATGTGAAGGAGTATTAACAGTGCAGTCCACCAATGACTGCATCTCGGAAAGTCACGTTATGAGGAGGAGCTAACTGTTATGAGGCGGTAAGATTTGAGTCAGTTAGAAAAGGATGGTGATGGCAGCAAGGACTAGAATGTGAGACACTGACAGGAGACAGGCCTCTACAGCGATCTGAGCCCTGCCACAGGGAGATAGAAGGGAAGGCAGTGGACAGCCGCCATTGTGAGAGGATTTTCTGAATCGCCTCAGAGGGAAGAAAACAGCTCAGCCACTGAGGTGTAACTGAGTGAGGGTCTCCACAGAGCGAACCTGAAAGCAGCCAATATCACACTGAGAAACTGCCTGTCTGCAAATGTTCATCTGTAAGGAACAGGCTGACCGGTTACCTCACAACTGTATATAGTTATCTACCAGATTACCTCCAGTAAAATCAGTTCTAAATACAAGCTGCCTCTGTCATTTCTGGGGAAATATCTACATATAGTCGCTCGGCTCATCGCATTTTTTTAGCTTGTCACTACCATTGAACTGAACTTACTCTACTGTTTGATCTGATTTAAAGGAGAAAAATGCCCCAACAGTGTATCAATCATCCAAACAGATTCTGCTATGTGTGTGGTTCTTTTACACCAAAAGGCCAAATACATTCAATCACTCATGTTATTAAAAAGATGTACCAGATGTACTTTAAGTGTCCACTTGGTGATCAAGACAAAAGCTGGGCCCTCATGTGATATGCTTAAGTTGTTCAAATGGTCTTCATGACTGGTTGAATATGAGGAAAGTGGCTATGCCATTTCCTATTCCCATGATTTGGAAAGAACCCAAAAATCATAGTGATGCCAGCTACTTTTGTTTTGTCAAACTGAATGGCTTTTCTACAAAGAACAAACATAAGATTAATTACCCTGAACTTGAATTTTCTGCGATTAGGCCAGTTCCACATGATGGTACCTTACCAGTTCATGTACCACCATTGTCTGGATTGGATGAAAATGAAGTAGAATCTGAAGACTATGGAGCTGAAGCTACGGGCGAAGACATGGAGACCTCAAGTCAAGATGAGTATGTGCCTGATGGAGCAGCCAGAATGCTTTACTCAACATGAATTAAAGGGAATCTGTCACTCCATTTTTGTGATATCAGTTAAAGATATCACTGAATTGTGCGTCCCATAAGTAATTTATTGGTACAGTACCTATCATATCCCCTGACATCCAGTTTTGATGTCAAAATACCTTTGTAAACTTAGTTTCTCAGTATGCAAATACATGCGGTCAGGTCCAATGGGCGGCGATTATTCTGAATCCCCCCCCCTCCTTGGCTTTTTGCATGTATCTTCGTCTGTGAATATCACAGACTGCGTACTGTTTCCGCGCTTGCGCGTTGAAAAGTGCCCTCGCACGTGCGCAGTGTGCTTTGCCCAACAGTGGGCAAAGTAGAAAATCAGTTCTGCGCATGCGACAGTATTTCCAGCGTCGAGGAAATGACTGCTTGCCTTGGATGACTTCCGGGGCATGGAAAGTCAGGCAAAATAGTGGTGCATGCACAGTAATAATTTTATGCTTTGCCCACTGTTGGGCAAAGCACACTGCGCACGCGAGGGGCTTTTTCAAAGCGCAAGCGCGGAAACCCGCCCTGAATGCACTAAGAAGAAGAAAAGAAGTGCGTAGGGCAAGACAGGAGGCAGTGGGGGAATGAGAATAAACGCCACCCATCGGACCGGACCGCATATATTTGCATACTGAGAAATGAAGTTTACAAAGGTATTTTGACATCAAAACTGGGGTGTCAAGGGATATGATAGGTACCAATAGATTACTTATGGGACGCACAATTCAGTGATATCTTTAACTGATATCACAAAAATGGGGTGACAGATTCCCTTTAAATGATCTCATCAGAGACCTTTCATTGTCAAAAGATAAATCTGAACTCATGGCATCTAGGTTGAATCAGAAGGATCTTCTTCATGATGATGTCAAAGTGTGTTATTACCAAAATGGAAGTAACACTTTAACACAATTTTTCACAGTTGATGGACCAATGGTGTACTGTAACAATGTGATTGGCCTCTTTTAAGATGTGAATCAAGAGTATTTTGTTGCAGATTGGCGATTGTTTATTGACTCATCCCAGAGAAGTTTGAAAGCAGTGTTGCTTCACAAATGGAAATATGAAACCATCAATCCCTATTGCTCACTCATGTCATCTAAAGGAAAGCTATGAAAATCCGTCAGTTGTTTTGGATCCTATACAATATGAGCATCATCAATGGAATATCTGTGGAGATTTGAAAGTGATTGGTCTGCTAATGGGAATGCAAGGAGGTTTCAGAAAATATTGTTGCTTCTTGTGTTTATGGGACAGGAGAAATACAGTAGAGCATTATGTTCATCATGATTGGGGGCAGAGAAACATCTATGGTCCAGGTAGAGACAATGTTCAGCATAATCCTTTAGTTGCTCCAACAAAAATCTTTCTTTCTCCACTACATATAAAGGTGGGATTGATTAAAAACTTTGTGGAAGCCATGGCAAAGACAAATTCACAAGGGTTCCAGTAGATTTCACAGAAATTCTCCAGCATTTCACCAACAAAACTGAAGGAAGGGGTATTTGTTGGTCCTCAGATCAGAGAGCTTATGAGAGATGATGTGTTTGAAGAAACTCTAAATGATAAGGAATTGAGATCTTGGAAAAGCTTCAAGTGGATCTGTGAAAACTTCTTAGGAAAACAAAATCTTCAGAATTTGTTGAAGGTGTTGAGGAACTGCTAAATGCTTAACAGTGTCTTGGGTGTTGCATGTCTCTGAAAATGCAATTTTTGCATTCACATTTAGATTTCTTCCCTCAAAATCTTGGGGATGTAAGCGATGAACAAGGCGAGCGGTTTCACCAGGACATTAAAGTAATGGAACACCGCTACCAGGGTTTTGGGAATGACTCAACGATGGCAGATTACTGTTGGATGTTATATAGGGACAACCCTGAAAAATCGCATCAATGACAGTCTAATGTGAAGCACTTTTAATTTCTGCTCACATTCTGGTTTCTATTTTGCATGTAAAATTATTTTGGTTCAATAAAAACTGTTTTGTAAGGTGAAGCATTTTTTTCTGATTTGTAGATTACTGTTTTCTTAATGTCGCCAGTATATTTCCTATACCTTATAATAATGATGCTGCTCCATGGAAGCGATACGTGCTACAGAAAAACCATATACATTTTTGAAATCAGAACAAAAAGATGATTCAGAAAAGTACAAAGTCACCTGCGATGATCGCCTCCATGCCACGCCGCATTGATGCAGTAATTGATGCAAAAGGAGCCCTGACCAAGTATTGAGTGCATTTACTGAACATACATTTCAGATTTTAAAATAATTTTTCAAGCTGGTGTTATAACGTATTCTAATTTACTGAGATAATGAGTTTTGGGTTTTCATTGGCTGTAAGCCATAATCATCAACATTAACAGAAATAAACACATGAAATAGTGTAGATCATTCTGTTTCTAATGACTCTATAACTATATAATATATGAGTTTCACTTTTTGTATTGAAGAACTGAAATAAATAAATTTTTGGATGATATTCTAATTTTGTGAGATGCACCTATACTTATTTTCCCCACTGAATATACACAGTCTGCTCGATCTTCACACAGATAATTTATCCTATTGGAATACAAATATCCATCCAATATTTGAAACAGTATGTTACACAATGTTTGCAGAAGAAGAAGGAAAGAGGCAGAAGGGGGAGATTAGGAAAAACAAAAAAAATAATGTCATTTATGCAAAATACTACAAACTACATTACCAGTTAGAGTACGTGTAGCTATTTGACCAGTCTGAAATAGGCATACTGTTTATTTTTTATATTTCAATGTATATACTGGGCACATTAGCAGAAATGTTTAATTAGTAGTAATAAAGTTTTAATTAGGTAGGGGATAAAGATCATCAAAAAGATTTGCGCTGCCCAGGTTCAGCGTCCAGTCCTGCGTGGCAACTGGACCAGGGCAGTCTCCGTTTGTACAGCCTGGCATCCTGGGTGCCTCTGGCATTTACTCGGCGCTAAGACTCACACAATGTCATAATGTCCTAGGAAACGCCAGAGGTGAGTGCCCAGGATGCCGGGACGAGGATGCGAAGTCACAGAAGTGAAGACTACCACAAAGTATAGGACTGGATGCTGAACCAAGACAGCAAAAATCTTTTTGCTCATCTCTAGTCGGTAATATAGAGAGCCCAATCAAGCTTGGAGGAGGCGCCATCCCTAGAAATTGTTATATGATAGGGGTTGGCTACTTTGATTAAACCCTTTTTTGTTGATTATAGATTTTTTTTTCTATTGAGAAACCCAATGATCAGCTGTGATCTGTGTTGGAAAACTGTCGGCAACTTTTCAATTTTTCAACAGCGCCACCACAGGTGAAATCAAACATTACACAGTGCCCAATGAAATCAATTTCATGTCCATATGATGCATAAATGTAGGAGGTCCTCCACAGTAGAAGACACTATTTGTGGGCAGCCTTGCTAATAGATGAGGGTCATTCAGATTAAAATCTCATCTTTGAATATTGAATTCCGAAGTAGAGTAATAAATGAGGGGGGAAGGGGAAAAAATAAAGCTTTTCAATATACTTATCTAAATAAGTTTTTATTCTCCTCCCAGCAGTGTCTTCATTTCTCCACTTGTTCATAGCCATATACAATGTGGGCAATTTCTCTGTCAATTTTCCAACAGCGCACACCACAGGTGAAATCAAGCATTTCACAATGCCCATTAAAATCAATTGCTTGTACAACCCATTTTTTTTTAATATTAAAAGGGACAGAATGTCAATGACGAAAATACTACATTGTGGGAGTTTCACCAAAGACATTATGAATATATGTGCAAGTGCTAAGGGGAAAATTCAATCGCAGTTCTTAATCCTACTGATGGGCGAGATGGGCCCTATTATTTTACAGTCAAAAATAATCTGTGATACCTGGGAGCTATAATAAAAAGATCTCTAGAGCTGTCAAATTGCCAGCATCATAATAAGTGTGACTGTCACCGCCCAAGGCTGACATTTACATTGTAGGTGGAGCTCCGCGCAGAATAAGAACGGATATTTATGGCGTGTGCAAGGTGCAGACAGGAGTTGGCAGCGTCCAGCAGGTTCAGGGACTGGGATCGTACATCATCTGTGTGCAATAGAAACTGCATTCTGATTTATTTTTTATTAGCTCCTATAGCTTTTAAGCAATGATGAGTCTCTGGAATAAAAAAAATAATACAGTGGTTGTCTCTATGGAAAAATATATAGTATAAATAAGAAAATCCTTAAAATCTGCAGGACTCTCTACTACGTTATTTTTACATTGTTTTGTCAGATATCTGGGACACCTTAACAGGGTTGTCCGGCCACGGGGTACAAGCCTGCAGTCACTCAATGTGACGGCAAACTTGAGAATCTTCACAGCGAGAGCACGAGGAGTCATTGGTTCCAGAAGCACCAGGCGCGTGACCGAAAGTATGCAAATTACATACTTCCAGCCACATCCCGACTAGACGTGTCCGGCCCAGCACTGTACACTTGCATGGTCAGACCATGACTATCTAGTTGAAATGCGTCAGTCTTCCCCCCCTGGGATTTTTACTGGTGTACTGTACCCAACATGTCTTTTTTAACAAGTAAAGCATAAACGTGAAGTTGTTATTTTTCCTGCTGTGCAGGGGAATCTACTTTTTCTATTTCCATTATAGTCTATGGGGCTGTTCACAGAATTTTTGGGGTTTTTTACAAACATTAGTGTCTCCCCCCAAAATATCAGTTTTTGATCTTTCCATTCAAATCAATGTGTTTGTTCTACTATATTAAATATGTGTTTCGCATCCTTGTGCCATCCGAACCCTGTCCCATTTTTGTTGTTTATTAGGTAGGAGAAGCTTGGAATTTGTTTGCTTGTTTGTTTTCTTTTGGAATATAAGAAAAATGGATGTCTAACACTGATGTTAGAAATAGTAAAATTCTTTCCCTTAACTCATTCATCCAGTTTTTACTTGTTCATGTCCTACAAGAAAAAGCTGGATGAACGAGTTAAGGGTAAGAAATTTAATTAAAGAACCAATATAGTTAATTGTTTCATGTGTTGAACAGTTGGCTACTTTGCAGCTATCACAAGTAAAGACAAAGTGGTGACTGTCCAATCTGGAAACTATTTTTCATGTTTACTTTTTTTTATTCTAAAGAGGTCCAATATTCTGTGCTAATTAACTTCTTAGTTGGAATTTTTGATTCAGAATTCCAAATCTGAATTAAACTGCATTCTGATTTTTAAAAAAAAAATAAAAAAAATTCTTAAAAACAGTCATGGAAATGCTTTATCTCACAAATAAAATCAGTTGTGATCACATTCTGTAATTCTGTATACTCTTTTGTGTCCTCCCCTGCCCAGGAGCTGTGGTATGATCAGACCATGTTCCTGTACGGTCAGACACGGCTATTACACAGTACACAGCAGGGACGCATAAGTATACAGAATTACAGCATGGGATCACAACTGATTTTATTTGTGAGATAAAGCATTTCCATGACTGTTTTTAACAATTTTTTTTACCTCAAAGAAAGAATTATTTGTGATCCCGTGCTGTCCTGTCTGCATATTCTCTTTTGCTTCCCCCCGCCCAGGAGCTGTGGTATGATCAGACCATGTTCCTGCACAGTCAGACACAGCCATTACACAGTACACAGGGGGGCACGTGTATAAGATTATCTCGGCACAGGAACATTTTTTTTAAAACACCTCCAATTGTGGAAATTATTATTATTCCAAGATCTGTTGATTGAAATCAACATTAAAATTAACTTTTTTAGTGGGAAAACCCCTTTTACTAAATGACTTAATTGATTACACACATTTTAGCTTTAGTAATCTTGTTCTCTCCCTGATTATGTTCCGTATCATTACAGCGTTCTTATTCTCATACTTTACAGTGTTTTTTCTGCCTTTGTGTAAACTCAGTCCTCCCGTCACCAGGATTGCATCCCACATATAGATAACTGTCCCCACATAAGAAAGTTTTTCACTAAGGATTACAATGCTGAAAAATTCTATTTTTCTTTCAGGCTTCTCAATCACAACCGACTCCATAGACATTGCTAAATGACAGTAGTGTCCTCTGCTGCCAGTAGGATGAATTGCAGAAAAACTACTGTACAAACAATGCAATCCGAGACCCTGATGGGGGATGGATGAAGCAAGTAAACAGCGATCACTATGATCATGGTTTTGCATGCTGGATTTTTTCCAACAATAGAGATAGGTAAAGAAACAGAGGGAAAAATATAAACTTCCCATGATACCTATCATTACTAGTTTAAGACATCCATGTTATATCTAAAAAAAAAAATCATAAAAAATGCAGCAAACTGCAAAGTATGGACTGAGGCTTATTTTTTATGCTTGTTGCAAATGTTATACTAATTATACAGTACAGACCAAAAGTTTGGACACACCTTCTCATTCAATGATTTTTCTGTATTTTCATGACTGTGAAAATTGTAGAATCACACTGAAGGCATCAAAACTATGAATTAACACATGTGGAATTATACATTACACTTTACAAAAAAGTGTGAAACAACTGAAAATATGTCTTATATTCTAGGTTCTTCAAAGTAGCCACCTTTTGCTTTGATTACTGCTTTGCACGCAGAAAAGGTGAACGGATGGACTCTACATGCCTGGTTCCCACCGTGAAGCATGGAGGAGGTTGTGGTGATGGTGCTTTGCTGGTGACACTGTTGGGGATTATTCAAAATTGAAGCGGTGAGCGGTCCAGCTCACCCCAGACATCTCGATTGGGTTCAGGTCTGGTGACTGTGGAGGCCAGGTCATCTGGCGTAGCACCCCAACACTCCTCTTCTTGGTCAAATAGCCCTTACACAGCCTGGAGGTGTGTTTGGGGTCATTGCCCTGTTGAAAAATAAATGATGGTCCAACTAAACACAAACCGGATGGAATAGCATGCCGCTGCAAGATGCTGTGGTAGCCATGCTGGTTCAGTATGCCTTCAATTTTGAATAAATCCCCAGCAGTGTCACCAGCAAAGCACCCCCACACATCACACCTCCTCCTCCATGCTTCATGGTGGGAACCAGGCATGTAGAGTCCATCCGTTCACCTTTTCTGTGTGCAAAGCAGTAATCAAAGCAAAAGGTGGCTACTTTGAAGAACCTAGAATATAAGACATATTTTCAGTTGTTTCACACTTTTTTGTAAAGTGTAATGTATAATTCCACATGTGTTAATTCATAGTTTTGATGCCTTCAGTGTGATTCTACAATTTTCATAGTCATGAAAATACAGAAAAATCGTTGAATGAGAAGGTGTGTCCAAACTTTTGGTTTGTACTGTATGTTTGCTGAAATATAATAATTATTTCACCTAGACTAATACAAAGTTCTCATACAGAGAATAAATATAGAATTATACAATGTCACCTAATACAAACTTCAGCTATAGAGAAGATAGGGGATAGTCTACACATCCCTGTATAAAATGACAGGTTTTTGTCATGTAAAAAAAAATCATGCCAAGAAGAATCATTTAGAGCTTTCACCACCTTTAGTGTCACCTATAATCTGTATAAATCCAATAATAAAAAAACTGAAATAATTTTGTGACAAAAAAAAAATAAAACTGTATAAATGTGAACACCCTGTTATAATTGGGGATGTGGTCGTGTTCAGAATTAGAAAATCACATGTAAACTCAAGTTAAATATTAGTCAGTACACAGCTGCCATCATTTACAGTCATTCTAATTAACCCCATATAAGGGTTAGCTGTTCTAGTAGGATTATCCAAAAAATTTCTTAGCTGCAAACAGCTTACAACACAGAAAAGGGATCTCATTGTTGAAAGTTATCAGTACAAACAAAATTCCAAAGCATTAGATATACCATGGAATATTGTGAAGATTGTCAACAAGTACACATTTTTCTATTAGAAACGCCACAACTGCTATAATTATTATTTATTTGCTTTAGTTAGTTATTTTATGAAAGTTGAGTTTCTGAGGCCCTTCTTTCCCCTTGAGACAACGTATAATTAGCTGTAATGTATGAGTAGAGTGAATGGTGCAGTAACTGTTAATTTCTGTTTAAAGGGATTATAGACTTCAAACAATTACAGTTTATTTAAAGGGTCTCTCCACAATGATCTGATAACAGATTATCCCCTGCTGGGATCTCTAAGGGTATGTGTCCACGCTGCGTACTGCGTCTCCGCAAGATAAATAGACATGCTGCGGTCTGGAAAGACGCAGCGTCCAATCCGCAGCAAATCCTGATGTAATCCGGACAGTGGAAACATACCCTAAGTGATCCGTAGAGAATCCTGTTCGGGAGCCACAGTGCCACCACGGGGAAAATTAGGCATTACACTGTTGGTATTAAAATCAATATGTTGTCCGTGCAAGATAAGGCAGTACAAGGTCTCAAGAAGGAGGAATGAGAAGAACGTTGCTCTCTTTTCTTGCCAAAAAATTAGGATCTAGTGGATCTCATCTATCAATCAGTTCAAGATCAGGCCATTTTCCCTCATTCATGACCAGACACGTCAATGTTTTTGGGTTTATTTAGACCTTCAGTTTTAAGTATTCTAAAATGTATTCTCTTTCAGTTATTCAAATAATTTTTGCTTTTGTTTTTCATGGAATGTGGAAGAAAAAAATTTATTTTTATATTTGTATTTTTCTTTTTGGCGGATTTAAGATTACAAAGGGATACCAAAATCTATTCCAAATTGTGTTCCATTTTCTGTAACAATTTTTAGATATATTTTTTTGTGGAGAGGTGGCTATGGAGCGATTTGGACTTGCAGTGGCTTTCTTCTTTTTTATTTTTGTTTTTTCTTTATAAATTTATTTTTCTATTTTATTTCACACATTTTACTCTCTTTGCCCCCAAAAGGTCATAAAAGACCACTGAAGGCCTTTTCGACATTTATATATGATCGTACAATCTTTTTTTTTTTTTGATTGCTGATTGCAAATTCAGCTTCTTGTTTGCATGATTTGGATCTGCTAAGACTACGTTCACACTTTCAGTATTTGGTCAGTATTTTACATCAGTATTTGTAAGCCAAAACCAGGTGGTGACGTGTTTCCATTATACTTTTCCTCTGATTATTCCACTCCTGATTTTGGCTTACAAATACTGAACGTGTGAATGTCGCCTAAGACTCAGCTGCTTCAACTCCTTCCCAGCACCTGTGGATCACATGATTGCTAGTACAGGAGGAAGAAGTGCAGTACTGTTTCCTAAACTGTAGGCGCAGTTCTCATTTAGCACTGTGTACACAGCGATCAGGAAGGCAGAGATGGTAATAAACCATCTCTGCCTTCTCTATGGGGAGACTCTTTGTTCATCCACGATCTCTATGCAGCGGCTGACTCTATAATGAACTTCTAAAACATCTATGCGCAGTATTATGCCAACTAGCCCAAAGTTTTAAGACATTGGGCATTCTGAAAGTAGTTAAATTTAAATTACCGGATGTTCTTATAACAGTAATTTTTTTTAAAATAAAAAATTGAAATGCTATTTTTAACAAATTTCAGTGAGCACATGCAATTTATAATATATTCTCGGATATTGTGGATTAGGAGAGTTGTCTGTGTACCTGATAAATGGTGAGGGGTGGATCTCAGCATGTCGATCTCTATGTGCAATGTAAAACAATACATAAGAACAGTAAGACCCTAACAATGCAGTTTTACTTTAAAAAATTATTCTCACTCATTATTGTGAGGTAGTTTCTATGCATTTATGTAAATATATGGGTTAATGCTATTCATGTGCAGGGATTACCATGGACTACATATCCAACAGATCACTGCTGCTTGCTTGAGGTTATACTTTTGGCTTATGCAGTGATTGGGATTTGTATTAACACCAGCAAAATCTCCTGAAGGACACGAAAAGTTCAGAGGTACAGAAAGGCTCCAACTCAAAGGAACACTGTCTGCTCCTTTCTACTTAATATTTTCTCTGAAATAAACAGCCCAGCAGGAAAAATAAACTGTCTCCTGACACGAAAGTGCTGTCACATTAACCGGGAGGGCATGTGAGGAACAAGGGGTTCACTTTTCCAGGTGGAGAAGGACAAACTACAGTAAATTAGGTAGTGTAAGGAAAGGGAGGGAAAGAGAAAATTAAATATGGTTAAAAAAATAAATACAAAAAAATACATTACTAGACTGAGCCTGACTTATGCACTCCGACATTTTCTGGGTTGAAGACAAGGTTGCCAACCTTCTCTTGTACTGTTCAGAAGAAAATAAAGACAGCTCATAATTTTTATTGTACTGCGCCAATGTAACTCAAAACCAAACCATCCATGTAATGGAAAGATAGAGACGTCACTCAGCCAATCCCTCCTCATTCTGTGCCACAAAGCTCAGAACGTTAGTCGTTCTACTCCAGAGGCTCCATGCACAAATTCTTAGTAATGGTGACCCAAGTGAGCATCTGGCAACTGCGAGTACCACAGCTAAACGCCATTTGTAAATTGGGGATGCTTTGATTATCCTAAATTTCTACAAATCCAGACACATAATGTCTTCACGCAGGCTGGGTAGGTCTGAAATAATTCCAAGCTTCCCCTTTTCTAACTCTGCACACTACTTCTATAGACTCACACCTGTCTACAAATCCCATCGCTCCAATGCCGCCACTCCTGTGGTCCCACCAGTCTTTCAAGCTATCCTGTGGTTATGATGGTTGTGATGATGTTCAAGTTATCCTCAAGTAGCCCCTGCTGTCGATCTCTGACCAGAGTAGGGAATGTAGGAAAGTCAGCACGTGTCCACTGAGACCAGAGATTGGCTGCAGAAGTCATATCAGGGTGGTCATTGTTGTACTTCTTGACATCAGTTCATATTATTGAGTTATTGATCCATTACCACTTTTGGTTGTGATATAAGACATGAGTGTAAAAGTGTATCATTGAACACTTTCTAAAGTGAAATTTAAATAAATATGGGAATTAGTTGTCAGAGGTGGTAGAGTAGTTTCCTCAGGGATGGTGGAAGCAATGCTCAGTAAATTGCATGCTGTTGAATTGTACAGTCATGGCCAAAAGTTTTGAGAATGACACAAATATTATATTTTCACATGATCTGCTGCCCTCTGGTTTTTATGTGTGTGTTTGACAGATGTTTTTATCACAGACAGAAATATAATTGCAAACATATGAGTAACAAAAGCTTATATTGACAGTTAGAATGAGTTAATGCAGCAAGTCAATATTTGCAGCGTTGACCCTTCTTCTTCAGGACCTCTGCAATTCTCCCTGGCATGCTCTCAATCAACTTCTGGACCAAATCCTGACTGATAGCAGTCCATTCTTGCACAATCAATGCTTTCATTTTGTCAGAATTTTAGGTTTTTGTTTGTCCACCCGTCTCTTGATGATTGACCACAAGTTCTCAATGGGATTAAGATCTGGGGAGTTTCCAGGCCATGGACCCAAAATCTCTATGTTTTGTTCCCTGAGCCATTTAGTTATCACCTTTGCTTTATGGCAAGGTACTCCATCATGCTGGAAAAGGCATTGTTGATCGCCAAACTGCTCTTGGAGGGTTGGAGAAGTTGCTCTTGAGGACATTCTGGTACCATTCTTTATTCATGGCTGTGTTCTTAGGCAAGACTGTGAGAGAGCGATTCCTTGGCTGAGATGCAACCCCACACATGAATGTTTCAGGATGCTTAACAGTTGGCATGAGACAAGACTGGTGGTAGCGCTCACCTTGTCTTCTCCGAATGAGGGTTTTCCTGATGTCCCAAACAATCGAAAGGGGATTCATCAGAGAAAATAACTTTACCCAGTCCTCAGCAGTCCACTGCTGTACCTTTTGCAGAATATCAGTCTGTCCATGATGTTTTTTGGAGAGAAGTGGCTTCTTTGGTGCTCTCCTTGAGACCAGCCTTGCTCCAAGAGTCTCCGCCTCACAGTGCGTGCAGATGCACTCACACCTGCCTGCTGCCATTCCTGAGCAAGCTCTGCACTGCTGGTAGTCCGATCCGCAACTGAAACACTTTTAAGAGACGGTCCTGGCGCTTGCTGTCTTTCTTGGGCGCCCTGGAGCCTTTTGGCAACAATGGAACCTCTCTCCTTGAAGTTCTTGATGATGCGATAGATTGTTGACTGAGGTGCAATCTTTCTAGCTGCGATACTCTTCCCTGTTAGGCCATTTTGTGCATTGCAATGATGACTGCACGTGTTTCTTTAGAGATAACCATGGTTAACAGAAGAGAAACAATGATGCCAAGCACCAGCCTCCTTTTAAAGTGTCAGTGGTGTCATTCTACTTAATCATGACAGATTGATCTCCAGCCATGCCTCATCAACACCCACACCTGTGTTAATGGAGCAATCACTGAAAGAGGTTAGCTGGTCCTTTTAAGGCAGGGCTGCAATGATTTGAAATGTGTTTTGGGGATAAAGTTCATTTCTAGCCAAATATTGAATTGCAAGTAATTGCTGTTAAGCTGATCACTCTTTATAACATTCTGGAGTATATGCAAATTGCCATTAGAAAAAGTGAAGCAGTAGACTTTGTAAAAATTAATATTTGTGTCATTCTTAAAACTTTTGGCCATGACTGTAGAAGGACGAGGACTATGAAAGACAACACATGGAGTGAATGGACCATGAAGCTGAAAATCTGAATTCTCAAAATTTTCTTAATTGGGTGAAGGGGAAGAGAACTACCATACTCATGATTTATGGGGTTGCCCGGTCTTCTGCTAAAAGTCTGCCGTCGCTCTATATGAATTCATGAGGCCTAAGTGAGAAGACAACATGTGATCCACTTGTAGTGAAGTTGAAAAAGTAAAAAAAGGAAGCAACAGTGAAGCATGTTGGAGTGGCTGAGCTTCATTCTGTGGTCAGGTATCTCTTGTTACGCAGTCTCCCCTGTTATGCGGTCTCGCCTGGTGGGGCCTTTTTTAAATGTGACCGTTTACTTATTTGCTCATCTGGGGAGGTCTCTCTTATATGCTTAAGGTATGAGCACGTCAAATATTTGCAAAATACTTTTTTTGTATCAAAAAGGCCGGGGTCACACTTGCGAGTGCAATGCGAGAAACTCGCCTCAATACCAGGCACTGCCGCCAGCACTCGCACTGGAGCGTTCAGCTGCATAGAAATACATGCAGCTGCATACTCCAATCCCGAGTGCCGGCGGCAGTGCCGGGTATTGAGGCGACTTTCTCGTATTGCACTCGCAAGTGTGACCCCGGCCTTTTTGATACAAAAAAAGTTTCTCGCATTGCAAGTGTGAAACCAACCAAACGAGAATGTTGGCAGGATAAGCACTGCGTATAATCTGTGCATTTTTTATGTGTTTTTGCATATGTTTTCCCCATTTATTTGAATAGGTGTAGAAGGCTGCAAAATGCTAAAAGAACTGACATGCTGCAGATCTGTAAAAAAATTATTTCTGGTTGAAATCCGCAAGAAAAAAAAAAGCAGTGTGTGGATGAGGTTTTAGAAATCTCATTTACTTTGCTAGTACTGTAAAACTCTGCTTTTCCACAGGAAAAAAATCCCAAAACGCAGCATGCGAACAAGCCCCTTATGTTATTGATTTTTTTTTTTATATATTCAGAGTAGTGGAAGTTTGTATTGCATATGAATAGGTATTTTAGACCTCAAGAAAGACTTTGTACTGATTATTGTCTCACTTGTGCTTTTATTCCTGAATGACATGACTTTTGGATATGGGATGGACCCCCACTCCATCTTAAAACAACCATAACTACAGTAAACCTAGGCACTAGAATAAATACACAAAACAGATTATTTTGATTGTCTAAATGGCCACAGATTTATTTAAATCACAGGATTAAAACAATCATAGTAGGAGTCAGGTGAAGTGCTAGTACATTGGGATTCACAAGTACTGTGGTATCCCCAGTTGTCTGACATACAGCACCAGGACAGACAGCCATAAAGGGGCGGTGCCATTCAAGCAAAGCCAGTAAACTTTCAGGGTACCAATGACCCAATTATCCTCACTCCTGGCTTAACCACTGTGCCACCCCTGATTGACATTACCATTACAATGTCCTTGAGGCTGGCTACCAAGGCCGAGCCTGTTCACCACCACAAGGTTTTACATCCTCTATTAGTTATAATGAGTCACCCTTAGCTTGTCTGCAACTTCCACCTGACTCCCAAACTGTAAAGCTGTTGTAAAACACTAGCCGGGGGTGGACTCACCAGCGCTGCCTGTACTCACTGCGCTGGCAACTGCTTCATCCCTGGGATATTTCTCAGCCGTTTTGGAGTTTAAAGAATTGGAGTCAGAGTCCAGACCAACGTCAAACAGTTCAGCTTTATTTTCCTCCAGACACAGCACATCCAAGAAACAATTAGCATGCTTGAAACGGTACCAGCAATACATCTTCTACAGCTTCACTTCACTTCTTCAACTGCACCAGAATGGACCACAAAGTAACTGCGGGACGAGGAGCCGTGTGAAACGGCACTTCAATCTCTTTCCCTGGAATCAACTTCAATCCAGTCACAGAAATACACATCTACTGGGTCGTCCACCCCTTCTGGTTATCCTGCCCGTGTACTCGCTGGAGGCCCACTCGACTTCTGCTTCAGCACGCACACTTCTGTGGCGCATTCCCACAGTGGCTCTTCCACTGGCACTACTACTTCATCAGCCAACAGACTCTTGCTGACGGTCCCACGATGATTCCTTCACCGGCTTCACTACTGCTGGTACCTTTTACACTTCACAATTCCTGTCTGCTACACATCTCAGGACCAGGGACATCCAAGCAGTAACAGGGTCCACCCCCAACTGACTATCTAGGAAGTCCCTCACACTAGTTCCCGGCCGACACTCCTTCCACTTAACCCCTTGGTGTCCTACAAGTCTCCTTTATGCAGAATGTGCTCAGTGCCCCACCTAGTGTCCTTCCACTATCCTACACTAAGCATCTAACAACTTCCTAACTGGATCCACTAATATACCCCCATCTAGTGGCCCTTTGCAATACTACACTTACCCCAATTATGAGTACTATACTACAAGTCCCCTCCTCTAATATTCCCAAAGGATGCACTACCTACCTGGCTCTAAGTGGAATACAATACAGAAGACACTAAAATATGTCACAATAAGATACATAATTATATACATGGCAGCAACAGCATTTAAAGGGCTAATCCTTGACCCTCCTTACACTGTGACCAGTTATAAATTGTAAGTCACAATTAAAACTTTTAGCCATTTTTTTCTTTTTAAATAAATCACTTTTGTAAACGTACAAAGTATAAGTCCCTGCTAAAGCATTAAGGGGACTAAACTTGGCAAACCTCTGACTCACAGAGTCATCCTACAGCACTCAGGAGAGGAAAAAAACCCCTGTGGAGGAAACCTCTAGGGAACCATGGCTGAAGGATTGCCCATCTGAAGGTACTGCCACACTAAACGCTCCCGCTAACGATCACAATAACGATTCATACTAATGCGATCGTTTTTGTGATCGTTTTAATGTCACTAGTAGCTGCCACACTTAGCGATCTCGTTAACGTCGCATAAGCGGTTAGCGATCTCCTTAACGACTTTGGCGGTACAAAACAGCGCACATCGCTCACAACATCGCTTACAAAAGGTGCCAGACACAGCGATATAAGCTCACCAGCGGGACGCCAACGATAAAAATAGGGTCCAGAACGCTAGTGAATGATGAGCGAGATCACAGCAGGGGCCACGTCGCTAGTACATGCCACACACAACAACGTCACTAACGAGATCGCTAAATAGTGACTTTTTTTTAGCGATCTCGTTAGCGACGCTGTTTAGTGTGGCATACCCTTTAGAAGGTTAATGCTAATATTAACTCTTTATAGCCATGATAAAATTGGACCTGGTACAAGATATACAATGGCTAATTAAACAAATACAATAAAGCATTCATCATTATACAAGTACAAGCACTAATTAAAGAAAACGTTTTAGGACAGTGATTATAACAAACCGGGAGATCTTTACTCCAGTTCATCCGGTGAGAGAAAAAGGGAGAGAGATAGGCTAAACGTATGAAAAATCGGTCCGAGTCTCCCTGCCAAGAGTCGCACCAGTGTAATACGAGTGTCATGCAAATACAATCTGATTTTTCACACCTAGCATCTTATTTACATCCGAATGCAGTGCGATTGCTATCCAATTGCAATGCGATTTTTAACATGAACTTTTACATAGAGCAAAGAGCAATTTTCTATGTCATTTACACATCGCTTTCAAACGAAATATTCATCAAAACATACATATATTTATATTTTCAGAAAAATTATCTTTTAATAATTAAATACATGTACAGTCAGCTGCACACACTGCGCTAATTGTATTTCTAACAGACATCTATATGTATTTACTGTATGTAATCCATCTCTTCTATTCTGTCGGCTCCTGCAGTGATTTTACACTACGTGGCTGCTGAATTGCCGGCTCTTCTATCTATTTTATATGTGTGTGTGTGTGTGTGTGTGTGTGTGTGTGTGTGTGTGTGTGTGTGTGTGTGTGTGTGTGTGAGTGTCACTGACATCTATATATCTATGTATTCTACAGTCGTGGCCAAAAGTTTTGAGAATGACACAAATATTATATTTTCACACGATCTGCTGCCCTCTGGTTTTTATGTGTGTTTGACAAATGTTTTTATCACAGACAGAAATATAATAATTGCAAACATATGAGTAACAAAAGCTTATATTGACAGTTAGAATGAGTTAATGCAGCAAGTCAATATTTGCAGTGTTGACCCTTCTTCTTCAAGACCTCTGCAATTCTCCCTGGCATGCTCTCAATCAACTTCTGGCCCAAATCCTGACTGATAGCAGTCCATTCTTGCAAAATCAATGCTTTCATTTTGTCAGAGTTTTTAGGTTTTTGTTTGTCCACCCGTCTCTTGATGATTGACAACAAGTTCTCAATGGGATTAAGATCTGGGGAGTTTCCAGGCCATGGACCCAAAATCTCTATGTTTTGTTCCCTGAGCCATTTAGTTATCACCTTTGCTTTATGGCAAGGTGCTCCATCATGCTGGAAAAGGCATTGTTGATCGCCAAACTGCTCTTGGAGGGTTGGGAGAAGTTGCTCTTGGAGGACATTCTGGTACCATTCTTTATTCATGGCTGTGTTTTTAGGCAAGACTGTGAGAGAGCCGATTCCCTTGGCTGAGAAGCAACCCCACACATGAAGGGTTTCAGGATGCTTAACAGTTGGCATGAGACAAGACTGGTGGTAGCGCTCACCTTGTCTTCTCCGAATGAGGAGTTTTCCTGATGTTCCAAACAATCGAAAAGGGGATTCATCAGAGAAAATAACTTTACCCCAGTCCTCAGCAGTCCACTGCCTGTATATTTTGCAGAATATCAGTCTGTCCATGATGTTTTTTCTGGAGAGAAGTGGCTTCTTTGCTGCCCTCCTTGAGACCAGGCCTTGCTCCAAGAGTCTCCGCCTCACAGTGCGTGCAGATGCACTCACACCTGCCTGCTGCCATTCCTGAGCAAGCTCTGCACTGCTGGTAGCCCGATCCCACAGCTGAAACACTTAAGAGACGGTCCTGGCGCTTGCTGGTCTTTCTTGGGTGCCCTGAAGCCTTTTTAGCAACAATGGAACCTCTCTCCTTGAAGTTCTTGATGATGCGATAGATTGTTGACTGAGGTGCAATCTTTCTAGCTGCGATACTCTTCCCTGTTAGGCCATTTTTGTGCATTGCAATGATGACTGCACGTGTTTCTTTAGAGATAACCATGGTTAATAGAAGAGAAACAATGATGCCAAGCACCAGCCTCCTTTTAAAGTGTCCAGTGGTGTCATTCTTACTTAATCATGACAGATTGATCTCCAGCCATGTCCTCATCAACACCCACACCTGTGTTAATGGAGCAATCACTGAAAAGAGGTTAGCTCGTCCTTTTAAGGCAGGGCTGCAATGATGTTGAAATGTGTTTTGGGGGATAAAGTTCATTTTCTAGCCAAATATTGACTTTGCAAGTAATTGCTGTTAAGTTGATCACTCTTTATAACATTCTGGAGTATATGCAAATTGCCATTAGAAAAAGTGAAGCAGTAGACATTGTAAAAATTAATATTTGTGTCATTCTCAAAACTTTTGGCCATGACTGTATGTGTTTATATCTATTCTATTCTAACCTGTCACGCTGTGATTTTACTGTATGTGGCACATGAATTGCCGGCTTTTCAAAGGAGGGTAAAAATTGGACAGCACTCGCATGGTCTAAGTGCTGTGCGATTTTTTTCTCGCACCCATAGGCTTGCATTGGTGAGTCTCAGCCGAGTCTCGGTGACAATCACAGCATGCTGCAATTTTACACGCACGTCTAATACGGCAGAGAAAATAAAAGGTGACGTGATCTGCCCCATAGATTAACACTGGGCCGAGTGCTATACGTTGTTTTCTCGCATAGCACTCGCCCGTATTCTTCAGTAGTGTGACTCCGGCCTTAGACAGAGAGATACCTCCCCTATATAAACCCCAACCTCCTCACAGTAACACACCAGGCACAGACATATTATGCTCCTTTGTCTTAAAGCAACATCACTATTGCTCAAAGTCTACACCACTATACAAACAAAGCTGCAGGAGTTAATGATCCACCCCTCCCAAAGTCATGTCCTCCTCGTGCTCCGGTGGTTTCTTAAAAACTGAAAGAGTTGCCATGCTGGAGATTTGAATAAGGGTGAGTTTCCACGATCAGGAAACGCTGCGTTTGGCGCTGTGCGCTGGCGCAGCGCCAAACACGCAGCGTCCAGATGTTACAGCATAGTGGAGGGGATTTCAAGAAATCCCGTCTCCACTATGCGCAAAATTACGCAGGCGGAAGACCTGCGTTTACGGACATGTGGCGCGTCTTTTCAGACCGCAGCATGTCCTAGCGTCTTGCGGCAACGGTGCGTCGCCGCAACGGAATTTAACACAGGGCTATGTAGCCCTGCGTTATTTCCGGAGGTGTTCCGGAGGTGTCCTGAACACCTCCGGAAAGAACGCGCGTCAGAAAGGGGGCGGGGCTTAGACGGAGCGGAGTTTCCGCTCCGTCATATACGCTGTGTTTCCTGATAGTGGAAACACAGCCTAACACTTTGTTGGTTCAAATCCGCAAAGAAAACATAGCAGCGTGTGCACCAGATTTTGGACTTCTCAATCATTTTGCTGGTTCTGTGAAACGCTGATTTTTTTTCACAGCAAAACTGTGCGGGGCAAAAAAAGTAACAGAGCAGCATGTGAGCAAGACTTTATATTCTTGTTGATCCTTTTTTTCAGATGTTGGAGAGATACATTGTACGGCTTACTGTCTTACTTGTGTGCTTTTATTCCTGAACACAAACTGCTACCTTGCCCATATCAGTGTGTGCACATTCCATTTTTATCTGTGTATGTGTCTGTTCTATATTATTACTCTCTACATTGCATTTGTATTTAAAAAAAATAGAATAATCTTTTTATAATATTCCTCCCTGTGTTTACAATACAGTCCTGGTTTTGGCTGTAAAATACTAATGTAAGATACTGATCAGATCCAGTGGCGTCGTGTGGGTTCACAGCAAGTATTTTGCCCTCTTACCACATAATAAGGATCTCTGAGTGCCCACGGGACAGAAATAATGTCCCCTATGTTCCCCTTTAAAGGGAACCAGTCCGGTGAAAAAACACTATTAACCTGCAGGGTTAATCTGCAGGTAAAGAGTGTTCTGAACCTGACCGGCGCTGGCACATAGACCCCCGCTTCCCGGAGGAAATTAACTTTATTCCTCCCAGCGGTGTTCGGATTTCAGTTACGGGGACGGCGCCGGCGCAGGTTCAGTCATCGCTCTGTGTAAAGAGAACAGCAGCTGAAACCGCAGCCCCGGCACTGACTGACAGCAGCTTAGAATTAGGGTCGGCTGTCAGTCAGTGCTGACACTGAAAATAAATCTCTATACAAAAACCAAGACCAATATTAAAGTTATACGGTGACCATATAGTGGTACTTAACCTCTTCACTCCCAGTCTGTTTTCACCCTGACCAGGCCAATTTTTTTTCTATTCTGACCAGTGTCATTTTAACACATATCAAAAAACTGACCGGCACATCCAAACTTAGATTCAGTGTGAACAGGTGCTAAACCTAGAGTCACCAACTCATATACATACAAGAAGAAAAGGTAGCACACTGTAGCGCTATAGCTTGCAAACACGAAATATGAAAAATATGAAAAATGAATTACATCATTACCTTAGAAATATGAAAAATTGAGAAGTCTTAGCGCATAAGATGGCCAAATTATGTGAGCCTGATAGCCACGTCAAGGCTCTTCTCGTATATCAGGTCCCTAACTAATGCCTATCCTGCTTTCTATTACAGCAGGTTCATCACCCCTCCACAGAGATGTAGATTTTAGTCTGAAAAGAGGATTCATAGGTTCCCATGCAGACAGACTTTTCTAAAGCGAGGATAGGCATTAGTTAGGACCTGATATACGAGAAGAGCCTTGACGTGGCTATCAGGCTCACAAATTGGCCACTTATGCGCTAAGACTTCTCAATTTTTCATATTTCTAAGGTAATGATGTAATTCATTTTTCATATTTTTCATATTTCGTGTTTGCAAGCTATAGCGCTACAGTGTGCTACCTTTTCTTCTTGTATGTATATGAGTTGGTGACTCTAGGTTTAGCACCTGTTCACACTGAATCTAAGTTTGGATGTGCCGGTCAGTTTTTGATATGTATTCATTTACCTTCTGCCTGAGCACTCCACCTGGTGGTCACAGGCCTTTTAATTACAGCAGGTTCATCACCCCTCCACAGAGATGTAGATTTTAGTCTGAAAAGAGGATTCATAGGTTCCCATGCAGACAGACTTTTCTAAAGCGAGGATAGGCATTAGTTAGGGACCTGATATACGAGAAGAGCCTTGACGTGGCTATCAGGCTCACATAATTTGGCCATCTTATGCGCTAAGACTTCTCAATTTTTCATATTTCTAAGGTAATGATGTAATTCATTTTTCATATTTCGTGTTTGCAAGCTATAGCGCTACAGTGTGCTACCTTTTCTTCTTGTATGTATATGAGTTGGTGACTCTAGGTTTAGCACCTGTTCACACTGAATCTAAGTTTGGATGTGCCGGTCAGTTTTTTGATATGTATTCATTTACCTTCTGCCTGAGCACTCCACCTGGTGGTCACAGGCCTTTTAATTACAGCAGGTTCATCACCCCTCCACAGAGATGTAGATTTTAGTCTGAAAAGAGGATTCATAGGTTCCCATGCAGACAGACTTTTCTAAAGCGAGGATAGGCATTAGTTAGGGACCTGATATACGAGAAGAGCCTTGACGTGGCTATCAGGCTCACATAATTTGGCCATCTTATGCGCTAAGACTTCTCAATTTTTCATATTTCTAAGGTAATGATGTAATTCATTTTTCATATTTTTCATATTTCGTGTTTGCAAGCTATAGCGCTACAGTGTGCTACCTTTTCTTCTTGTATGTATATGAGTTGGTGACTCTAGGTTTAGCACCTGTTCACACTGAATCTAAGTTTGGATGTGCCGGTCAGTTTTTTGATTATGTATTCATTTACCTTCTGCCTGAGCACTCCACCTGGTGGTCACAGGCCTTTTAATTACAGCAGGTTCATCACCCCTCCACAGAGATGTAGATTTTAGTCTGAAAAGAGGATTCATAGGTTCCCATGCAGACAGACTTTTCTAAAGCGAGGATAGGCATTAGTTAGGGACCTGATATACGAGAAGAGCCTTGACGTGGCTATCAGGCTCACATAATTTGGCCATCTTATGCGCTAAGACTTCTCAATTTTTCATATTTCTAAGGTAATGATGTAATTCATTTTTCATATTTTTCATATTTCGTGTTTGCAAGCTATAGCGCTACAGTGTGCTACCTTTTCTTCTTCAGTGTCATTTTAAGTGATAATAACTCTGGAACGCTTCAATATATCCCAGGCATTTAGAGAATGTTTTTTTCCTGACACGTTGGACTTCATATTAATGGTAAATTTAGGTTGATATAATTTGCGTTTATGAAAATATTGAAAATTTGGCAAACAAATAAAAAAATGTGCAATTTTTAAACTTTGAATTTTTATGCCATTAAACCAGATAATAATATCACACAAAATAGATAATCAATAACATTTACTACATGTCTTTTTCACATCAGCAATTCAGCATCATTTTTTAAACGTAATTTTTTTTTTAGGAAATTTGAAGGGTTAAAAGTTAACAGCAATTTCACATTTTTTCCAGCAAAATTAACAAAACCAATTTTTTAGGGACCACATCCATTTTGAAGTGACGGAGAGCCCAATGTGGCAGAAAATACCCCAAAATGACACCATTTTTAAAACTGCATCCCTCAAAGTGCTCAAAACCACATTCAAGAAATTTATTAACTCTTTAAGGGTAACGGGAGAAGAAATGGACCATACACATTGTTGGGCAATTTCTCGTGAGTACACTGATATGCCATATGCCGTGTACAACTACTGTTTGGGTACATGGCAGGGCTCGGAAGGGAAGTAACACAACTTTTGGAGGGCAAAATTGTCTGGAATAGATATTGGATGCCATTTCGCATCTGCAGAGCCACTGATGTACCTAAACAGTGTGAACTCCCTACAAGTGACCTCATTTTGGAAACTAGACCCCTCAAGAAACTTTTCTAGATGTGTGGTGAGCACCTTGAACCTGCAGATGCTTCACAGAATTTTATAACATTGAGCCATGAAAATAAACAATCACATTACTCCCACAAAAAGTTGCCTAACCCTAAATTATTCATTGTCACAAGAGTAACAGAAGAAAATGAACCATGCAAATTGTTGTGAAATTTCTCCTGAGTACACAGATACCCAATATGTGTGAGAAAACTAATATTTGGGTGCATGGTAGGGCTTGTATGGAAAGGAGCACCATTTGGAGAGCCCCTGATGTGCCTAAACAGTGGAAATTCAACTCAAGTGATCCATTTTTTCGAAACTACATCCCTCAAGGAACTTAACTAGAGGTATGGTGAGCAGAATTTCTGCTGAAAGTGGCAGTATTCCATATGTGGCTGTACAGTACTGCTTAGCCACACAGCCAGACTCAGGAGAAACGGAGCGCTATTTGGCTCTTGGAGAACAAATTATCATCGAATAGTTTGCGAATTTCATATACAGAGCCCCTAAGTGCCAGAAGAGTAATATCCTCCCTCAAGTGACCCCATTTTGAAAATTTATCTACAGGTGTAGTGACGATTTTGACTCCCCATGTGTTTTCCAGAAGCAAGCAGTAGTGAATGTTGCTGAGTGAAAATTGCAAATCTACCATTGTAGTGCCCAGACATTGTAGTGCCCATACATTATATCCAGATCATGCTTATGGAGATATGGATCCCATAAATTAGGCTGGCTCTCGTTGCTACCGAATTGCCAAACATGTGGACGCTAAGTATGGTTTATGCACATTGTGGGGCTCAGAAGGGGGAGAGGCATTGGAATTTGGGAGCGCAGAATTCACTGGAATTTTTTTGAGGGGCGAACAGCCATAGCACAGTTTGTGGTACCAGTAACGTGGAAGCCCCCTATATTTTTTTTTAACAGACAATGGACCTGAGTGATTACTTGCTTTTTTTTGGATTGAGATGAACATTTTGTTGGGAATATTTTACATAACATTTGGGATCCCATTTATCTGGCACTCTATGCTGAGCACTTATATTGAGGCTTCCATCTAAATCTCCAAATGACTTTATTCAGATAAAACCCCCGAAGGATCCATTCACTATAATGAGGCAGCAGGGTTACTCTCCGTTTGGCCTCTGTTCAGCATTACCTTCTTTTTAGAGGTGCACAAAACTGTGACCGACCGCACTTTTATGCATGCTTAAAAAGAAGAACACCCCTGGATCATTGACCAGACGGTGTCCACAGTACCTCCATCTGCCTCATTCTAGGGAATCTTTCTACGGGGGTTCTGTCTGAATCATGTATTTCAGCAATTTACATGGAAATCCCGTGTAAGCGCTCAGCGAGAGCGCAGGATAAGCCGGAGTCACACTAGCGAGAAATACGACGAGTGCAATGCGAGAAAAAATTGCATTGCACTCGACCAATGTTAATCTATGGGGCAGCTCCATCATCCGATTTTTTCTCGTCCGTTTATACGTGCGAGTGAAATCGCAGCATGCCGATTGCACCTTATTACGCCCGAGACTCGCCAATGCAAGTCTATAGGGGAGAGAAAACATTGGATTACACACGGACTATCAGTGTGACCTTTAGAAAAGCCGGCAATTCATCCCCGGCTATACTGTAAAACCACACTGACAGGTTTAATAAAGAATAGAAAGAATAGATATATACACATAAAATACATAAATATATATATATATATATATATATATACACGTCATTGTAACATATATATATATATATATTTATAGTTCACACACTTCTACATAGTATAATAGCCGCTAATTCAATTGCCGGCTTTTGTAAAATTACAGACCCGACATGAAATGACACATGGTTTACATACAGTTAACCATGTCATTTCATGTAGTTTAATATATGGTTTTCACTAACAATTACATGAGTGTATGTGTGAAAAATTTCATACATGTAGGGGTTAATTGAATGTGTAAATTCGTTGAAAAAAAATGCGTGGGCTCCCGCTGTATTTTCTCCACCAGACAGGCAAAGCCAGCGAGTGGGGGCAGATAATAATAGCCTAGGGAGGGTGCATTTATTTTGCGCCCCCCCGGCTACTAACATCTGCCCCCAGCCACCCCAGAAAAGGCAAATCTATAATTAGATGCGCCCTTTCTGGCACTTAGCCCGTCTATTTCCATTGCCCTGTAGCGGTTGCTAATGGGTTAATAATGGGTATTGGAAGGTGACTTTAAGCCAGGTTAATAATTGAGAGTTGTCAATTACACAACTATCAATTATTAATCCTATTGTATGAAATAAAAAAAAAACACAAACACTTTAATTAAAAATCATTTTAATGAAATAAACACAGTTTTTGACCATCTTTTATTGTACTGGTATTCCTTCGATTCCCTTGTTCTCCTGTAATAAAAAAAAAAATAAAACATTATTCTTACCTATCCGGCGCTCAGTCAGGTCCAACGCTGTAATCCTTCACTAAGGGTTAACATTTTTACTGTGGGGACCGGAACTAATGCTGGCAGCCTCGCAGTAAACCCCCGAATGAATGAGTTCCTCTTCCGGCTGACAGGAGAGGAAGTGATTAGCTGGGAAGCTTAATTGATTGTTTCCCAGGCTAATCAGTTCAGTTCAGGTCAGCCGGGGACACCGCACCGCATCAGTGATTTTTTTTATTTTATTTTTTTAACCTCTCCTCCCCTCTGTTAGACAATCCAGTAAATTTGTTATCTTTTCGGAGGGGGGAGGTCGGGGTGCACCTCTATATTCACCACGATGCAGGGAGCTGACTGTTCACCTCGATGCAGGGAGCTGACTGACCCAGGAAGTAGTGGTGCCGCAACTTCCGGGGTCAGAGAGGTCCCTGCATCCGAGGTGCTGCAGCGTCTGTGCATATGAGGGGGATGAGATAATCTCTCACTGCAGACATCACAGCAGAGGAGGAGGAGGAAGACTACATGGGAGGAGGACACAGGAGCAGGTGAGCACTCAGAGCTGAAGATGGGGAAAGCAGGTGACAGGGGAGGCTGCTGCTGTATACTGGTGAGAGGTTGGTGACAGAGGAGGCTGCTGCTGTATACTGGTGAGAGGAGGCTGGTGACAGTGGAGGCTGCTGCTGTATACTGGTGAGAGGAGGCTGGTGACAGGGGAGGCTGCTGCTGTATACTGGTGAACAGGGGAGGCTGGTGACAGGGAGGCTGCTGATGTAAACTCGTGAACAGGGGAGGCTGGTGACAAGGGAGGCTACTGCTGTATACTGGTGAACAGGGGAGGCTGGTGACAGTGGAGGCTGTGGCTGTATACTGGTGAGAGGAGGCTGGTGACATGGGAGGCTGCTGATGTATACTGGTGAGAGGAGGCTGGTGACAGGGGAGGCTGCGGATGTATACTGGTGGGAGGAGGCTGGTGACAGGGGAGGCTGCTGATGTATACTGGTGAGAGGAGGCTGGTGACAGGGGAGGCTGTGTCTGTATACTGGTGAGAGGAGGCTGGTGACAGGGGAGGCTGCTGCTGTATACTGGTGAGAGGAGGCTGGTGACAGAGGAGGCTGCTGCTGTATACTGGTGGGAGGAGGCTGGTGACAGGGGAGGCTGCTGATGTATACTGGTGAGAGGAGGCTGGTGACAGGGAGGCTGTGTCTGTATACTGGTGAGAGGAGGCTGGTGACAGGGGAGGCTGCTGCTGTATACTGGTGAGAGGAGGCTGGTACAGGGGAGGCTGCTGCTGTATACTGGTGAGAGGAGGCTGGTGACAGGGGAGGCTGCTGCTGTATACTGGTGAACAGGGGAGGCTGGTGACAAGGGAGGCTGCTGCTGTATACTGGTAAACAGGGGAGGCTGGTGACAGGGGAGGCTGTGTCTGTATACTGGTGAGAGGAGGCTGGTGACAGGGAGGCTGCTGCTGTATACTGGTGAGAGGTTGGTGACAGAGGAGGCTGCTGCTGTATACTGGTGAGAGGAGGCTGGTGACAGGGAGGCTGCTGCTGTAAACTGGTGAGAGGAGGCTGCTGATGTATAACTGGTGAGAGGAGGCTGGTGACAGGAGGCTGTGTCTGTATACTGGTGAGAGGAGGCTGGTGACAGGGGAGGCTGCTGCTGTATACTGGTGAGAGGTTGGTGACAGAGGAGGCTGCTGCTGTATACTGGTGAGAGGAGGCTGGTGACAGGGAGGCTGCTGCTGTAAACTGGTGAGAGGAGGCTGGTGACAGGGAGGCTGCTGCTGTATACTGGTGAGAGAGGCTGGTGACAGGGGAGCTGCTGCTGTATACTGTGAGAGGAGGCTGGTGACAGAGGAGGCTGCTGCTGTATACTGGTGAGAGGTGGTGACAGAGGAGGCTGCTGTATACTGGTGAGAGGAGGCTGATGACAGGGAGGCTGCTGCTGTAAACTGGTGAGAGGGTTGGTGACAGGAGGCTGCTGCTTTATACTGGTGAGAGGAGGCTGGTGACAGGGGAGGCTGCTGCTATATACTGGTGAGAGGAGGCTGGTGACAGGGGAGGCTGCTGTATACTGGTGAGAGGAGGCTGCTGCTGTATACTGGTGAGAGGAGGTTGGTGATGGGGAGGCTGCTGCTGTATACTGGTGAGAGGAGGCTGGTGACAGGGGAGGCTGCTGCTGTATACAGTTGAACAGGGGAGGATGGTGACAAGGGAGGCTGCTGCTGTATACTGGTGAACAGGGGAGACTGTTCTGTATACTGGTGAGAGGAGGCTGGTGACAGGAGGCTGCTGCTGTATACTGGTGAGAGGAGGCTGGTGACAGGGGAGGCTGCTGCTGTATACTGGTGAGAGGAGGCTGGTGACAGGAGGCTGCTGTATACTGGTGAGAGGAGACTGGTGACAAGAGGCTGCTGCTGTATACTGGTGAGAGGAGGCTGGTGACAGGGGAGGCTGCTGCTGTATACTGGTGAGAGGAGGCTGATGACAGGGGAGGCTGCTGCTGTATACTGGTGACGGAGGCTGGACAGGGGAGGCTGCTGCTTTATACTGGTGAGAGGAGGCTGGTGACAGGGGCTGCTGCTGTATACTGGTGACCGGGGAGGCTGCTGCTGTATACTGGTGAACAGGGAGGCTATGCTGTATACTGGTGAATAGGGGAAGCTGGTGACAGGGGAGGCTGTGCTGTATACTGGTGAACAGGGGAGACAGGTGAGGCTGTACTGTATACTAGTGAACAGGGGAGGCTGGTGACAATGGAGGCTGTGCTATATACTGGTGAACAGGGGAGGCTGGAGCCTCTGTATATCGGGGAACAGGGGAGGCTGGTGCTGCTATATACTGGTGAACAGGGGAGTCTGGTGCTATGCAGGCTGGGGATTTGTGGGAGACTGACGCTTTAGAATGGGGATTAGGGAGCATATTCCTATAGAATACAGTCATGGCCAAAAGTTTTGAGAATGACACAAATATTAATTTTTACAAAGTCTACTGCTTCACTTTTTCTAATGGCAATTTGCATATACTCCAGAATGTTATAAACAGTGATCAGCTTAACAGCAATTACTTGCAAAGTCAATATTTGGCTAGAAAATGAACTTTATCCCCCAAAACACATTTCAACATCATTGCAGCCCTGCCTTAAAAGGACCAGCTAACCTCTTTTCAGTGATTGCTCCATTAACACAGGTGTGGGTGTTGATGAGGACATGGTGGAGATCAATCTGTCATGATTAAGTAAGAATGACACCACTGGACACTTTAAAAGGAGGCTGGTGCTTGGCATCATTGTTTCTCTTCTGTTAACCATGGTTATCTCTAAAGAAACACGTGCAGTCATCATTGCAATGCACAAAAATGGCCTAACAGGGAAGAGTATCGCAGCTAGAAAGATTGCACCTCAGTCAACAATCTATCGCATCATCAAGAACTTCAAGGAGAGAGGTTCCATTGTTGCCAAAAAGGCTCCAGGGCGCCCAAGAAAGACCAGCAAGCGCCAGGACTGTCTCTTAAAAGTGTTTCAGCTGCGGGATTGGGCTACCAGCAGTGCAGAGCTTGCTCAGGAATGGCAGCAGGCAGGTGTGAGTGCATCTGCACGCACTGTGAGGCGGAGACTCTTGGAGCAAGGCCTGGTCTCAAGGAGGGCAGCAAAGAAGCCACTTCTCTCCAGAAAAAACATCATGGACAGACTGATATTCTGCAAAAGGTACAGGCAGTGGACTGCTGAGGACTGGGGTAAAGTTATTTTCTCTGATGAATCCCCTTTTCGATTGTTTGGGACATCAGGAAAACGCCTCATTCGGAGAAGACAAGGTGAGCGCTACCACCAGTCTTGTCTCATGCCAACTGTTAAGCATCCTGAAACCATTCATGTGTGGGGTTGCTTCTCAGCCAAGGGAATCGGCTCTCTCACAGTCTTGCCTAAAAACACAGCCATGAATAAAGAATGGTACCAGAATGTCCTCCAAGAGCAACTTCTCCCAACCCTCCAAGAGCAGTTTGGCGATCAACAATGCCTTTTCCAGCATGATGGAGCACCTTGCCATAAAGCAAAGGTGATAACTAAATGGCTCAGGGAACAAAACAGAGATTTTGGGTCCATGGCCTGGAAACTCCCCAGATCTTAATCCCATTGAGAACTTGTGGTCAATCATCAAGAGACGGGTGGACAAACAAAAACCTAAAAATTTGACAAAATGAAAGCATTGATTGTGCAAGAATGGACTGCTATCAGTCAGGAATTGGTCCAGAAGTTGATTGAGAGCATGCCAGGGAGAATTGCAGAGGTCCTGAAGAAGAAGGGTCAACACTGCAAATATTGACTTGCTGCATTAACTCATTCTAACTGTCAATATAAGCTTTTGTTACTCATATGTTTGCAATTATATTTCTGTCTGTGATAAAAACATCTGTCAAACACACATAAAAACCAGAGGGCAGCAGATCATGTGAAAATATAATATTTGTGTCATTCTCAAAACTTTTGGCCATGACTGTAGTTTTTATTGGCACCATAAAGTAAAATGTATTTTAATATGCAAATGAGGGTCTTTCACAGCATTCCCGTATTTGTATAATACAGCTTGTCTTTATTGTCAGCGCTCCGTTAGCAAAAGTGAGTGCTGTCTAAAATCAGCTTGCGAGTCTGCGCTTACTCACTGAGGCTGGTTTCACACGTGTGTGTTTTTTTCAAGTCAGGCAAAATCAGGTTTTTCAGCCAAATCCTGATCCTTTCAGGATCCAGTTTTTTGTCCATTCACTTTAATGGTGTTAGGAAGCAACCTGAAGTAACTGGATTCTACCTGACACCATTAAATGGGTAAAAACTGGTCCCAATTCTACATTCTCCAATGCATCATTATAGGAGCTCTGAGTATTTGCAGACTCTTAAGCAAAGATTATGTAAGATTGCTCTCCTTGACTTGGGAAATGGCACTTTTCAATTTTTTTTCCCCATTTAATTAGACATCACTTTCAACGGTATACACCTTTTTTGTCACTTTTGCCCTCCACAACCAGGACTCTAACTACCGCTGCTTTGAGACTGATTGTACAGTCATGGCCAAAAGTTTTGAGAATGACACAAATATTATATTTTCACATGATCTGCTGCCCTCTGTTTTTTATGTGTTTTGACAGATGTTTTTATCACAGACAGAAATATAATAATTGCAAACATATGAGTAACAAAAGCTTATATTGACAGTTAGAATGAGTTAATGCAGCAAGTCAATATTTGCAGTGTTGACCCTTCTTCTTCAGGACCTCTGCAATTCTCCCTGGCATGCTCCAATCAACTTCTGGACCAAATCCTGACTATAGCAGTCATTCTTGCACAATCAATGCTTCTTTTGTCAATTTGGGTTTTGTTTGTCCACCTTGTCCTTAATGATTGACCACAAGTTCTCAGGGATTAAATCGGGGAGTTTCCAGGCCATGGACCGAAATCTCTATGTTTTCCCTGAGCATTTAGTATCACCTTTGCTTAGAAGGTGCTAAATCATGCTGGAAAGCATTGTGATCGCAAAAAACCCTAATTTGGAGGGTTGGAGAAGTTGCTCTTGGAGACATTCTGGTCCCATTCTTATTCATGCTGGATTTTCAGGCAAGACTGTGAGAGAGCCGATTCCAAGGCTGAGAAAGCAACCCACAATGAATGGTTCGATGCTTAACATTCAATGAAAAGACTGGTTTGTAGCTCACTTGTTTCCAATTAGCGTTTTCTGATTCCCAACAATCGAAAAGGATTCATCGAAAAATAACTTACCCAAGGCTCAGCATCACTGCTGAACTTTTTGCGTATTCATCTGTGCCATGATGTTTTTTTCCTTAAGAAAAGTGGTTTTTGCTGCACCCTTGAGACAGGCTTTGCTCCAAGAATCTCCGCCTCACAGGGGTGCATACCATACACCTGCTGTGCCTTTGAGCAGCTCTGCACTAGCAAGTAGCCCGTCCGCGCTGAAACACTTTAAGAGACGGTCTGCGCTTGCTGCTTCTTGGGCCCTGAGCTTTTGGCAACAATGGACCTCTTCTTAAGTTCTGAGATGCATAGATTGTTTACTGAGGTCAATCTTCTAGGTGATACCTTCTCTGTAGGCCATTTTTGTGCATTCATGATAGACTGCAGTGTTCTTTAGAGATCAACCTGGTTTAACAGAAGAAACATGATGCCACACCACTCCTTAAAGTGTCCGGTTCAATCTTACTTAATCATGCAGATTGCTCCAACCATTCCTCATCAAACCACACTGTTAATGGAGCTCCTGAGAGTTATGCTGTCCTTTAAGCAGGTGCATATGTTGAAATTGTTTTGGGGATAAAGTTCATTTTACAAATATTACATTTGCAAGTAATCCTGTTAAGCTGATCACTCTTTATAACATTCTGAGTATATGCAAATTGCCATTAAAAAGGAAGCAGTAACTTGTAAAATTAATATTTGTGCATTCTCAAACTTTTGCATGACTGTACAGTGGAAAATTACCAAAGTTAAGAATATTTAAGGAGAACCAAAAAAGTCAAAGGATTCATTTAGTTTATAAATTGTAGCTTAATAATTTATATTATATAGGATATTTTCCAATATGATTTCCACTTTATTGGGAGGAATTCCTAATGATAAATTAAACCTGTGAGAAGAATCAAACACATATTTAGCCTTAAATTTAAAGGGAAATTTCATTTATCGACAGGGTATGTTTCCACTTCAGTATTTGCTGCGGATTGCATGCTGTGTACAGCCGCAGCATCCAGATGTTACAACATCCGTTCAAAGACGCAGGTGGCAGACCTGCGTATACCGCACATGCGGCACGTCTTTCCAGACCGCAGCATGTCTATTTATCTTGCGGAGACGCTGAGTCTCCGCAAGATAAATAGCACCGTCCTATGTATAGGATGCGGTGATTCCGCATGTGTTCGACGAACACATGCGGAATTACCGCGCGTACAAAAGCCGGCAGCGCTTTGGACGGAGCGGGCATGGGTTACGGTTAATCTGCAGGTAAGTTGAGTTTAATTCCGGCCTGCCTTCTTGGAGCAGCGGCTACAGGGAGAAAATTAACTTATGTCCTCCCTGCGTCCACTCGCTTTCAGGTATCGGGGCGGTGCAGGAGGCTGGTACCATCAGCACTGTGAGCAGCAGCTGTATCACTCCCCAAGGCATTGATTGGCAGCCAGCTCTGCAGCTTGTGTGCACTGATTGTGTGCAGTGCAGGCTGTCAATCAACCAACGTGTTGGGGAGTGATTACAGCGGCGCTCGCAGTATAGTAAGCAGTGACTATTCCCTACACCGCTCCTATGACTGAAAGTGAGTGGCTGCAGGGAAGATATAAGATAATTTTCTGCCTGTAGCCACACTTTTAATAAGGTAGGCAGACAGGACATTATTACTATTTACCTGCAGAATACCCCCGTATCTGCAAGTAAAAAGCATTTACTAACGTGGCAGCTTCTCTTTCAGACTATAAACAAGACTAAAAAAATTACATACATCGAAATATTTAGTATCTGTATAATGAGAAAAAAGACAGAAGTCCAGAGACATATGAGAGGAAAAACTTCATTTATTGAAAAAAAAATGTTACACATGAAATTGACGAATACTGCGATTTCTCTATTATTTCACAAAAAAAGAGAAGAATATCTATATCAATAAAATATCTGTGTCTCCTGAAAAAAACAATGTCAATGGGGATGAATACAATTCTTACAGACTTATAATCTATCGAATAAAGGCGTAGCAAAAAACCTGCAACATTTCCTGTGCTCAATAACCCCTTCAGGACCAGGCGACTTAATTCTAGAGCTCACTTTTTTTTTCTTGCCTTCTTTCAAGAGCCATAATTCTTTAATTTTCCATTGGCATAGCTAATTGAGAGCATTTTTAGTAGGCAAGTTGTAGCTTTTAATGAATCCATTCATTTTATAATGTTCTAAAATAAATAACAGGAAAAAAAGCTAAGTGGGATGAAGTTCTGAAAAAATTTAATTCCGCCATTTTTCTTTTTTTTTAATGGAGTTCATTGCATGATTAAAAATGAACTGTCAATAACATTCTCCAAGTCAGTAGAATTATGGAGATACCAAACTTGTATTTTTTTTTTATTTCAGTAGTGATAGAAAATTCAAAAATTTGTAAAAAAAAAGAAAAGTGTTTTGCATTTTCCGAGACCTATGAAGTTTTTATTTTTCAGTGATGAAATCTTGTATTTTTTGGGAGGGTGTTATATAGTGAGGTGTGGTGACCAATAAAAAACTTGTATGTTTTTTTTTTTTTGTTATGGAGTTTTCCGTACATGTTAATTAATTTTATATTTTGATAGACTGGACTTTTATGGTTCCAGCAATAACAAATATGTTTTCTTAACCTTTTTTTATTTCTTTATTTTTAAAAAGGCAAAAGTGGATGTTTCAAATTTTTATATTTTCAATTTATTTAATTTCTTTTAACTTAATAAAACCCTACCATGAACTTTTTCCCCCCTTTAAACCTGTATATATGTACATGTAGTGCAGTGTCAGTGTGTTAATATATTCACCTCCCGCCCCCTTCTCCGGTATCCAGCTCCGCTCCTCTTCTCAGTGACGTCACCGCTCTTCAGACTGTCCGGGTCACTCTGTACTCTATGCGTGAGCTGGAGGTCTCTTTCACAATGTAAATCTATTTAGTCTCATTCTGACGCGCGATAGATTTATAGTATAAAGGCGGTGACGTCACTCAGGAGAAGAGTGGAGCCGCACTGGATACCGGAAAAGATGGCGATAGGTGGGTATAATAACACACTGACACCACAGTGTACACAGATACACAGGTTTAGGGAAAAAAGTTAAAGGGAGGGCTTCTTTAATTATTTAGTCCCCTTAGGGAACGTAAACCTGCGATCCACAGTACTGCAGTGTTTAGCGTGGATCGTGGTTTTCTAAGGCACTCAGCCTGTGGCTAGGCTTCACTTTTACTAATAGCAGATCTGCACCAAGTGGCCATTTTCAGATCATTTTACGGGTGTAATTCATGTAAGATGAACGTTTTGCATCCACTGTATGTAATATAGACATAAAGTAAGTATTACCATTTATATATGGGTTATATTATACATGGGCTATCTGGTATGACCACTTTCTTTGTAACTCATATATGGCCGCAGTAATGTTACTGACATCACCGCCCTCGACGGGTCACACAGAGCGCAGCCTGACCTGGAGTGACCTATCAAGCTCCGTTCTCAGAATGAGACTCCATAGGTTTTACTACAGAATCTGTGGACGTCGTGGGAATGCCATGGATTGTCTCTTGCCTTTATTTAACCCCTTACTGCCAGCTGACAGGATAGTACGTCATCTGGCAGTATCCCCCGCTTTGAGGTGGGCTCCGGCGGTGAGCCCACCTCAAAGCCGCGACATGTCAGCTGTTCTAAACAGCGGACATGTGCCCGCAATAGGCGTGAGCGGAATCGCGATCCACCCACGCCTATTAACTAGTTAAATACCGCTGTCAAAGCTGACAGCGGGCATTTAACTAGCGCTTCCGGCCGCCGGGCCCGGAAATGAGCGCATCACGACCCCCATCACGTGATCGGGGGTCGGCGACACGTTGCCTTGACAACCAGAGGTCTCAGAGACCTCTATGGTTGTTGCCGGCATATTGCTGTGAGCGCCGCCCGCTGGTCGGCGCTCATAGCAATGCAGTAAATCTGCTACATATGGGCGATCTGCTTATCGCCCATATGTAGCAGAGGCGATCGCGCTACGGCAGCAGAGGCTATTGAAGCATGCCAAAAGTAAAAGAAAAAAAGAGTTTAAAAATAAAAAAAAACATAAAAGTTTAAATCACCCCCCTTTTGCCCCAATCAAAATAAAACAATAAAAAGAAATATCACACATACACATATTTGGTATCACCGAGTTCAGAATCGCCCGATCTATCAATAAAAAAAGGATTAACCCGATCGCTAAACGGCGTAGTGAGAAAAAAAAATCATAACGCCAGAATTACGTTTTTTGGTCGCCACGACATTGCATTAAAATGTAATAACGGGCGATCAAAAGAACATATCTGCACAAAAGTGGTGTCATTAAAAACGTCAGCTCAGCACACAAAAAATGAGTCCTCACCCGGCCGCAGATGCCGAAAAATGGAGACGCTATGGGTCTCGGAAAATGGCAAGTTTTTTTTTTTTTTAGCAAACTTTGGAATTTTTTTTCACCACTTAGATATAAGAGAACCTAGACATGTCTGGTGTCTATGAACCCGTAATGACCTGAGAATCATAATGGCAGGTCAGTTTTAGCATTTAGTGAACCTAGTAAAAAAGCCAAACAAAAAACAAGTGTGGGATTGCACTTTTTTTGCAATTTCACCGCATTTGGATTTTTGTTTCCCGTTTTCGAGTACACTACATGGTAAAACCAATGGTGTTGTTCAAAAGTACAACTCGTCCCGCAAAAAATAAGCCCTCACATGGCCATCTTGACGGAAAAAATAAAAAAAGTTATTGCTCTGGAAAGAAGGGGAGCGAAAAACGAAAAAAGCTCCGGGTGGGTTAATTAATCCTCTCTTTTTATGTCTTTCAGGTTGCCATTTGCGGACTACATCGGAATCCTTGGACTACTTCGGACCAGCATGGTTTTTTTTTTTATTAGTAAATTGGTGAATCAGAGACTCGGGAAGTGTTTTTTTTTAATAAAATTTGTGTTTTTTTCCTTTTAACTTACTGATTTAGTAATGGGGGTGCGTGATAGATGCCTTTCCAATACTAACCCCTAGGCATGGTGCCAACTGACACTACACAGCTGATATCAACCCCTAAAAGTATTACCCCGCTTGCCAACGCACAAGGACAATTGAGAAGAGCCAGGCAAAGTGCCAGAACTGGCTCATCCAATGTGATGCGTCAATTATGGGGGGCTGCAGGCTGATATTTTAAGATTGGGAAGGGATCAAAATATATGGACCTTCCCAGCCTAATATCAACTAACAGCTGTCTGCTTTACTTTAGCTGGTTATCAAAAATGGGGAGACCCCATGTCATTTTTTTTTAATTATTTATTTAGTTTACAGAAGTGACCTAGGAGTCAGAGAAGCGCCCAGGCGTCTTCCCCATGCTGTTCCCATTCCATTTAAGAACTGTTTCCATCTATTTCAGCGATTTTCCTGTCCCCCCACCTGCTAGGGTCTTTGGAAAAGCTGTTTGAGCTTCCAATTGACTTTCATTATACTTGTTACTCGAGTCCCGCCCATCTGGGCATCCGACCTGCTTGACTGGAGTACCATGCACTCGATCATCACTACTAGTTGTCAGAAAAGGGGCAACTTGGGCAAAATGTAACAAGATGTTGCACGATGCCCTAATTTGGAGAAAATGTCGTTTACACAGTCTTTGTGGTGCATGGTTCTTATGCATTTAAATCTGGAGCGAGTTGTATTCGGTTATCTTCATCAGTCCCGTAGAAGGTAAGTGAAGCAGTCGTCATGCATGTGCACTGCCACCCCTATCAGACAGGAATTGGTCACCAAGTTTATGCAATTTAATCTGAATACAGCATAAAATATGGACAGAGACCCCTGCCGCATCACTGCTTGACAGCTTTCTGTTTACACTGTACATAGGCAGAAAGCTGCCAATCAGTTGTTGGGAAGCCAAAAATCATGAATATCAACGATAATAAAGGAGGAATTTATCACTGAGAGGACTAGCAGAGATGCTGCAGATAATGGAGTGTTTTATGAAACTACAGAAAGAAGCTAAGTGGCTAAGTAAGTGACACATCGCTGTAATCGGGGTCTTGGTCCCCTACATCATGGTGATCTCAGCTGGGGCAGCAAGAACCTGGTGACAGAGTCTCTAATATGTTTATGATCATTCCTTATGTCATCCCAATTTGGGCTTAAAAATTGTATCTGTGCGGGACTTAAAGTTGGCCAAAAAAAAAAGAGGAAAACTTTCAGGTTGGCAGCCCTAGTTCAGAAGCACATGACGCGGAGCAGTTAAAATTTGCCATGAGAACATATGATTATAAGCTTGATCTCTCACCTTAGCTGTCAAATATTCTTCCATTGAGGGTTCATGGTTGGTGAAATTATTAAAACTTGGACAGGCACACGGTAGTGACATCAGTCTTGGAAGAGTGATATCATCGTGGCAATGGGCCATATTTTATTCCACTAATTCTCAAGTCCTAATAAAAACAGAAAGGCTAAAGCTAAAGAAATAACTGTAATATGAAGAAATAACCCTACAAAACAGGTGGATCATCATCAGAACCACGGCTGCAAAGAAAACAATGACTTTACCTTGGTCGCTGGCAGAGACGGCACGCACCGATGGCGAGTCAGTAGCATACCACACATTTAGAAATTACATTTTCAGCACATATTAATAAGACAATTATTTCTTTCTGGAAGAAATTGCTGAAAAAAAAAAAAGAAGACGGATGTGTCATGTCTGGCATCAAGCTCCTAAATCAAATCTGAATGAATGGAAACTTTTTGTAATGTTATTTTTTAGGCCCTGTAGATCGGACTTGATGTTTTAACAGTGACACCAGCAGCGGGAGCAGAGGTGCAGCGCACTAGTGAGGTGTTGCAGACCCTTCCGAGGTTGACGGTTTGCACACAATCAGTCCCTCAGGCTGTGCGTCATTCGATTGCATTTGATCCGGAGAGGTCAGAGATAGCTGAACAGTAGGTTAGAGTTACAGCAAACTCAGCCGCAGCCAATGAAAAAAAGCACGGCAAAAAAATGTGTATAAATAGAAATTTATATAAAAAGACATTTTCAGAAACCCTGTTACGGAAGTCTTACGTTAATGAGAATCTGTCAACTCCAAAAAAAATGTTATATACCTGCAAATATAGTGATAGTCTGCATTTAAATCACGTCTGGTCGGCTCACTGGAGCAGCAGCTGAAGGGAGAAAATGAAGTTATCTTCTCCCTGCAGCCACTCGCTTGCAGTATCGGGGCGGTGCATGGAGTGGTTACAATCATTACACATGCGTAATCTTTCCCCCCAAACCCTGACAGCCTGCTCTGCACACACACACTGCACGTATAGGCTGCAGAGCAGAATGTCAATCAATGTGCAGGAGTGTGATGATCGTGTGGTGAACCGTGATGGCACTGCCCCGATGAAAGCAGGCGGCAGTGTAACATAATTTAAATGCTATTTACTATCAGATTACCACTAAATCTACAGATAAATAGCAGTTTCGGAGGTGACAGATTCCCATCAATGGCGGATCCTGCAATCAGCATCCTCACCTATTGGCCAGAGTTGAGAACAGTTAGAAAGTTTATTTTTTCCGGAGGACCGGTCTTCTCTATGAATTCACAGACAACCAATAGATTTTAATGGGCAGTGTATAATGCCTAGTTTTCCCTGCGGTGATGCTGAAGGGAAACTGAACACTAAGCTTCTCTATCGATAACAGGAATAATTTGTGTTCTGTTATTTTCCAGGGAACCTTCTAATTAACCCCTTCATGACTGGAAGTATTTTCATCTTTGCATTTTCATTTTTTTACTCCCCTTCTTCCCAGAGCCATAACTTTTAATTTTTCGGTCAAAATGGCCGTGTGAGGGCTTGTTTTTTTGCAGCACGAGTTGCACTTTTGAACTACACCATTGGTATTAACATATTGTGTACTGGAAAATGAGAAAAAAAAATCCAAGTGCAGTGAAATTGCAAAATAAAAGTGCAATTCCACATTTGTGTTTTATTTTGCTTTTTTACTATATTCACTAAATGCTAAAACTGACTGCCATTGATATGGAAATTTAATTAGGATAAAAATATCCTTCAGTGTTTGCTGCTTGCCATGTCCAAATCTCTATATAATGTCTTCTTTGAGCGCTCAGAACGAAATGAAAACTGTCCACAACGCAAGTGTCAGTATAACAGTTTGTCAAAGACATACATTTATTATTCATTCAAGGTTTTATACGTTTACAAAAAGGGGCTGGTTAGTCAATTAACATACAATTAAAAGCTGCTAGATCATTGGCTGTTCTAGTTTAAATATGATAATCATGATAAAAGAGCTGAAGTTGCAGAATTATTGTTTTATATTCTTGTGACCTAGTTGTCTTGCATAACTATAATGTAAACAACAGATATCTAATAGGACTTTTTGTACTTCATGCATTTGTTCCTTATGAAGGCCTTATGAAGGCCAGATTTCTTTAAAACGACTGATTATAGCTGGCCTAGAAATATGTGAGCACAGGGTTTTTTAGCAAGTGAGATCTATCTAACTGTGAACTGTGAATACATATATGTGAATATACTTTGAATATATGGAATACATATATATTTCCATGACAGTCCCCCCTTAGATACCACTTGCCCTAAAAACCTGCTCCTGGCCCAAAGCGCTGCAACTCTTTTGTGCTGCCGGCGGGTTGAGAATATGCCTAGCGCATGTCTCCCCCACCGAATACAGACTTTTCGCAAATGGGCGGTCAGGAGGACTGTCCCTGACGGGGGTTTATGTGTTTGCAATCATAATCTCATAGTTGATAGGATGTTTCATCAAGGATGTGTATTCTCAGTCTGGAGGTAGTTCGGAGATCTGGTCAAGCCAGGCAGTTCCATCCGGACTGGTGCGAGGTCCAAGATGGTGAGTGGCATCAAATTGGTTGTCTCCTGAACAGTTTTTTCCATTATCCTGCGGATACAAGGAATAACACAGCAACCAGTAATTAATGCAAAAATGAGAACCCCCATAATGGCTGTCCCAACCTGTGCCAACATTTTCTGCCACCCACTCATCCACCCAAAGTATCGATCCCATGGGTCAGTGACACCTGAGTTCTGTTTCAGTTCCTCTGATAACTCAGTAAGTTTCTGTATTGCCATTGTGACTTTACCATTTGGGCCAGTGTTGTCTGGGATGTAGGTGCAACAGGTGTCTTTGATCATTTTGCAAACACCTCCTTTCTCAGCTAGAATCATATCCAAAGCCATTCTATTCTGGAATGCCATAATGGAAGTGGGGCCTAAATGTGCTGCCAAACCTTTTACAGCATCTATGGTGAAGTTAACAAATCTCTGCTGGTTATAATAGATGTAATTTATCCAATCAACATTTTTGTTTATAGTTACTAGTGGCAATAGTGACTCAAATCCTGCTTTAACTTGGTCTCTGGCCTTGAACTCATCAAGTAGGTCATCTGTCTGGTCAGTCAGAGCATCCACGACATCCTTCATGGCTTAGGTGTCTCTCCTGGTACGGGAGCTTCCTTGCAATGCGATACGTGGATCCAAACAGGCTTTCCCTCTAGTTACACAGAGATTGGTGTCATCTGGGGCTCTTGGACAGGATCATCAAATCTGGCAGTGAGGAGAAAAACTCGAGAATGGACATTAGTTTTTGACCAATTCAATTACATAAGTGTTATGATTTGGTAGCTGAGAAGAGCAGGCAAAAAAGGCAATACACCAGAGAGGTTGGAATCTATGGGATTGCAGTACCCTGACTAACCACCACAACTAAAGGCAGCCGTGGAGCGTTCCTACGTTGGTCCTAGACGCCTCGTCACAGCCTGAGAAGCTAACTACACCTAAAGATAGAAAAAGGAAAGCTATCTGCCCCGGAGCAGATCCCCAAAGAACATAGGAAGCCCCCAAACATGTAATGGCAGTTAGACAAGAGGAAATACAGACACAGACAGAAAATAGAATGAGCAAACGCTGGGGCCCAATCTGTCTAGATAGAAAAGGATAGGAAAGGCACTTACTACAATCCCAAAAAACCCTGAAAAGTACCAACTCTACTAATTACAAAAACACCTGAGATCACACGACCTCTACCACCTAAATTAGTTCTCTGGTGTAACAAAAACTAAACAGCAACCACTGAAAAAACTGGAAAAGGCAAATGAACAAACAACAGTGGCTGAACTAAACTGCAAGCACCAAAAAACTAAAAGAAGAAAATGTCTTATCTGTTAGCAGAAGATGCAGGCACGAAACAGCTTTTCTGGGTCTCTGGGAGTGTGCCTTACGCTAAACACTGCAATTGGGAGTGTGTCATTCCATGGTTTGCGTGTCTCTTGGGCAATTTTTCAGCATTCTATTCTTAAGTGTTTTGTTCAGTTTTTCTACCTTCCTGCTGCTCTGGGGGTGGTAAGGAGTGTGTAGGCCTAAATCTGACCCTACTGCTAATCGGGTCTTGTGTGTCTTGCTGTGAATGCGGGTCCCTGATCACTTTCTATCATTTCTGGAGCCCCATATCTGCACACTATTTTCCGAAAGTAGCTTCGTTGCAGTAGTCTTTGCTGATTTGGAAAGCTTCTGTTCATCTTGAAAATACTTCTTTTGACCACAATGGCGTATTTGAATCCTTCACTTGGCGATATCTGGATGTGGTCTATCTGGATCCTTTTAAGCTGGTAGAGTGGTCTTTCCAGATGAGGTGAGGGGGACTTTCTTCCATACGTCCAGGCTTGCATTTGCCGCAGGTCAGACAGCTGCTGGTGAATTTGGCTGTTAGGGTGGAGATCCCTGAAGCGAACCAGTAAGCACCAATCAGATCATTCATCTGTGTCTTTGATATGTGGATGTGGGTCCATGTACCCATTGGACCACCATAGGGTGCATACTTTGTGGTGGGCAGAGTTTGAAGTCTATTATTGATAGCCTTCTTTCTTCACGTGTTGCTTTTTTCGCATTCAGCTCTTCTCCTTTTGGAGCTTGTTCTTGTAACTTCTTGAGCAGATTCCAGGACGTCTCTTTGTCAGGTTTCTTGTCTTCAGTCGTCATGTAGTAGCCGTCCGGCTCTACGACCTCTCCCACTTCTCCATGTTGTCTTCCTTTGGCTGCCATGTCCGCCATGTTATTGCCTCACGCCTCTTCTGTTCTCAGTTTTCCATGCACTTTGATTTTTCAAATTGCCACCATTTTGGAAGTTGTAGTATACCCAGTAGGTCCCTGAAGGCTCCATGATGCTTCACGGTTGTCCCGTTTGCTGTGATGAAGTCCCTTGTAGCCCAGATGGGTCTAAAGTCGTGTGCTATGCCATGCGAGTACCTGTAGTCCGTGTAGATGTTTGCAGTCTTGCCTTCTGCCATCTGGCAGGCCTTCGTCAGCGCTATCAATTCTGCTTCCTGGGCTGACAGGCTAGGTGACAGACTTCTGGACCACAGGATTTCTTGATTGCTGGTCACTGCACTTCCTGTGTTGAAACTTCTTCATCATCTGCAAATCTGGAGCCATCCAAGTATCCCCCCTTGGGAGTGGGAGTAGAGTGGCCGGGCTGAGGACTGTAGGTCTGGAGACGGTGACATTAGGAGACAAAGGCAATAGAGGCGCCACAAAGATGCCTGGCGGCGGGGAGATTACTGTTGGTTGAGCTTGATTGAAGATTGCCAAGATGTCATGTGGAGTGAGAGTTTCCAGTGGCTGTCCAAGAGTGATTTCAGCAACCTTGTCCAGGAGGGTGTGTGCTGCAGATACTGCCATCAGGCAGGAGGGTGCTCTTCTTGCAACTGGATCCAAGCGGGCTGAGAGGCAGCCTAAAAGTCTCTGTTTTCCCCCGTGAATCCATGCCAGGACTCCAGTAGCATGACCTTCTTTCTTCCATCAGGTAGACGGAAAGACTTTTCATAGTCAGGTAGGCCTGGTATTGGCGCTGAGACTGTGGAGTTCTTCCAATCTCCTGAATGGGTTGAAGGCTGCGTCTGATAGAAGGAGCGGGGTTGCGTTGATGCAAGCGCACAGAGGCTGCATTAGGACTGAGGCATCAGGGATCCAGGTTCTGCAATATGACACTAGACCAGGGAAGGCCTGCAGCATTCTTGGAGTTGTTGGGGGAGCCATCTTCTCCATAGTGGTCTCCCAGTCTTTTGACATGTGTTTCGTCTGGTGGGCAATACAGTGTCCCAGGGATGTAACTTGCTTCTGGCATCACTGGACTTTGTTCTTCCAGACCTTGCGTTGCTGTTCTTCCAGGTAGAGTAGGAGAGATAAGGAATAGGCTGTGCAGGTGTCGATGTCAACCACACAAAAGAGAAAGTCATCCACGTGTTGTAGAAGAGTGATTCTTGCATATTCTGCAATCCAGTTGACGAGGATGGAGGACATTGTCTTGGTGAAACTTGAAGGGCTTGTTTTGAGCATCTTGAGACAACACTGTCCATATGCACTGCACTGGTGCGTGAAAGCAGGCCTCCAGGTGGAGGGGAAACACTGAAAAAGGTACTGGCCAGGTTGATCACCGTGAATACCGTTGCGGTGACTGGGACTCTTGAGAGCAGAGTGTGATGGTTCAGCACTGTTGGGGTTTCAAATACCGTAGCCTCTTTCGCGGCCTCCAGGCCTTGCACCATTCTGAACTCAGTGGGGTTTACAGTCTTTTTCTTTACTGTGGAAAGCTGGGATTGATTTCGATGGGCGAGGCAGCCCAGTTTGGCCTTGTCCTTCAGTATGCGGCAGGGGACTCCCATCTGCTGGTGCAGAGCTGGCGGGAAAACAAGCCGTCTACTAGGATCCACATCATGAGAGATGACGACCAGCTGGCTTTCTTGTTCTCCACCAAGACAGTCACTGTGTTAGCACCTGCTCTGGTCACAGGGGGTCTTCTTGTTGGGACGTCTCCTTGAACGGCTGCTTTTTTCTCAGCACGGGCCATCAGTAGTTTCTTTTTCTCCAGCTCGGTCTCAGGTCAGTATTTGTGCACAAGTTTGAAGAGCTGAGTGGCCTTTTTCCGGTCTAGGGCCCGGGTGAACTGGTTGATTGCAGGGGGCACCTCCTGGTGCTTGCAAAAGATGAACCTCTGGCGTTGGAGCTGGATGAGGTGTTGCCATTCCATGAAGCGAGTAGGGTCCTTCTTGAGTTGAATATCCTGGCCAATGTCAAAGTTCTCAGGCCGTCTTCTTAGGCGAGCTCACTTAGACCTTCAGTTGGTCAGAGACATCTTGACTCTGGGTGATGGAGTGGCTTTTCTGGTACTATGTCCAGCACCTCCTGTGATAGGTCTGCAGTGTGGTTGTTTGAGGTTCCTGTTTCTTCTTGGGTCAAGGGTGAAGAAAGTGTCATGGTCCCATCTTCCTGGAACACTCTGGTCCACTCCCAATAGGTTGAGGTTGCAGGTTTTTTTTTTTACACAACAAACTGGGACATGATGGAGTGTTCTGGCTGAGTCCACACGCTCAGGGGCTTCATAATCTGGAAATATCTGACTTGACCATCAATTCCCATGCAGGAAGCAGAAGATTCTGATAGGTAGGTGAGGTTGCGGAGTTCCACAAGAAAAGATCTGACTACGCCATCCACTCTCAGGATATTGGTCCCACTGGTGGGGTTCCCTGTGGACTTGGTGTGCTCCTGTCCTATGGACGGGGTTCTTCACTGCTTTCTGTGTTTCTTCTTTTTCTGGGTGAAGTCAGTGTTCTGCACCGGTTTCAGAAATGACCAAACTCGCCACAGTTGTAACACTTGACATCCCTTCTGTCCCGGCGGGACTCAATCCTTTTTGCTACTGTGAGCAGGGTATCCATTGCTATTGACGTGTACTCAGGCCTGGCTGCTACCAGTGGTTTCCTGATTGGTTCTCTCAGTCCATGCACAAAGGCCTGTGCCAACATCCGTCTGTGTGTCTGATCATGGGTAATGAGGCCCAAATCTTGAAACACTTGCATTACTCTGTCATGGAACTTCTCCACAGACTCTGTCTTGTCTTGACTCGTGACATGTAGGCTGAGAGTTTGTCCTGTCAGTCTGCTTTTGGCCCATTCTCTGAGTTGCTCAATTAGCTTTGGTCCTGTCTCCCAGGCATACGCATCTAACTCTGCTGGAAGCTTGAAGTGTTCTCTCATAATTGGCCAGAATGCATCACCTGCTTTTATTTCCATTACGGTCCAGAGATCAGTCCAGGCTGCTGCATACGTTCGCTGGATCTGCTGCATTTTTTGGCAAAATGGCATGGGGTGTATCCCTGGGTCTGGCAGCATACTGATCACCTGGCTTGGGATGAAGGGCTCATAGGATGGTGCCTCTACCTGTCCCTGCTCTATTGGTGCTTGTGTGTTTTCTTCCCTAGTATTGGGCAGCATGTGTGACGTTGCATCTTCATCTTCATCAGATAAGAAGTGACATGGTGTACTTGGTGCATACACTGGGTGAGATTTGGGCTTTAAAGTTGTCTTGCTGCATGGAGATTTCCCACTTCCTTGCTGAGGCTGCGGTGGATCAGTGTCATGGTTCCATGCTGGCAGCCCTGCTCGGCACTGAGGTTCCTCATTTGTCTCTGTAGCTATACCACCCCCCTGTGAAGCCCTAGCTGTGGACTGTTGTGTCTGGGGGCTACATGTAGCGTTTTGTGTAGGGAGATTTGCACTTTCTTCTCCTGATATAAGACTGGCAATGTTTGTACTGTGCCCTGTGCTGGAGACACTGAATACAGGGACACCACATTGCTTGGATTGGGCATTGACCCAGTTGATAACGAAGCAGAAAAAAGAGGAAGAGAAGGGAGGTGTGAGGGAGGAGCGAGAGAAAGAGGAGGGGAGGGAGAGAAGAGTGAAAGGGGGAAAAGAGAGAAAGATGGAGGAGAGAGAGAGAGAAAGATGGAGGGGGAGAAGTAGAAGAAGATTTGAGAGTTGGAGAGGAAGAGATAGTAGAAGAGGAAGATGAAGAAAATGGATGTGTCAGAGATGTGATGGAGGGAAAAGAAGGAATGAGAGGGATGGCAGCGAGGAAAGAGGAGAAAAGTCTGAAGAAGAAAGAGAAAGGGACTGAGAGAAGAAAAAGGAGAGGGTGTCCCCCCTGTGACTCTTGAGAGGGGATGGTTGAAACAAAAATGCCTTCTCCCTGTGGAGAGAGGCGGGGAGCGTTTTTTCCCTGTACAAGGCTCCTTACTCAATGAGAGCACCTGTCCCGTGTCTCCACATGATGGACATGTGATGTGTGTGACTCTGAATTCTGCTCTTGTGACATGTCAGTGATCTTTTTCTCACAGATGATTTAACACCTTTTCAAACTTATTCACATATAAAAAAAAATCACTTCCTGGTCCGTTCAAATTAACTTGCTGTATCTTTTACACGATGCACCGCTGCTCTTTTATAGCAGATGGTAATCTAATAACAAATTTTCCCGTTACCTTTCAAATAACAAAAAAAACAAGTAAAAACATTTCATTATGCAGCGTAAAGGCTGCCTGTCTATTTGCTTCTCACGTACTGTGTCTATTCCAAAAACCTATTCAACAAAGGTGATTTAAAAATCTGAAAACTGCTGCACTCTGGTTCTGTTTGTCAACGCCGAATGCCCGACGGGAGGGGCTACTCAAACCGCTGCGTAGTTTGTGTCTGCTCTCTCCCTCAGCCTGTAATTTTCCTTATCTGTTGAGTGACCTTGTTCTTAAGGGTATGCCACACTAAACAATATCGCTAACGGGATCGCTAAAAAACGTCACTATTTAGCGATCCCGTTAGCGATATTGTTCAGTGCGGCAGCTTCCAGCGACGAGCTTCCTGCTGTGATCTCGCTCGTCGCTGGAATCGCTCCGGACCCTATTTCATCGCTGGCGCTCCCGCTGGGTAAGTATGTAATCGCTGTGTGGCACCTTTTCTTAGCGATTTAGCGGTACTTTTGTACCGCTAAAGTCGTTAAGAAGATCGCTAACGGCGATAGCGTCGTTAACTATATCGCTAAATGCGGCAGCATTTAGCGATATAGAAACAATCCCGCTAGCGATCTCATTAGTATGCAACGCTAACGAGATCGCTAGCGGGATTGCTTAGTGTGGCAGTACCTTAAAGCAAGCTTGTAGAAAAAAAAAAAAAAAAAAATGGCTGGAGAAATAAAACTCTAAAATAAATTGCTTAGAAGAAAAAAATCTCTTCAAAGTTATTTAAAAATGTATTTAAAAGAAAACTTTAAAAATAAAAGTTAGATTTAGTAAAAAAAAAAAAAAAAACCTCTAGAAAAAGAAAACAAAAAAATAAATTCACCAAAAAGGGGAGAAAAAAAAAACCGTATTACTCATAAAACTCTGAAAAACAACCCTTGTTACTAAAACAGCTAATTAAAAAAACAGAAAAGAGGTGGAAAAATTGATTGTAAAATAATAAAAACAAAAAGAAAAGTACTGTAAAACTTCTGTCTGGTAGCGTAGGTTTTTTTTCCTACCGCTCTCTGGAATGTCAGCTGGCTGCTGCCAGCACTTCCCCCCTCCCTTCTATCTCTGCTTGCTGTCTCTCCAGACACTGAAATCACGTAACAAAAAAAAAAATATTATTATTCCTCAGAATAGCAAAAAAATGAATATAGTTCAGTCTGAATGCCTGATAATTTTCACGTTAAAACCTGTAGCCAAAAAACTAGCTTAAAAAAATAAAAATCAAAGCCAAGAAACAGATGTGACAACATGATTAGCAGAGGAGGGGGGTCAAAGGGGTTTTCTCGCTGCTGCAGCCAGCACACTGCTCTGAATGAGATACTGACAGAGCGCACGGAGATGTGATTTAAAGCGACAGTATCTGATACAGACAGTTGACATGTACAAATGAGACAGACACCCGGGAGAATACGAATCCCTCTTTTGATGATCTGTGACACATACAAGCTGCTCTGGTAACTGGTAACTCACCAATTGCACTGAGCGCGGTGAGGCTCAAGGTTCTATCGCTCTCTGTACCGTACGCCCTGGCCGGTGCGCCGGTCACAATAATCTGCAATAGCCTTCATCAAAATTCTCACTATCCACGTCTGATTTGACTGGGATGGCCTCCCGGTGCGTGGACGATTATTGTGAGAACTTATCCAAACAAAGCTTCTGCCCTTTACGTCTGATTTGACTGGGATGGCCTCCCAGTGCGTGAAAGTTTACTGCAGAAACTTAACCGAACAAAGCCCTCGCTTCCACAACTGGATTTTTTTTTGGGATAACTTCCCTCCAATATGTGAAGAATATCTGCGTGGACTTATCCAAAACAAAGCTCCCGCCCTCCACGTCTGATTTGACTGGGATGGCCTTCCGGTGCGTGAAAGTTTACTGCGGGAACTTATGCAGCAATTTGTCTTTTGCTATACAGCCCCCAGAAATCAGCAAGCAAAAACACAGTCACTGTTCCAACTTTCTCCCGGTTCACATAAAAACATATAAAGCACAGCAGCAAACAACTCGGCTTATATCCCAGGGCTTTTGGATAAGGGTATGGACTTTTTACACAACCTGGGAATGCGGTGATGACCACGTCCGACCGGCTGGAAGTGTAGGCTAAGACTAGGCACAGGGAACATTCAGGTAAGATGACAAAGTTTTCTTACCTTACTGATGGAGCTGCAGTCTCCGTCCCGTGTGCCAAGGCCAGTGCCAACACCCCCGTCTCTCCGGTCGGCCGGGTCCTCGTGCGTTTCGTCCAATACCCCGCGTGCAGGCGCCAACTGATATGGAAATTTAATTAGGATAAAAATATCCTTCAGTGTTTGCTGCTTGCCATGTCCAAATCTCTATATAATGTCTTCTTTGAGCGCTCAGAACGAAATGAAAACTGTCCACAACGCAAGTGTCAGTATAACAGTTCGTCAAAGACATACATTTATTATTCATTCAAGGTTTTATACGTTTACAAAAAGGGGCTGGTTAGTCAATTAACATACAATTAAAAGCTGCTAGATTATTGGCTGTTCTAGTTTAAATATGATAATTATGATAATCATGATAAAAGAGCTGAAGTTGCAGAATTATTGTTTTATATTCTTGTGACCTAGTTGTCTTGCATAACTATAATGTAAACAACAGATATCTAATAGGACTTTTTGTACTTCATGCATTTGTTCCTTTACGAAGGCCTTATGAAGGCCAGATTTCTTTAAAACGACTGATTATAGCTGGCCTAGAAATATGTGAGCACAGGGTTTTTTAGCAAGTGAGATCTATCTAACTGTGAATACATATATGTGAATATACTTTGAATATATGGAATACATATATATTTCCATGACACCATTAAGTCCTTACGAGTTCACAGACACCAAAAATGTCTAGGTTCTAAGTGGTAAAAAAAAAATTCCAAAGTTTGTTTAAAAAAAAAAAAAATTGCGCCATTTTCTGTAGCGTCTACATTTTTCGTGATCTCAGGCTGGGTGAGGGCTTATTTTTTTGTGCGCCGAGCTGACATTTTAATGATACAATTATGGTGCAGATAGGATCTTTTAACCCCTTAATGACCAAGCCATTTTGTAGGTTAATGACCGGGCCAATTTTTACAATTCTGACCACTGTCTCTTTATGAGGTTATAACTCTGGAACGCTTCTACGGATCTTAGCGATTCTGAGATTGTTTTCTCGTGACATATTGTACTTCATGATAGTGGTAAAATTTCTTCAATATAACTTGCGTTTATTTATGAAAAAAACGGAAATATGGCAAAAATTTAGAAAATTTTGCAATTTTCAAACTTTTAATTTTTATGCCATTAAATCAGAGAGATATGTCACAAAAATTAGTTAATAAATAACATTTCCCACATGTCTACTTTACATCAGCACAATTTTGGAACCAACATTTTTTTTTGTTAGGAAGTTATAAGTGTTAAAAGTTGACCAGCGATTTCTCATTTTTCCAACAAAATTTACAAAACCATTTTTTTAGGGACCACCTCACATTTGAAGTGAATTTGAGGGGTCAATATGACAGAAAATACCCAAAAGTGACACCATTCTAAAAACTGCACCCCTCAACGTGTTCAAAGCCACATTCAAGAAGTTTATTAACCCTTTAGGTACTTCACAAGAATTGAAGCAATGTGGAAGGAAAAAATGAACATTTAACTTTTTTTCCCAAAATTTTTCTTTCGACACAATTTTTTAAAATTTTGTCAAGGGTATCAGGAGAAAATGAACCACAATATTTGTTGTACAATTTCTCCAGAGTACACCGATACCCCATGTGTGGGGGTAAACCACTATTTGGGCGCATGGCAGAGCTCGGAAGGGAAGCAGCGCCATTTGACTTTTTTGGCTGGAATTGAGATTGGACGCCATGTCGCATTTGGAGAGTTCCTGTGTGCCTAAACAGTGGAAACCCCCCACAAGTAACCCCATTTTGGAAACTAGACCCCCCAAGGAACTTACCTAAATGTGTTGTGAGAGCTTTTAACCCCCAAGCGCTTCACAGAAGATTATAACGTAGAGCCGTAAATTAAAAAATCATATTTTTTCCACAAAAATGATCTTTTCATCCCAATTTTTATTTTCCAAAGGATAAAAGGACCCCAAAAGTTATTGTGCAATTAGTCCTGAGTACGCTGATACCCCATATGTGGGGGTAAACCACTATTTCGGCGCATGGCAGAGCTCGGAAGGGAAGCAGCGCCATTTGACTTTTTTGGCTGGAATTGAGATTGGACGCCATGTCGCATTTGGATAGTCCCTGTGTGCCTAAACAGTGGAAACCCCCCACAAGTAACCCCATTTTGGAAACTAGACCCCCCAAGGAACTTACCTAAATGTGTTGTGAGAGCTTTTAACCCCCAAGCGCTTCACAGAAGATTATAACGTAGAGCCGTAAATTAAAAAATCATATTTTTTCCACAAAAATGATCTTTTCATCCCAATTTTTATTTTCCAAAGGATAAAAGGACCCCAAAAGTTATTGTGCAATTAGTCCTGAGTACGCTGATACCCCATATGTGGGGGTAAACCACTATTTGGGCGCATGGCAGAGCTCGGAAAGGAAGCAGCGCCATTTGACTTTTTTGGCTGGAATTGAGATTGGACGCCATGTCGTATTTGGAGAGCCCCTGTGTGCCTAAACAGTGGAAACCCCCCACAAGTGACCCCATTTTGGAAACTAGACCCCCCAAGGAACTTATCTAGATGTGTGGTGAGAGCTTTGAACCCCCAAGGGCTTCACAGAAGGTTATAACGTAGAGCAGTAAAATTGAAAAAATCATATCTTTTCCACAAAAATGATCTTTCCACCCCCAATTGTTATTTTCCAAAGGGTAACAGGACCCCAAAAGTTATTGTGCAATTTGTCCTGAGTACGCTGATAACCCATATGTGGGGGTAAACCACTATTTTGACGCATGGCAGAGCTCGAAAGGGAAGGAGCGCCTTTTTCAAATGCAGACTTTGATGGAATGGTCTGCGGGTGTCATGTCACGTTTGGAGAGCCCCTGATGTGCCTAAACAGTAGAAACCCCCCACAAGTGACTCCATTTTGGAAACTAGACCCCCCAAGGAACTTATCTAGATGTGTGGTGAGCACTTTGAACCCCCAAGTGCTTCACAGAAGTTTATAACGTAGTCGTGAAAATAAAAAAATCATATTTTTTTCCACAAAAATAATCTTTTTGCCCCCAAATTTTTATTTTTTTAAGGGAACAGGAGAAATAGGACCCCAAAAGCTATTGTGCAATTTGTCCTGAGTACGCTGATATCCCATATGTGGGGGGGAACCACTATTTTGACGCATGGAAGAGATCGGAAGGGAAGGAGCACCGTTTTTAAATGCAGACTTTGATGGAATGGTCTGCGGGTGTCATGTCGCGCTTGGAGAGCCCCTGATGTGCCTAAACAGTAGAAACCCCCCACAAATGACCCCATTTTGCAAACTAGACCCCCCAAGGAACTTATCTAGATGTGTGGTCAGCACTTTGAACCCCCAAGGGCTTCACAGAAGTTTATAACGTAGAGCCGTGAAAATAAAAAAATCATATTTTTTTCCACAAAAATGACCTTTTTGCCCCCAAATTTTTATTTTTCTAAGGGTAACAGGAGAAATAGGACCCCAAAAGCTATTGTGCATTTTGTCCTGAGTACGCTGATACCCCATATGTGGGGGGGAACCACTGTGATCGCCTTACTGCGATCTTTGGGAGGCACAATGAACAAATCTACAAAAGGTGAAGAATTGGTTTTCTTTTTACGCCGTTCCTCGTGCGGTATTAGTGATTAGGCGACTTTATTCCTCGGATTGGTGCGATTACAGCGATACCAGATTTATACCCTTTTTTCATGTTTAGCTTCTGTCACACTCTAAAAGACTCTTTTTTTTGGAATAATTTTTTGTAAGAAATTTTTGCATCGCCGTATTTTGAGAGCTATAATTTTTCCATATTTCGGCCGACAGAGTTATCTGTGGGCTTATTTTTTGTGGGACGAGCTGACGTATTTATTGGTACCATATTCGGGCACATAACGTTTTTTGATCGCTTCCTATTCCGATTTTTGTGGAAGCAGAATGAACAAAAACCAGCAATTCAGGAATTGTTTTTTTTTTTCCCTCCGTTCCGCGTGTGGTAAAATTGATAAAGGAGCTTTATTCTTCGGATCACTACGATTACAGCGATACCTCATTTATATATTTTTTTTTATGTTTTGGCGTTTTTTACACAATGAAAAGTTTTATAGTAAAAATAATTATTTTTGCATCAGTTTATTCCGCGAGCTATAACTTTTTTATTTTTTCGCTGATGATGCTGTATGGTGGCTTGTTTTTTGCGGGACAAGATGACGTTTTCAGCAGTACCATGATTATTTATATCTGACTTTTTGATCGCGTGTTATTGCACTTTTTCCAAGCGGTATGATGATACCGCTTGGAAAAAGTATAATTTACTACTTTTTTGTTTTTTTTTTATTTACGGCTTTCACTGAAGGGGTTAACTAGGGTTACGCTTTTATAGATGGGATTTTTACGGATGTGGCGATACCTAACATGTGTATTTTTTTTGTTTTTTATTTTTTTTATTACATAAAAATGTGTATTTTTTAGGGGATTTTTTTAAAATTATTTTTTAATATTTTTTTTACAATTTTTTTAAAAAATTTTTTTTTTTTAACTTGTCCCTTTATGGGACTTTCACTTTTTTTTACTTTTTATTGCAGTTACAATGCATTGCAATGCTCCAGCATTGCAATGCATTGTACCTATGGGGAAAACTGCTGTGACATGATCACAGCAGCTTCCCGTAGCTAAATGACCTGGAGGTTGTCATGACAACCCCCGGGTCATCAAGGCAGAGATCGGGCCCTGCAAATACATTGCAGGGCGCCGATCTGAGGCAGAGGGAGCTCCCGACCCTCTGCCTCCCCCCTGAACTCTGCGATCGCTGGATCGCAGCAGTCAGGGGGTTAACAGCCAGGGGCGGTGGGGGCTCCGCTCCTGGCTGTCAGTGCAGGAAGCCTGGCCACTGCAGCGCCAGCTCCTGCACTGATCGCGCTGGAGAAGCTGAAATTTCAGCTTCTCCTGCACGATCGCTGCTGTGTTTGGTCAGTCAGATTGACCAATCACAGCGCTGTGGGTGCGGGGACCGACGGCAAAGGTCCCCGCACCGCTTGCCGTGCCTGTCAGCTGTCTGTGACAGCTGTCGGCACTGATCTACCACTGCGTGTTTACATGCAGTGGTAGATCAAAGGCATGACGTGCACAGTCCCTCCTGGTGCCGGAACTGGCACCTTGCCATGACGGACTGTGCACGTCAGTGGACATTAAGGGGTTAATCGCCCGTTATTGCATTTTAATGCAATGTTGCGGAGACCAAAAAAAAGTAATTCTGGCATTTTGACTTCTTTTCTCGTTACGCCGTTTAGCGATCAGGTTATTTTTTTTTTAGATTGGTAGACGGGCGATTCTGAAAGTGGTGATACCAAATATGTGTATTTTGATTATTCTTTTTTTACTGTTTTATTTTTGAATGGGACAAAAGGGGGTGATTTGAATTTTATATTTTATAAAAACATTTTTTGAACTTTTGGCATGCTTCAATAGTCTCCATGAGAGACTAGAAGCTCATAACCCAATCGGCTTCTGCAACATACAAGCGATGATCAGAACTTCTCTATGTAGCAGAATTACTGAGTCCCATAGATTTAACAACATCCTAACATATAAAAAAAACTGTGAATTTTCTGGAATAAGACTATTGGATTGCAGATATCAAGGTATCAATTTAATCACCTTTCTATGACCTACAGTACAGACCAAAAGTTTGGACACACCTTCTCATTCAAAGATTTTTCTCTATTTTCATGACTATGAAAATTGTAAATTCACACTGAAGGCATCAAAACTATGAATTAACACATGTGGAATTATACATTACACTTTACAAAAAAGTGTGAAACAACTGAAAATATGTCTTATATTCTAGGTTCTTCAAAGTAGCCACCTTTTGCTTTGATGACTGCTTTGCACACTCTTGGCATTCTCTTGATGAGTTCCAAGAGGTAGTCACCGGAAATGGTCTTCACTTCACAGGTGTGCCGTCAGGTTTAATAAGAAGGATTTCTGGCCTTATAAATGGGGTTTGGACCATCAGTTGTGTTGTGCAGAAGTCTGGTGGATACACAGCTGATAGTCCTACTGAATAGACTGTTAGCGGCTTTTTTCTTGCCATAATACAAATTCTAAGTAAAGAAAAACGAGTGGCCATTATTACTTTAAGAAATGAAGGTCAGTCAGTCCGAAAAATTGGGAAAACTTTGAAAGTGTCCCCAAGTGCAGTTGCAAAAACCATCAAGCGCTACAAAGAAACTGGCTCACATGAGGACCGCCCCAGGAAAGGAAGACCAAGAGTCACGTCTGCTTCTGAGGATAAGTTTATCCGAGTCACCAGCCTCAGAAATCGCAGGTTTACAGGAGCTCAGATTAGAGACCAGGTCAATGCCACACAGAGTTCTAGCAGCAGACATCTCTACAACAACTGTTAAGAGGAGACTTTGTGCAGCAGGCCTTCATGGTAAAATAGCTGCTAGGAAACCACTGCTAAGAACAGGCAACAAGCAGAAGAGACTTGTTTGGGCTAAAGAACACAAGGAATGGACATTAGACTAGTGGAAATCGGTGCTTTGGTCTGATGAGTCCAAATTTGAGATCTTTGGTTCCAATCACAGTGTATTTGCGCAATGCAGAAAAGGTGAACGGATGGACTCTACATGCCTGGTTCCCACCGTGAAGCATGGAGGAGGTGGTGTGATGGTGTGGGGGTGCTTTGCTGGTGACACTGTTGGGGATTTATTCAAAATTGAAGGCATAGTGAACCAGCATGGCTACCACAGCATCTTGCAGCGGCAAGCTATTCCATCCGGGTTTGCGTTTAGTTGGACCATCATTTATTTTTCAACAGGACAATGACCCCAAACACACCTCCAGGCTGTGTAAGGGCTATTTGACCAAGAAGGAGAGTGATGGGGTGCTACTCCAGATGACCTGGCATCCACAGTCACCAGACCTGAACCCAATCGAGATGGTTTGGGGGGAGCTGGACCGCAGAGTGAAGGCAAAAAGGCCAACAAATGCTAAGCATCTCTGGGAACTCCTTCAATATTGTTGGAAGACCATTTCCGGTGACTACCTCTTGAAGCTCATCAAGAGAATGCCAAGAGTGTGCAAAGCAGTCATCAAAGCAAAAGGTGGCTACTTTGAAGTACCTAGACTATAAGACATATTTTCAGTTGTTTCACACTTTTTTGTTAAGTATATAATTCCACATGTGTTAATTCATAGTTTTGATGCCTTCAGTGTGAATGTACGATTTTCATAGTCATGAAAATACAGAAAAATCTTTAAATGAGGTGTCCAAACTTTTGGTCTGTACTGTACATGCCCATGTGACGGCTTAGAAAGGACGATCCTTCTGACAGATTCCCTTCAATTAAGGACAGTCCAAAGCATAAGTCTGTATCTGCAATTTTGAAAGGTTTTTTGGGGACAACAGCTATCAAAATGCCCTTTTCTAAAGTAAAAGAAAGTGTCACGTTACAGGAATCTCTGGGGCATTTTGTAATGCACTAGAGAAAATAAGGAGACCTTAGTCTGGAGAAGGCCCGACATGAGTTATTAACAGTTCTGAGATGTGTGACCAGGATAAATGCCATGGGGGTAGCTTTCAAGTAATACGTGTCCCCCTCAATTTTTCTACAGATGGTGCTGGGGATCAGATAAATGTGGAATCCCCCATATTCATACTGTACGCTGCAGGAGCATACTCTAATGACTTCTAACATCAGTCTCTCGTGCCTAATACTGTAACATTTTATGAAAACTTACTTTAAAATGCAATTTTAAGGCTCATTTACCACGAGTTAAGTTTTAGTTTATTTGCATTTTTTATTTGCAATTTAGTAAAGGTGGCACAGAACTGGTACTGTAAAATGCAGTTAAAATTGCGTAGCAGCAATTGACACATTGTGGCATGGACTCCACAAGATCTCTGAAGGTATCCTGTATCAGACACCAATATATCAGCAGTATCGGTCCCGCCTGTAAGTTGCTCAATGGGACCTTAATGGACCAGGCTTGTTTTTCAGCACATACCACAAACGCTTGATCACATTGAGGTCTGAGGACTTTGGTGGCCAAGTCAATACCTTGCTGCATTCACACAATTTTTTTTTATCAGACAGCACACAGACCTATTGAGTAGAATGGATGTATTCTCATTTTCGTTAAAATCACGGATCCGAGAATGAGATCCACGAAGCTCAAAGCATGCCATATTCTGATCCGATTTTGAGGATTAGAATAGGACATACTCAATGGGTACAATGGCTGTGCAATTAAAAATTCGGACAGCACACCAACACTTCACAGGGATGTGGGAATGCAGTACAGTAGTCAGCACGTTGGCTCAGTGGATAGCACTGCAGCCTTGCAGCGCTGGGGTCCAGGGTTCAAATCCCACCAAGGACAAAATCTGCAAGGAGTTTGTATGTTCTCCCCGTATTTGCGTGGGTTTCCTCCCACACTCCAAAGACACACTGATAGGGAGTCTAGATTGTGACAGTTGATGGTCTGTAAAGCACTGTGGAATTAATGGTGCTATGTAAGAGAGTCAAATAAATAATGCAGCTTTAAGAACAATATTATTAACCCCTTTCTGCCATTAGACGTACTATCCCGTCCAGGTGTCCTGGTACTTCAATCCCATTGACGGGATTGTACATCATACGCGATCAGCTGCGCTAACGGGGTGGAGCGCCATCGGGTGTCAGCCGATTCTCACAGCTGACACCTGGCACTAAGTGTCAGGACCGCTCCCGACACCTTAACCCCTAAAACATTGCGATCAAACAAGATCGCAGCATTCCGGAGCAGGCAGAGGGGCTGTCAGGTCAGCTCTGACAGCCCCCTGCCTTTGGATCGGAGACCCTGCATCATGACGCGGGGTTACCAGAGCTCAGAGACTACCTGTCATGCGCAGTGCTTGTCAGGAAGTATCTGAGGTTAGTTATAAATCCCTGCAGCGCTGACAGCTTATGTGGCATGCAGATTTGAATGCCATATAAGTGATCAGCCTGCAGAAAATGAGTGTCCGATAGTGGGACATAGTGTAAAAGTAAAAATTAAATACAACATTTTCTAATTAATTGTAAAAATATTTAAAATATATAAAAAAATCAATATTCTATCAATAAATATTTGAATAAAAAAATCTTAACAATAAAAGTACACATAATTAGTATTGCCGCGTCCGTAACAACCCAACCTATAAAACTGTCCCACTAGTTAACCCCTTTAGTGAACCCCATACAAAAAAACAAGGCAAAAAAACAATGCTTTATCATCATACCGCCGAAAAAAGTGGAATAACATGAGATCAAAAAGACGGATATACATAAGCATGGTACCGCTAAAAACGTCATCTTGTCTCGCAAAAAACAAGCCGCCAAAAAGCATCATCAGCGAAAAAATAAAAAAAACTTATAGCTCGCAGAATAAAGCGATGCAAAAAGAATTATATTTTATATATGTTATTGTATAAGCGCCGAAACATTAAAAAAAAGATATAAAAATCGTACTAACCCGAAGAATAAAACTACTTTATCAATTTTACCAAAAGCGGAACGGTATAAACGCCTCCCCAAAAGAAATTTGTGAATTGCTGGTTTTTGTTCATTCTGATCCAAAGTGATCAAAAAATGTCATGTGCCTGAAAATGGTACCAATAAAAACGTCAACTCGTCCGGCAAAAAATAAGATCTTATATGACTCTGTGGGTCAAAATATGGAAAAATTATAGCTCTCAAGATGTGGTGATGCAAAAACTATTTTTTGCAATAAAAAGCGTCTTTTAGCGTGACAGCTGCCAATCATAAAAACCAGCTACAAATAGTAAATCAAACCCCCCTTTATCACCCCCTTAGTTAGGGAAAAATAATAAAAATGTATTTATTTCCATTTTCCCATTAGGGTTGGGGCTTAAGTTAGGGTTAGGGGTGTGTTGGGGTTAGGGTTGGAGTTAGAATTGGGGGGTTTCCACTGTTTAGACACATCAGGGGCTCTCCAAACGTGACATGGCGTCTGATCTCAATTCCAGCCAATTCTATGTTGAAAAAGTCAAACTGCGCTCCTTCCCTTCCGAGCTCTGCTGTGCGCCCAAACAGTGGTTCCTCCCCACATATGGGGTATCAGCGTACTCAGGACAAATTGTACAACTTTTGGGGTCTTATTTCTCCTGTTAACCTTGGTAAAATAAAAAAAATTGAATCTGAAGTACATTTTGTGAAAAAAAGTTAAATGTTCATTTTTTTTAAATGTGAATCATCTGAAGGGTTAATAAACTCCTTGAATGTGCACTTTGAGGGGTGCAATTTTTAAAATGGTGTCACTTTTGGGTATTTTCTATCATATAGACTCCTCAAAGTGACTTCAAATGTGATTGGTCCCTAAAAAAAAATGTAAAAATGAGTAATCGCTGGTCAACTTTTAACCCTTATAACTTCCTAACAAAAACAAATTTTGGTTCCAAAATTGTGCTGAAGTAAAGTAGACATACTTTTTAAGTATTTTGTGTGACATATCTCTGTGATTTAAGGGCATGAAAATTCAAAGTTGGAAAATTGCAAAATTTTCACAAATTTCTGCTTTTTTCACAAATAAACGCAAGTCATATCAAAGAAATTTTACCACTATCATGAAGTACAATATGTCACGAGAAAATGTCAGAATCACCGGGATCCATGGAAGCGTTCCAGAGTTATTACCTCGTAAAGGGACAATGGTCAGAATTGTAAAAATTGGCCCGGTCATTAACGTGCAAACCACCCTTGGGAGTTAAGGAGTGTATTTTGTTTGCAACCTTGTTTAGGATGTCTTCACTCTCCATGAAAATCACTGAGCCTTGAGCATTAGATATGAGCAAATTTGTTCGGATTTGGTCTTCAAATCTGATTTTGACATATTCGTGCCGAAAGTATGTCTTATGATCGGGTCCGAACATATTCGGTAATTTCTACCTCAATTGACATTCGGCTGTGTTCGACGAATATTGCAAAAACAATAATCGAATCTGATCGTATTCGGAACCAAATCCGAACAAATTCGCTCATCACTATTGAGCATGTGTGACCCGATGTGAATATTCTTCTTTCGCAATGATACTCGGCCTGATAAATGCCATTGAGAATGTTATTACGGCATCTCCATTGCGGGACGTCCACTCTAGGTGTAGACGCTACGTGGGAATGCAGTCTTAGGCCACGTTCAGTATTTGGTCAGTATTTTACATCAGCATTTGTAAAAATAAAACAGGAGTGGAAAAATCAGAGGAAAAGTATAATAGAAACTCGTCACCTCTTCTGCGTTTATCACCCATTACTGGTTTTGGCTTACAAATACGGATGTAAAATACTGTACGTATTACTAGTGTTTGGGCCAAAAAACAGACCCTAACATATCGCCAGCTGAAGGTGGTATTTTGCTTTTTATTTTTAAATGGCTAAAAAAAAGTTGTTAATTTCTTTTGGGCATTCGCCACACTAGTAGGTTTCTTTTCTTTAATAACAAAGCCATAACAAGTTTCCCAGGTGAGGGTTTTAGCATAATGCCTAATCGAGACCGATCCAACTGACTTTAAAAGGCATCCATCGTGGTTCCAGGAGGTTTCTGAATATTTCAGATCCCCTGGTACCCACCTAGTTTATTTGCATGTATTACTCCTGATCACACACTCGCCGCTTTGTGCACTTCTTTCAAATTAAAGCATCAATGCAATAAGAGGAAAGACGCCACATTGGTTGTGCAAACAGATACATATGAAAAAGACAGAAACTGAATCTAATGTGTTTGTTTATGCAAAAGAAACTTAATTAAAAATAAAGCTAAATAAATAGGATCTCCGCTTCTGTGTTATCACGCAATGAATCGGGTTTCTGATGGCATTCCATGCGGATCACAGTGACATTAGGTAGAAGGCCGTGTTTGCACAGCTAACATCTTTGCAAATTTCAATGGTCCACTGTAATTCACATGGCCGGGTCGTGAAAAGTTCTGCATGCTTCTCATTTCATAGCACTGATTGCCTTGGAACCTTAGCCTTCCTCCTGAACCACAGAGTAAAGGGTGAAATAACAAGAGCAAACGCCAGAGAGGATTAGAGCCTGCACGGAACACAAGGAGTAGAAAGGAGCCCAGAGGTTTCTGATGCAGGCTAAGCCCTCTAATTCTGGGCATATGGGTTTTATTAAGGCTCAGATTAGAGAAATGAACTCATGCAGACTATACCGGGAGGACACTTTGGACTCTTCCATCCCGAGAGCACAATAAGGCCACACATATTCCTCAGAAATGCAGAATGTGTAGTGCCTCTGTTTGAAAGCACTTTAAAGCCGAAAAGATAATTGAGTCCATACACACTAGGCTTGAAAACCGATCCTGTATATTTTTCACGTACCTGCCACAAAATTCAAGCCGCTTTAAAGAGATGATATATTTCCAAAAATATAAATGCGTCGCGACATAAAAGGGAATTACCGCAGATGGTCAGTGTAAAACTCTTCATCCTGGGCTGCTGACGTACATCGATGTGGAAACTAGGACACAGTACTTTATATGGTTAATTTATATAGACAAGGGCGCTTTCTTGCAATTGTTACTGTACTTCCAGTCTTGTAAGTTAACAACTGTGCAAAATCAATTGTGTTTTACCCAATTTGCATTGTATGATAATGACACATAGAATATGAGAGCAATAGATCAACGATCAATAGAACTAAAGTTGTAAACTTTAAAGGGTTCGTCCGGCTCTGCTCACTTCCACAGTGAGGTCACATCACATCTGCTGATATCTGCAAGGACTCGTGCGTGATGCCGGACAATGGTGCAAACGACTTGGAAAGTATCTGCAAATGCAAAGCTGAATGGGGCGGCGCCAGACAAAGCATTTACGCAAACCTACAAGTATACAAAAAAACGTATCCGATAGGACTCCATACACTTGACGGAAAACAAAAAATGTGCACTTTTGGCAAACAGTGAGCCAGTATACACTTTTGTTTTTGGTATGGAACAGTGTTGAAGTATATGCTTATCCATACAAAAGGTATACAGGAAAATAAAACATACAATACTTGTGCTCAATTCGTATCAGGACATGAAACAGACAAAGGAGTTGTTTTCCTCCAATTCCAGAACCATTACTCCTCCTATGTGATGGTAACTAGTGATGAGCGAACATGCTGGGATAAGGTGTTATCTGAGCATGCTCGGGTGCAAACAGAGTGACTTCACCATGCTCTGATAATATGTTCAAGTCCCCGTGGCTGCATGTCTCGCGGCTCTCCCACAGTCGCAACACATGCAGGGATTACCTAACAAATCCCTGTATGTGTTGCGGTTGTTGAACAGCCGCGAGACATGCAGCCGCGGGGACTCGAACATATTATTCGAGCACGCCGAAGTCACTGTTTCACCCGAGCATGCTCAGATAACACCTTATCCCAGCATGTTAGTTCATCACTAATGGTTATACATTTACTACTATGGTGTTTAAATCCTAAATTTTGGTAGTTTTTACACCAATTCCAGCCAGTATCACCAAAGTGGGCAGAGCGGGTGAGGACTGACAATGCAATCCCTGCAAATTAACCATACGTTATGCCATTTTAGTGGTGTGACTTACCCTAGAAATGTACTCCACTCACTGACTGGATTAACACTTGTGCCGAAGACGCACTCCAGTTGTAAAATGCACCTAATTCATTAAGTGGGGTACACCTCAATGATTTAGGTGCATCTCACTCCATCAAGACCGGTGTGCAAAACGTCTTAATTAAATCGGGCCCTTTGTCTTTTACTGCGTTATACCATTTTGAAGTCAAGTGAGGTTTGCTCCTTTTTGTACCGCATTCAATTTTGGGAAAATTTTTTTTTTAATGTTCAGTAGGGGAAAATTGAATTAGCGATAACACAAACACAATGGAGAAGACAAGGAAGAGATATTTACATCCAAGAGATTCCCTTTAATTCCCCCCCCCCCCCAAAGTCTCCACTTTTGGAGCCAAAATGACTATGAACCCAATATCGCATCATATCCATATTATGTCATAATATGTTAATAATCTTTTTGCGAAAAGAAATATCAAATCAGGAGCCATAACCCCCAAGACTGTGGAGTCGGAGGTTTGGTTTGCCGACTCCACAGCCCCGATAACCACTACAGCAAAAAATGCCATTAAATCAAAAAAAGGAAGAGTCTTCATGATGTTTTCAAGGTTTTTTTTATTGTGGAGAAAAATTTTTTTTTTCATGTCTCTAACCACATATCAGAAAAAAATGGAATAGAAGTTAACTTGACAGTGGGTAAACAGACTAAGAGCTCCTGAAATGTTTAGCCTTCTGATTTGTTACAGACGTCACCAAAGTATATTCTCCGTAAACAGGAATCTGTTACTGGATAGGGCCGATGGTCACGATGAGAAGGACGGGCTGCTGTGGGCGTTTAGAGCGACTTTGTAAAGTTTTCCGTATACACAGTGACGGTCAGGCATGGTTTGCCAAACCTGGCTACAGTTAAGAGGCACGTAGGGTGACAAGGGACCCGGTAAGGATAAAGTTTGCAAAAAAAGAAAAGTCAGCAACACTTCCAAAGATGACATAGGATCCGTTAAAATAATTGCATATCTAATCGATCCTATCTACTTTTCACAAAAGCCTGCCACCAGCAACAAATATACGTGCCTTTAGAGTCTTGCAGAACATCCCATAGTGAACGACACAAAACCATGAAGTGCACTTTCTTAAATGCCAACACACTATATTCAGCTCTGTCTCAACAACATGGAAAACCTAAAACATTTAGTTTCTAAAACATGGGGCAAATGGACGGAGGCGGCCAAAATTTTTCTAGCCGCCTCCCCATGATCACTGCATAGATTTCTGAACCGATGCACAAAAGAAGGGGTAAATTTCTTTGGGGACATAATATTATATATAGGAGCCAGTGGCAATTTACATGTCTTCCATCACACCAGACACTCTACTGATTTATTTCGACCATGATAAAAAAATATCAGCATGCAATCTTCTTCTCCGGAGCATTACGTTGAGGAACCAAAGTCATGACGTTTCAGCTGCGGTACAGAAGCATGCGTTCTGCGCAGGTCTGACCCACCAGGCTGGCGTACTGCTTGACAACAGTCTCATCGCTTGGCCCCTTGCGTCTCTTCTTGTAGACGATGTAAGGCATGACGGTGCGTTTGTGCAAGACTCGAACTCGATTCAACTCTGACAAGTGGTCCTTGTCCCCTGTGAAATGAAGCAGAGGTGACGTTCACACAGCGGGAATCGCCCGAGAGAGAGAAAAGCAATGGTGGCGAGAATTTCCTTAAACATCTGCACATAACAAAGACATGAATACGCAGGAGTGCCAGAGCAATGTCTGATGGACAGAATGAAGAATTTAATTCTGCACAAGAACATCTGTGGCCCAGCTGGTTTTAAAGAGACCACCTCACATAGCACAAGAGTAAAGGGCTCTATAGAAAATGAACAGTATTGGCTGCCCTTGACCTTGTTAGTGTGATATTGATGAAAATGGCTGCTGATAGCGAAGTAAAGCCTTTCGGGTCCTTAACCCCTTCCCGACCCATGACGCCTACGTCGACGTCATGAAAACCAGTGGCATCCCGACCTATGACGCCGACGTAGGCGTCATGGTATAAATCATGTTCCTGCGGGTCGGGTGACCGGGGTCACTGAAAGGTCACCCGACCAGCAGTTACAAGACCCTTTGTGCATCACCACAGTGGGGGTGGCTTAACCCCCACGTGGCTACGATCGCTTTGATTGGCTGTTAAAAGTGAAATAGCCAATCAGACCGATTTGTAATATTTCACCAATGAAATTTGGTGAAATATTACAATCCAGCCATGGCCGATGCGGCAGCCGCCACCGACTGATGGCGGCGATCGGTCACCGCTGTCACTATCTGCTCCCCTGCGCTCCGGTCCTCTCCCCTCCTCCTTGCCTCCGCTCCCCCTCGGCTAGCGATACCCCCCAGCTCCCCTGGGCTTCTGGTGTCCCTGGATCCGTCCCGGCGTCCGTCCGGGACTCTTCATGGGCGCCGCCATCTTGGAAAATGGCAGGCGCATGCGCAGTGCGCCCTCCAGAGTCCATAAATTTATTTTGATCACTGTGATAAACTCTCACAGTGATCAAAATAAATAAAAGAGTAAATAAATGCCCCCTTTATCACTCCCCATAGGTAGGGACAAAAATAAAATAAAGAAAATATATATATATTTTTTTCTATTAGGGTTAGAATTACAGTTAGGGTTAGCCTTAGGGTTAGGCTGGATTCATATCGCGTTATGGCAGTCCGTTAACGCTGCCATTCACCCCCATTTGCGGACGCATTGCGACGCATGCCGTATAATAATAATATATAATCTTTATTTATATAGCGCCAACATATTCCGCAGCGCTTTACAGTTTAACAGTTTCAAAACACAAGTCATAGGTAACAACGTTAACAATACAATAATTAAAGCAAAATAAGCCGACCCTGCTCGTGAGAGCTTACTATCTACAATGTACAATCTACAACGTAAAGCGCATGCGTTCGCAACATGCCATCATTCAGTGATGGAGCCTTGGACGCGCGGGCTGCAGCGTCTGGGCTCCGTCACCACTAGCACAGATGAATCATCTGCTGATTCATCTGCGCTAGCGGGTATAGCATAACGCGATCGCGTTATGCTATACCGTTACCAGCCCGTCAACGCTATGTGTTGAACGGGCTGCTAAAACATAATGTGAACCTAGCCTTTAGCATTAGGGTTAGAATTAGGGTTATGGTTAGAATTAGGGTTGGAATTAGGGTTAGGCTTGTGGTTAGGGTTATGGTTTGGATTAGGGTTAGGGGTGTGTAGGGGTTAGGGATGTGTTGGGGTTAGGGTTGGAGTTAGAATTGAGGGGTTTCCACTATTTAGGCACATCATGGGGTCTCCAAATGCGACATGGCGCCACCATTGACTCCTGCAAATTTTGCGTTCAAAAAGTCAAACAGTGCTCCCTTTATTCCGAGCCCCGACGTGTGCCCAAACAGTGGTTTACCCCCACATATGGGGTATCAGCGTACTCAGGAAAAATTGCACAACAACTTTGGGGGTCTAATTTCTCCTGTTACCCTAGGTTAAAAAAAATTGGGGACTAAAAGATCATGTTTGTGGAAAAAAAATGATTTTTTATTTTCACGGCTCTGCGTTATAAACTTCTGTGAAGAACTTGGAAATTCAAAGTGCTCACCACACATCTAGAGGAGTTCCTTGGAGGATCTAGTTTCCAAAATGGGGTCACTTGTGGGGAGTTTCTACTGTTTAGGCACATCAGGGCTCTGCAAACGTAACATGACGCCCGCAGACCATTCCATCAATGTCGGCATTTCAAAACGTCACTACTTCCCTTCCGAGCCCCAACGTGTGCCCGAACTGTGGTTACCCCCCCACATATGGGGTACCAGTGTACTCAGGACAAACTGTACAAGAACTATTGGGGTCCAATTTCTCCTGTTACCCTTGTGAAATTAAAAAATTGGGGTTAAAAAAAACAGTTTTTGAGGAAAAAATTTTTTTTTTTCACAGCTCTGCATTATAAACTTCTGTGAAGCACGTGGGGGTTCAAGGTGCTCACCACACATCTGGATAAGTTTCTTGGGGGGGGGTCTAGTTTCCAAAATGGGGTCACTTGTGGGGGGTTTCTACTGTTTAGGCACATCAGGGGCTCTGCAAACGTAACAAGATGCCCGCAGACCATTTCATGAAGTTGGCATTTCAAAGCGTCACTACATCCCTTCCGAGCCCTGACGTGTGCCCAAACAGTGGTTCCCCCCCACATATGGGGTACCAGTGTACTCAGGACAAACTGTACAAGAACTATTGGGGTCCAATTTCTCCTGTTACCCTTGTGAAATTAAAAAATTGCGGGTTAAAAAAACAGTTTTTGAGGAAAAAAATGATTTTTATTTTCACAGCTCTGCATTATAAACTTCTGAGAAGCACGTGGGGGTTCAAGGTGCTCACCACACATCTGGATAAGTTTCTTGGGGGGGTCTAGTTTCCAAAATGGGGTCACTTGTGGGGGGTTTCTACTGTTTAGGCACATCAGGGGCTCTGCAAACGTAACAAGATGCCCGCAGACCATTCCATGAAGTCGGCATTTCAAAGCGTCACTACATCTCTTCCGAGCCCTGACGTGTGCCCAAATAGTGGTTCCCCCCCACATATGGGGTACCAGAGTACTCAGGACAAACTGGACAACAACTTTTGGGGTCCAAATTCTCCTGTAACCATTCTGAAAATAAAAATAGGGGGCCAAAAAATCATTTTTTGAGAAAAAAAAATGATTTTTTATTTTCACGGCTCTGCATTATAAACTTCTAGTGAAGCACCTGGGGGTTCAAAGTGCTCACTGTGCATCTAGATAAGTTCCTTAGGGGTCTAGTTTCCAAAATGGGGTCATTTGTGGGGAAGCTCCAAAGTTTAGGCACACAGGGGCTCTCCAAACACGACATGGTGTCCGCTAACGATTGGAGCTAATTTTCCATTAAAAAAGTCAAATGGCGCTCCTTCCCTTCTGAGCCCTGCCGTGCGTCCAAACAGTGGTTCCCCCCCACATATGGAGCACCAGCGTACTCAGGAAAAACTGGACAACTTTTGGGGTCCAATTTATCCTGTTACCCTTGGGAAAATAAAAAATAGCGGTCTAAAAAATGATTTTGAGGAACAAGAATGATTTTTTTATTTTCACTGCTCTGCGTTTATAAACTTCTGTGAAGCACTTGGGGGGTTTTAAAGTGCTCACTACACATCTAGATAAGCTCCTTGGTGGGTCTAGTTTCCAAAATGGGGTCACTTGTGGGGGGGTTTCTACTGTTTAGGCACATCAGGGGCTCTGCAAACGCAACATGACGCCCGCAGAACATTCCATAAAGTCTGCATTCCAAAATGGCGCTCCTTCCCTTCTGAGCTCTCCCATGCGCCAAAACAGAGGTTCCCCCCCACATATGGAGTATTGGTGTACTCAGGACAAATTGCACAACAACTTTTGTGGGCCAATTTCTCCTGTTACCCTTGTGAAAATAAAAAATAGCGGGCTAACAAATAATTTTTGAGGAAAAAAATGATTTTTTTATTTTCACTGCTCTGCGTTATAAACTTCTGTGAAGCACTTGGGGGTTTAGAGTGCTCACAACACATCTAGATAAGTTCCTTAAGGGGTCTAGTTTCCAAAATGGTGTCACATGTGGGGTTTTTCACTGTTTAGGCACAACGCGTCACGGTGTTCGCTAACGATTGGAGCTAATTTTCCATTCAAAAAGTTAAATGGCGCTACTTCCCTTCTGGGCCCTGCCGTGCGCCCAAACAGTGGTTTATGACCACATATGAGGTATCTTTGTACTCAGGATAAATTGCCCAACAAATTTTAGGATCCATTTTATCCTGTTGCCCATGTGAAAATGAAAAAATGAAAAAACTGAGGCTAAAAGAAAATTTTTGTGAAAAAAAGTACTTTTTTTTTTTTACAGATCAATTTGTGAAGCACCTGGGGGTTCAAAGTGCTCACTAAGCATCTAGATACGTTCCTTGGGGGGTCTAGTTTCCAAGATGGGGTCACTTGTGGGGGAGCCCCAATGTTTAGGCACACAGGTACTCTCCAAATGCGACATGGCAACCGCTAAATATTCCAGCATATTTTCCATTCAAAAAGTCAAATGGCGCTCCTTCCCTTCTGAGCCCTGCCGTGCGCCCAAACAGTGGTTTATGACCACATATGAGGTATCTGTGTACTCAGGAGAAATTGCCCAACAAATTTTAGGATCTATTTTTATCCTGTTGCCCATGTAAAAATTGATGCTAAAAGAAAATTTTTGTTGGAAAAATTAAAATGTCCATTTTTTCCTTCCACGTTGCTTTAGTTTCTGTGAAGCACCTGAAGGGTTAATAATCTTCTTTATTTAAGTTTTGAGTAGCTTGAGGGGTGCAGTTTTTATAATGTTGTCACTTTTGGGTATTTTCTGCCATATAGACCCCTCAAAGTGACTTCAAATGTGAGGTGGTCCCTAAAAAAAATGGCTTTGTAAATTTTGTTGTAAAAATGAGAAAACGCTGGTCAAATTTTAACCCTTATAACTTTCTAACAAAAAAAAATGTTGTTTCCAAAATTGTGCTGATGTAAAGTAGACATGTGGGAAATGTTATTTATTAACTATTTTGTGTCACATAACTCTCTGGTTTAGCAGAATAAAAATTCAAAATTTGAAAATTGTGAAATTTTCAAAATTTTCGCCAAATTTCCTTTTTTTCACAAATAAACGCAAAAATTATTGAACTAAATTTACCACTAACATGAAGCCCAATATGTCACAAAAAAACAATCTCAGAATCGCTAGGATCCGTTGAAGAGTTCCTGAGTTATTACCTCATAAAGGGACACTGGTCAGAATTGCAAAAAATGGCAAGGTCTTTAAGGTCAAAATAGGCTGGGTCATGAAGGGGTTAAAGAAAATCCCAAAAAAGGGAAAAATGGTAGGAACGCAGGCTAGAAAAGAACGTACCTTCTTTAGGATTACCATTAAACCGAGAGTATTTAGAAGACTCAAGCAGCGGTAAACATTTCTCGATAGACACCCAGGAATAGCTCTCCGGACAAAGAAGCTGTGATGGCTTATACTGACCCTACGAAAGAGAGGAAACGCGTGAAAGAAGATGGATTCAATGGTTATCAGTGGGGAAAAATACAGGAACCTATTTCAATGCTGTACAATAAGAACGTTGCCAGACACAAACTAGAGAAAATGCAAAGACCTAGATAACATTAAAAAAAAAAAAAAATGTTCCAAACCATAGCCTACATCGTCCCGGGGTTTGTCCAACTCTAGCATAATTTTTACTTTTTGACACATCACAAATCCTTGATGTTGATCTTCCCTTGCTTTTAACTTAAAAAGGTAAGCCATCATTACAAAAGGATAGTTTAAATCAGGTTTTCGTGTTCCATACACATTTATTTTTGTACAATTTTTTTTTTTTTTTTTTTTTTTACACATCACAGTTTGTATTAAATAATAAAAAACAGATATCTTAAAATATTCAAATTGGCCACTGGGACTTTTTTTTTTTTTTTTTTTTTTAACACCCATATTTCCTATTGTTTCAGGAAACAACACATGTACATGGTCACAGCAGTCAGACACGGACCCCATTTTTTGTTTTAGGTGTGTAACGAGCGTGTACAAAAGTCATTATGTAGGGAGAGGGGAGCAGCATCAGCTGTGATTAGAGGATCCTGTGCGATCAGCTGAGGCTTTATCCATCACTGAAACCTTCCTCTGATGATAAGGAAACTGCGGTAAACTCTTCCTGAAAGTACAGGAGGCATGGGTCTAAAACGGCCCGGTTAGCAGTGTGAAAGTTGCAAGATTCCTATTTTTTATAGTAATCATATTAAAAGAAAAAACACGTTTACAAGCATTTTAATAAAAAAAAAAAATTATCGCACAAAAACTAGACTTAATAGGTCATTTTCTGATGATAGTTTCCCTTTAAAGCATAAGATAAAAGGAAGCAGTCGGCTCAACTTGGCACTTAAATGCTGGCGATACCCTGTGCGGTTTACTATTCATTGCACGTACCGGGCACAGAGAAAGAATTGGCCTTTGTCTTTCTCGCCACTGTGGTTGCCATCGCTACTCAATTCTCCACACAAATAAGTAACCAGCAACATGTGGATCAACTAGACGGAAGAAAGAATCACAGCACAACTCCAACTTCTTACTAATAACATACTGAATGGGCAAACATCACTGTGACGGGAGGGGGAGGAGGGTAGCTGTGATATCACCTATTGCGAATGTTGGTACTTGTGTTCTCTATTGAACATACCGATGTTGCTTTTCATTTTAATCCAGTCTGTGATGATAATGTACCTGCTGAAAAGTCATCTTTATAGAACAGAAAGTGCGAGTCTAGCATGAGGGTTAGTGGCCAGTGTGAATGATCCAAGATTTCTGATTACTTTTTTTTAATATAGAAGGTGATATAGGAAAAAAAAAATCAATATAATTGTTTAATAAATGTAAAATATTGTTTAAAAATTATGTTAGGATAGGTCTGTCTTGATCCCCATCGATCCCAAGAACAAAGCAGGATTAGCATTGGTAAATGGTTTTGCCTCGGCCTCATAAAGCGCCCTCCCCCAGCAGATCAGTGACATGTCATGTTATTACAAGAATAATTTGATTTAATAATACTTTTATTAAAAAGTCTCAAATATTGCTGACTTCCAGAAATGATTGTCTGTATAGAAATGAAAACTGAGGAATTTCCATATTACGATCTGCAAGTTGTTTTTGACAGATTTAAAGAGCTGATAAAACACCTCTGGAAAAAGCAGCTTTGAGAATTAAGAACAGTATTTCGGAATATTTCCTGGCACGCGCCGTGTATTTACGGTTTTATTCCACAGAAAAGGTGACAAAAATAGCTTCAATAATTGCCGTGATTTTCTGCTGTGGAAAAAAGCTACTGAAACACAAATGTGATACTCACCCAGGGGACCACACACAATTCTTCTCTCAAAAGGGCAGGCTTGGTGGCTCTTTAGTGCTGCGTGGCCTCGGTGCTAACCAAAGATCCCGAGCTCAATCCAACGCAAGACAAGGTCAAATAGGACCGGGTCCGACCCACTCTTCGAAAACCAATGGTGGCTCAACTGGTTTACTATCAGGTTGGTGTATAGACATCTCCCATGAAGGCAAGTGGAAGGTGTGACTTTTATATTAATCATCATATGCAATCTTGGGGTGGACAGAGAAAATTTTGTCCTTCCTGACCAGGCCAAATTTTTGAAATTCGAACGCTGCAACATATCCCAGCGACACTTTATGTTCATGCTCAGTAGTAACCAGTGCTGTGGAGTCGTAGTTGAGATGAATCTGTGCTGGACATTATGTAATGCTCAGTAGTGACCAGTGCTGTGGGGTCGTAGATGAGATGAATCTGTGCTGCCTTTATGTACATGCTCAGTAGTGCCAGTGCTGTGGGGTCGTAGATGAGATGAATCTGTGCTGCACTTTATGACATGCTCAGTAGTAACCAGTGCTGTGGGTCGTAGATGAGATGAATCTGTGCTGCCTTTATGTATATGCTCAGTAGTGACCAGTGCTGTGGGTCATAGATGAGATGAATCTGTGCTGCCCTTTATGTATATGCTCAGTAGTGACCAGTGCTGTGGGGTCGTAGATGAGATGAATCTGTGCTGCCCTTTATGTACATGCTCAGTAGTGACCAGTGCTGTGGGTCGTAGATGAGATGAATCTGTGCTGCCCTTTATGTTCATGCTCAGTAGTGACCAGTGCTGTGGGGTCTAGATTAGATGAATCTGTGCTGCCCTTTATGTACATGCTCAGTAGTGACCAGTGCTGTGGGGTCGTAGATTAGATGAATCTGTGCTGCCCTTTATGTTATGCTCAGTAGTGACCAGTGCTGTGGGGTCGTAGATGAGATGAATCTGTGCTGCCCCTTTATGTACATGCTCAGTAGTGACCAGTGCTGTGGGATGTAGATGAGATGAATCTGTGCTGCACTTTATGTACATGCTCAGTAGTGACCAGTGCTGTGGGGTCGTAGATGAGATGAATCTGTGCTGCACTTTATGTAATGCTCAGTAGTGACCAGTGCTGTGGGGTCGTAGATGAGATGAATCTGTGCTGCCCTTTATGTATATGCTCAGTAGTGACCAGTGCTGTGGGGTCGTAGATGAGATGAATCTGTGCTGCCCTTTATGCACATGCTCAGTAGTGACCAGTGCTGGGGAGTCGGAGATGAGATGAATCTGTGCTGCCCTTTATGTACATGCTCAGTAGTGACCAGTGCTGTGGGGTTCGTAGATGAGATGAATCTGTGCTGCACTTTATGCACATGCTCAGTAGTGACCAGTGCTGTGGGGTCGGAGATGAGATGAATCTGTGCTGCACTTTATGTACATGCTCAGCAGTGACCAGTGCTGTGGGGTTGTAGATGAGATGAATCTGTGCTGCCTTTATGCACATGCTCAGTAGTGACCAGTGCTGTGGGGTCTAGATGAGATGAATCTGTGCTGCACTTTATGCACATGCTCAGTAGTGACCAGTGCTGTGGGGTGGTAGATGATATGAATCTGTGCTGCCTTTTATGTACATGCTCAGTAGTGACCAGTGCTGTGGGGTCATAGATGAGATGAATCTGTGCTGCACTTTATAGCACATGCTCAGTATGCCAGTGCTGTGGGGTCGTAGATGAGATGAATCTGTGATGCACTTTATGTCATGCTAAATAGTGACCAGTGCTGTGGGATTGTAGATGAGATGAATCTGTGCTGCACTTTATTGTACATGCTCAGTAGTGACCGGTGCTGTGGGGTCGTAGATGAGATGAATCTGTGCTGCACTTTATGTCATGCTCAGTAGTGACTGGTGCTTTGGGTTGTAGATGAGATGAATCTGTGCTGCCCTTTATGTACATGCTCAGTAGTGACCAGTCTGTGGGGTCGTAGATGAGATGAATCTGTGCTGCCCTTTATGTACATGCTCAGTAGTGACCAGTCCTGTGGGGTTAGATTAGATGAATCTGTGCTGCCCTTTATGTACATGCTCAGTAGTGACCAGTGCTGTGGGGTCGTATATGAGTGAATCTGTGCTGCCCTTTATGTACATGCTCAGTAGTGATCAGTCCTGTGGGGTCGTAGATGAGATTAATCTGTGCTGCACTTTATGTACATGCTCAGTAGTGAACAGAGCTGTGGAGTCATAGATGAGATGAATCTGTGCTGCCCTTTATGTATATGCTCAGTAGTGACCAGTGCTGTGGGGTCATAGATGACATGAATCTGTGCTGCACTTTATGTACATGCTCAGTAGTGACCAGTGCTGTGGAGTCGTAGATGAGATGAATCTGTGCTGCACTTTATTGCACATGCTCAGTAGTGAACAGTGCTGGGGAGTTGTAGATGAGATGAATCTGTGCTGCCCTTTGTGTACATGCTCAGTAGTGACCAGTGCTGTGGGGTCGTAGATGAGATGAATCTGTGCTGCACTTTATGTACATGCTCAGTAGTGACCAGTGCTGTGGGGTCGTAGATGAGATGAATCTGTGCTGCACTTTATGTACATGCTCAGTAGTGACCAGTGCTGTGGGGTCGTAGATGAGATGAATCTGTGCTGCACTTTATGTTCATGCTCAGTAGTGACCAGTGCTGGGGAGTCGTGGAGTCAGGGAAAGTGAGTCGTCGGCGGTTTGGCTTACCAATTCCACAGCTTGTATGCACATGCCAATTTTTACCAATTTTTGATCCTATAAATTTAATGTATGCCTATATTTTTCTCACTTCACCAATTAGACTTGATTTATCACACACAAATCAGATTCCAAAAATATTTAAACATGTTTTATCTTTTATCACCAAGGCTTTGTTTTTAGTGGCGAAACAGCTTTTTATTACATATATTATGTAACTTTTTTTTTTAACTTTTCCACTTAGTCTTACTGTGGGACATGAATATTTTTTACTTTGATCACTGGTCTCATACATTGCAGAGACTCGCTGACAGACTGTTAGTCTCTGCTTATAGCTGGATCTTACAGGCCATCACACCCTGGGGTCATAAGATGACCTCAGGGTACAACTGCAACGATCGGCACCCACAAGTACGATAGCAAGGGATCGATCCTAACAAAGGGGTCTTTTACCCCCTTTTAACCACTTAGATACAGTTGGTACAATTGATAGCAAGATTTAAGGGGTCAATCAGCAGCGTGCCAGCTGTCATGTACAGCTGTCACCCGTGAAAATTTCAGCAGCGGGGTGGCACTATTCACTTATTCTTCAGAGCCGTTAAAAAGCTGCATGAGGAATGAGGCCGCCGTTAAAAGACATATCGGTGGTTGCTAAGCAGTTCTCCGGAATAGAAAAACAACTAAAAGGAGGTGTCATTGTAAATAAATTCCTAAATACATTTAATTAACAAGTCACAATAGTTTTCTCTACAGAGGTAATCGCTATAGAATTAACCCGTTAACGACCGTCGATACACCTGTTAACATCGGCAGTTAAGGGTACTTACTACTACTCAGCGCCGCTTTTTAACGGCATTGAGAAATAATCGTGGGAAAATCTCTGGTGTCTCAGCTACTGGGGGTAGCGGAGATACTGGAGAGCATAATGAAGGAAGGTTTTTACGGTCCCCTGTCACGTGACCGCCGTTATTCACCAAATAACAGTGATCACAAAAAAATTCCAATTTAAAATTAATTTCTCTCTCCTCGGATATGATCTAGCATAACAGAGCGGAGAGAAATGGGGTCCCCGAGCACTCACCCCCTGGTACATCAGCGATCCCCGGGCCCTCCTGATCTGTCCCCTGGCCTCCACATAAGCTTCCAGGAAAAAAATGGCGTGCTACAAAAGGGAATTTTTCCTCTTGGTTCCTTTTGATCACTGTGATAGGGTCTATCACAGTGATCAAATAAAAAAAAAAAATAATAGTAAATCAAATCCCCTTTTGTCTCCCCCTTATTTAGAAAAAAATTATAAAACACTTTTTTTTTTTTCATTCTTTGCCATTAGGGGTGGGGTTAGGGTTGTGGTTAGAATTGGGGTCTCGTTACACTAGTTTGCATCAGGTGCCATGGTATGCACGGAGTATTGCAAATCCCTGCATGTTTTTTGGGGTGTCTAGCAGACATGAAACATGCGGGGTAGGGACACGAGCATGTCACTCAAGCTCCACCGATATTTGGTGCATACCTGAGCACCCGATGCAAACTGGAGTAGTGAGCACTTGAGCCAACACTAATGGCGACGTATTCAATATGACAACCTAATGTTATCAAATTCTATGTTGCCAAAATTGGGTCACTTGTGGGGGGTTCAGATAGGGTGGACAGCAGTGTGAGCAGCCTTCCTCACCAGCCCTGGTATCTCCAGTATTAGATCATGTAACCGGGGCAGACAGCAGTGTGAGCAGCCTCTTCTTACCTCAGCACTTCTGGTATTATCCTACATGGGAAGGAGGGTGGAGCTTCCTACTGCACATGCTCACACGCACCTGTGATAATACTCTAGAGAAACAAGGTGGATGACCACTTCTAGAATGATTACTTTTCTAGGCAAAAACAATTGTGATTTGCTAATTAAACTTATTTAGAAATTTATTTAAACGACATTTCCTTTAGTTACTTATTTTTTTCTATATCCGGAAAACCCACCTAAGGAACCCATCTGAGAATGGAGTCTTAAGGCCCCTATACACATTAGACTAAGGTCGGCCGAACCCGCTGATATCAACTAACTGTATATGGCGTATGGGGGCCTCCCGACTGCCCCGATAGATGACATTGGGAGGAGAGAATGACATGGAATATTGGTCAAACAGAGGCTGGGCAGACATCTGTCTGAGATGGTTTAGTGAATCCTGCATTGAGCAGGGGTTGGATACGATGACCCTGGAGGTCCCTTCCAACGCTAACATTCTATGATTCCTTTTATTCGCTGAGAGATATGCCGCTGCCAAAGAAATCTAGCAATGGCCCTCTAATAAGGAAACACTTGGTGGAGCTGAGAGAGCTCCTGTGACCAATTGGTACACTGATATATTGAGTATGGGAACCTTTGAAGAGGACCTTTCATGTTGAACTGGACACACGATGTGATAGACTGCAGAGCGGAATAAAACATGGGATTTTTATTCTTAATTTCACCTCTCTGTTGCGGAGATATTAGTAATCAAAGCATTTGGCACCTAATAAGTTATCATTGGTTACGTCCATGCAGGTGTAATTAGAAAATGCTCATTCATCACGTGCAATGATTTTCAAGCACTCTTAAGAATCATCGTTCTTGGCAGCACATCATATAAACAGAAGTGCTGCTGATACCATGATATTCTATGCGAACAGAACGATCGGATTGCAGATTGTACCACGAGTGTAGAAGTCAGTTAGGGTAACCAGGCCGGTAAACGCCCACCCACCGGGTAACAGCCGTTGTTGGCACATGTAACTGCCCTTATTGGCAACGCTCCATGTTCTCTTCCACAACAAAAGAAAACCATTGTTCAAGTGCAACCTAGGTGATGTAGCTCCCCTGTAAGTCAAGAAGGGTCATACATTGACTTATAGGGTAGCCATTTTCTTCCGGTGAAACATACAAGATCGTCCTCATTATGCTACATAGACAATTTGCTAATAATGCAATATTTAAGCTGTTTTGTAATTCCGTTTTCATCCATGAGATCAATCGGTTCTTAAAAACAAGTCATCCTGTAATACTCAGAATGGATTCAAAGGAACAACAGAACATCTACCGTTTTACCATATGGCTTCTCTCTCTTTTCTAAACATCCTTTCCAGCCGGGAGACCCTTCCAATATGGTTCTTACATGCTGCCAGCTTTCTTTTTCCACTTTCGGGAAATCAAAAGCACAAGCCATACTCATGGTCAGGAAACGACTTTTCACCCTCCAAATTTATATATCTGTACAGTATACAAACAGAAGACCATCCGGTCACCTCCAAACCCTGCATTAATAGGAAATCTCTACATATAAAGGATCTGTGAAGGAAAGGAAAGACCTAACCGCAAATGCTGACAAGTTCTCACCCGCTGCATGCGTGCACTCCCAATTAATCCAGAGGCCAGTGTACTAATGATCAAAAGACGTATCAGCTTGTGGTAAACAAAAAATGGATAAGAGTTCGGCTTTCGCCCGAGATCCTCTAAATATTATTAAAGCAGAAGAATCCAGCATGTTTTGCATAGAGCAACTGCCAGGTCATCCAAGTCTTTGTGGAATGTCTGCAGATGGTCCTGTAGCTCGCAGATTCGGGGCAGCACGCCCTAGAAGGTTTTCTATTAAACATTTATATTAGCCGTTAATTTTAGAACAAAATATATAATAAAGAAAATGCATCAATTGTGGAAAAACTTTACCTTCAAATACTTTGGCTAAAAAAGTGTACATTTTAAAAGAAACTACCTATATCATTGCAGATATCAACCCAATATTAAGGAGTTGCACCACTGTCAGTCCATAGACTAGAACTGCTGACAAGACGTAGCCAAGAGTTTTTTTTGTGTCAGGCATGATCCGTCGAACACCTGAAGGGACGGATCCGGCACTGAAATAAATAAACTGATGCAACGGATCCGTTTTTTTGCTGGATCTGACCTGAACTTTTGAACCCGGAAAAAGAGGGTTTTGGATGTCCGGAGACACTGGAAAATGTAGTAGTAGTAGTAGTAGTAGTTCTTGATTTCCAGAATCCGGATCAGACTTTTGACGGATTGCACAAAAGTCTGATCCAGTTCCATTGACTTCTATTGTTTCCGGCCGCCTGATGCGCCGCTTCAGGCACTATCAGCGGCTCCGGTAAACAAAAAAAACGTTACATGCACCGTTTTGTCCGGCCGCCGGAATGTACATTTCCGCCGGATCTGGACAAAAACGGATACAACGCAATGACATCAGGCATGATTCGGCGCTAATGAAAGTCAATGTTAAAAAAAAGCATCCGGTACCGGATCCGTTTTTTTTTAGCAACACGCCGGATCATGCCTGATACAAAAAAACGGATGTGTGAAAGAGGCCTAAGTGACGTCTGTGGAACCGAAATGTGGTTTGGCTATGTTCACACTAGCATTGGACGCATTGCCACATATTTCCGGAAGGAATTACTTCTCCCATACGGGTCTTCCTCCACTTAATTCCACTAATTTTAGTGCTCAATATCCAGCGTTACATGTGAAGATGCCCAAAAACCTGAGATGATTGTTAGCCAAGCTTGTGGATTTTGGCTGAAAATCTAATGTGAATAACTAGTGTCCCAACCCTGCCCGGACAGCTGGTATTGGGAGAAAGAAGGATTAGTATAGCTAACAGCGGCAACTACCTGCCTGCTGAACCCAGCGCCGGCTCAGAGTGGTCACCGGATGCTCCTGTTGGGAGTTTCAGCTGCTCCACGTCAACAGAGAAGATCTTCTTCCAGGCTGCTCATTCAGCAGGAAGAGACTGAAGACGTCATGCTGATTGACAGCCAGTTCCCAGCTACCTATCACCATGACGTCAGCAGTCATGCCCCATAAACAGAGCAGATGAGAAGCCGCTGCTCTATCGATGTGTTGTCAGCGGAAGCCGCTGAATCTCCACCAGGAGCTATTATGACTGCTCTGTGCCAGCAGAGATTGGTGAAGGGTACAACCAGCAGAGATTGGTGAAGGGTACAACAGGCAGATAGTTAGCAACTACTTGCCTGTTAGTTCCTAGGCACATTGTTAAAAAAAAATAGCCAAGGACAAGCCCTTTAAAAAATGCAAAAGCAATGGCAGTGTGTGGGCGATATAGCAGATAAAGGAAATTAACGTCTCCAAAAGCAATTTAAATTTACTATTCTGGATCTCATGGATGGAGATGTTGACCTTCCAACCTCCAAAAAGGTAGAGTCTTCCTCTAATGCAGGTAAATCAAAGTTGGGGTTGTATCTATGGAAGAAATAAAGGACGACATATGTGGATAGATTCAAGGGAAGTTGTCGCTGCTCAAACCAAGGACAGATATGAATTGTGCCTGGTTGCCCGATAGCAGCTAGGTCGTCTTTCTCCAAGATGACGTTTCAGGGCAAGAGGCTCAGCGTTTCAGAGAAAAAGGCATCCATGCCTTCAATCACACAGCCAGGCTCGAGTCATGCTGACCATGGTTCGGGCAGCACGATTATAACATGTTCCCTTTTCAGCAATTATACAAGTGCTGTACATGTAAGATTGAAGGCCAAGACCCCTTCTGGGAAAGACCTACAAGTAATTTCTAGATCTAGAGATCCTCTATAAATGACCGCACTGCATTTAGCAGCTGTCTGGTAGCATTCACATATTATAATAAAATAGGAACTTGAGAGTGAAAAGAAAATTTATAGAATTGAAGCCTGGGATTAGCAGTCTCTTTCTTCACTCCAGCCCTGAAAAAAAGAAAAAACTAAAAACAATTTGTGGATAAGAGTGACTGCTTGTTAACAGCCGAAGTGAGCCCTCCTTACCAATGATCTATGGCCATCCGTTAATGCAGCGTTAAGAGGGATAAAGTGAAACATAAAATGCTGAAAAGAATGTGGGGCCGAGTAATCTGATATAAAGACAGACTTGAGTTTCAGGCCTCGGCACCTAAATCGACAAGAAAAATGCCTGTCAACTAATTTTTGTTTGGTAAGCGAACAGTCTTTTTAAGTAGTGCCATATAACCCAAATATTGGCACGCACACAGCATGCCCTAGCACAACATCAGAAGCCGGCGGCAGCCCGGACCCCCGCCCCCCACCCGACATTCTGGAGACATTTCAAAGAGAATACTGTAAGGGATTTGTTGAAGGGTCTGAAAATATTGTTTGTTTTGCCACATCCCATCTAGGAAAGGGTCGCAACGAGATCAGCTTTTAACAAAGAGGAGATTTAACTCAGCGGAGTCCACGCAGGCTGGTACAGGGAAGGCTCAGCACACCGCCATTGTCGCACTCACATCGGCAATCTGTTGCTGCACAATGACCCCTGTTGAGATTGTATTAAATGGGTATTAAAGCAGTTTTACCGCACCAGTCGCTGCCTCGACAAACGCTCCCTTGACCTGTCATCAGCAGAATATTAGTAACTAACACCTCCGGAGGTAAGACGGCCGGGGCAGATGCAGAGATGACGGAGGTCGGCATTTTTTTATTGCTTTTTTTCCTTCAATAAGAAAGGCTCAGCTATGAGACAAAAACGTCACTGTTGACAACATTTAGGCTGGAGCCAGAAAGCGAGTTTTTTTTTTTAGGGCAAACCTTTTTGGTCAGTGCTGTCCGTGGGAAAAAAAATAAATAAAAAAATCGACAGAACTCAGACCAATGTTATTCAATGGGGCAGTGCGGATGTTTTTTTTTTTTTTCAGCGACCGAATTTGCATGTGAACAAAAAAAAAAAAATGTCGCACAAGCATTAGTTTCTTCCATAAATTTAAAGAGACTCACCACTCAAGTCTATGGATGCGTAAAAAAATAAAAAAAATTGGATGCCGCAGTATCATTAAACTATTCACAGATTTCGTATATGCTTGTGTTGATTTACCCTGACACTGACACAGGTCACGAGGCCAAAAGTCCCTCTTTGTCTCATTTAGGCTATGTTCACAAGTTGCGTTTTTATTTTTTTTTCCCAAATTTTTAATGCAAATTAAAAGCTGCTTTTTACAGTACTAATAAAAGCTATGAGATTTCAGAAATCTCATGTACACACATTAGGTTTTTTTCTTGGCTGAATTGGGAAACTGCTGCTTTTTTTCAAAACTGCGGTATGTCACTTCTTTCACCCATTGAAAGCAATAAGTGCAAAAAGGCAGCAAAAAAGTTGCAATCAGTTTTTGTTGCGTTTTTAGTGAAAAAAAAAGTAGGTACAGCAGTATGTGAGACCCATTTATTTTGTGATTTTCTCAAATTTAAACCAAAATGTCTTGCACATTCACACGGTCACAACATCCCCTAAGCCAATTTCAGACAAGTGTATTACGGACACATTTGAGTGCCAGTATTACGGATGTCTGTTCTTTACCGTGGGTCTAAGGACACAAACCAACAGCTTCCTGGGAATAGATGAAGCTTTCAGTTCGGATCCTTAGATCCACAGTCGGGCTGGGACTTGCATCAATAAATGTGCACGCAATAAGGACGTCTGAAATTGGTATTAGGGTGCATTCAACTTTTTGATGCTTTGAATCAGCAGATACGCATAGCAGTAAGCTGAAGGCAGGACAGCATGGTCTTGAGCTTCCTCTGGCCTCACATATTAGCATGCAGTTGCATACATCATTCATGGGAATGGTATGAACTTTTTATTAACTTGCTGCCTCTGTATAGAATTACATAGTCGAACGTTTGGAAGCGTCGACGAAATATAAAAATGGCAACTCGTTGCAGGCACATGATTTCTTATGGAGGACTGAAAATGGCCATGGCGCACTTACAGCGCTTATTGCACACCAGCCTCTGCGTATTACCTGTCATCTCTAGCGGGATAAGGAATGTGGAGAAAATTCCATTATGAGTCAACATGTACGGAAGATTTTTGGGATATTTGAATGTGTTTTATTAAAATATTTGTATCCCTATATCAATAGTAAAAAGAAATATAAAAATACAAGTTTTATTGGCTGGCACACAGCGCAGAACTGAACACATTTCTATGTAACCTGTACTGGTGCCATCAGAACTGTGTGAGGTTTAACACTTGGCCAAGAGACACATGAAGTCATGAAAACTAATTCTTGTTTATAGTTCTGGACTATTGCTGGATCTTCTACAGGAAATTGATGATCATGGGCGTCACGCGCGTGTATATTTGTGTGTGCACCAGATTAACAGACGTACATAGATCTGCAGCGTTTCTGAAGCCGCTTACTACAGAATGTATGCAGCCTGTCCCCCATACAGTGTTCCAAACTATCCTTGCTCAAGGAATAATAAGGCTCTATTCACACAGTCGCTCTGACATTTTAGGAACAGATGAACGAAATCAGTGATCTGTTGGATCAGTTATACACATGGAAGCAGAAGATCTCTATTATTATCGAGTTCGGGTTTTTTTTTTTTTTTTTTTTTTTAGAATGGAGGTCAAAAGTTCTGCATGAAGGAAGTTATATCCTGGTTCTAAAGAAACGGCCTCTAAAAGAACTCCGTAATACTCAATGTGGTCCCTCTATTCCCACTTGCATATCTGATCTGTGCCTTGCCACAATTCTGTCTCTGAGCTCCCTTCCTTTGACCTCATGATTCTCATTTGGTCTGACATGCACTGTGAGCTGTGAGGTCTTATATAGACAGGTGTGCGCTTTTACAAATCAAGTCCTATCAGTTTAATTAAACACAGTGGACTCCAATGAAGGAGTAGAACCATCTCAAGGAGGATCACAAGGAAATGGACAGCATGTGACTTAAATATGAGTGTCTGAGCAAAGGGTCTGAATACTTATGACCATGTGATATTTCAGTTTTTCTTTTTTAATAAATTTGCAAAAATTTCTACATTTCTGTTTTTTTTCAGTCAAGATGGGGTGCAGAGTGTACATTAATGAGAAAAAAAATGACTTTTTTGAATTTACCAAATGGCTGCAATGAAACAGAGTGAAAAATTTAAAGGGGTCTGAATACTTTCAGTACCCACTGTATAGATAGATTGTTGCTGCAATCCCAGGTAATTAATGGTTTAACTCATTTGCAAATGATGCATTGGGTGCTCTGGGCATGACAGAGCACTTGACCAGCGGCAGTTCCTCTAGCTTTACTGATAGCTCATTCAAGCTAAAGAAAATGTTGCTCTGCAGTGAAAGACAAAGGCTAGTTAAGTGCTCTGTCATGCAGAGAGCACTTAATGTCTCATTCGCATATCAGTTAAAATGATAATTATTAATGCAGAAGTTGTTGATGGAGGTCTTTAAAATGTAAATCCATGTCCTTATATGCGATATGGGGAGTGTTGACCTCACAGACAGATTGCCAATATGTTGCTCCCCATCAGTTGGATAGATAACTTATTGATCGCCTGGAATCAGACCGCTGGGGCCTCCAGCAATCCAAATAGAGCACTACCAGTCCAGTCTCAATGGTACAGAGGTCGAGCATGCTCACCTTCTATTTTCTGAAGAACTGCCAGAAGTAACCGTGCCATCTCCAACAGTGCCATAGAGAATGAGTGGTGCACAACAGACCTCTGCTCCATTCACACAGGGGTATACAGAACCCTGTTTTTGGGATTGCCGATAGTCCTGCCCAGTGTTTGGAAAGGCATCCCCTACTTTACTGATAGGGAATAACTTAAAAGCTTATTAAAAAAAACTTTAAAAGGAACTTGTCATGTGATTTGATGCTGCGCTAAGCACAGCAGCACAAATCAGAGTCCGGCTCCTTCACAGCAAATATGCATGGTTCACTGCAAAGAAAGCATATGTTAAACAGGGGGCCTATAATGACCAGTCATTGAGGTGGGTACCTGCCATCTTCTCTGCATGACTGACAGATCTTTCCTTATACAGACACAGGTAGAGTCCCATTAGTGAAGCAGAGCTGGGCTGGGAGAAACCAGCAGGGTCCACCTCTGTGACTAGTCATGGCTATCTATCTTATCCAGGCCTACTTTACTAAAAGTGTTCTCTGAAATGCCACAGAGTTTCTCAGTGAAACATACATATTTGTTGTGACAGAGCCGGACTACGATGCAGCCTGCCTTACATTAGTAATGACATTTCCATTATATAGCTTGTCGAAGACAAGAAATATTGTCAATCACAAAGTTGGCAAAGAATGGATGCACTTTCTCTAGGACTCATGTCACCTCTTACAAAGACTTCCGTATGTAAACGAAAAACCCAATCAGTGAAAACTAATGTATGCCTAACCTCAGGATCAAAGTAAATGAGCTAAACGGTTGTGCTTAGTGCAGACGATGATGGACGAGCTGTCCTGGAGCCCCTTGTATCTCCATGCGAGCAGCCACCTTTGTCTCTGCAGTAGACAGAACAAGTCAGCCCCTGGAAGTGACAGAAGCCGACGATGTGGCCCTCAGACCAAGAAGCTCATCCACCCCTGGTCTATCCACATTTTCACAGTTTATACTTGTTTGTCCTTGAAGTCAGACGTAATATACTAAGTAATGGCAGAGGGAACAGAAGAGGCGTAGTAGGGAATGGGAGCCTTAGCTAGGCCGCTAACCAAAGCTCTGTAGGGCATTTAGCGCAAACACTGCACTTGTTAAGAATCTCTGGTATGTAACTATACTTCACCCTCTGTAAAAACAAATCCAGGACAAAATCAGAGCCCAGAAAGCTTTTATGTTCAAGGATCCAAGAGACATGAAACCGCACAAGCACGAGTGTCATGCTATATGTCGGTGGTAAGGGGAGCTAGGCATGGCGCATCTACAGTGACAGAGTCATGACACAGAAACCAGGGGAGACTTATGAGAACTTAATGGTTCTTAGTCACTATAAATGGACAGAAAGAAGGGTGAACGTTATAATTTTATTTACGGGCTTCTCTAAAACGTAAAAAAGAAAAAAATACGGATTTTTGTGTTACTCACCGTAAAATCCTTTTCTCCGAGACGCTCATTGGGGGACACAGGACTGTGGGTGTATGCTTCTGCCGCTAGGAGGCTGACACTAAGTAAACATAAAAAAGGTTAGCTCCTCCTCCGCCGTATACACCTCAGCACTGGCCGCAGGCAAACCCAGTTTAGTGCAAAAAGCAGTAGGAGGCTAAAAAATAAATCAAGAGTTAACACAGATACAGTATATTCAGAAGAAAAAACTGCTGATACCAACTTAAGGAGAATAGAGTTAACTCAATATAAAGCCAGCCGGCTCTTAGGGAGGGAGCTGTGTCCCCCAATGAGCGTCTCGGAGAAAAGGATTTTACGGTGAGTAACACAAAAATCCGTATTTCTCCTTCGTCTCATTGGGGGACACAGGACTGTGGGACGTCCCAAAGCAGTCCCTTGGGTGGGAAACCGACTCCACAGTGTAGTTTATAATCAAGCATTGCTTATAGGTGCGCAACCGCGCCCTGAAGAATCCTTCTACCCAGACTGGCATCCGCAGAAGCCTGGGTATGGACATTATAATGCTTGGAAAAGGTATGCAGACTGGACCAGGTTGCTGCCTTACAAACCTGTTCCACCGAAGCCTGATGCCGAAGGGCCCAGGAGGCACCCACCGCTCTGGTGGAGTGAGCCTTGATCCCTGCGGGAACCACCGCGCCTCTGATGCGGTAAGCCTCCTGAATGGCTAACCGAATCCACCTAGCCAAGGTTGATCTAGAGGCAGCGAGTCCCTTCCTGCGACCTTCAGGGAGGACAAACAGCGTGTCCGTCTGTCGAAAGGACGCCGTCCGAGATACATATCTCCTGAGTGCTCTCACCAGATCCAGCGTATGGAGAGCCTTCTCCACTCGGTGCGTCGGAGCTGGGCAAAATGAGGGCAAAACAATGTCCTCATTAATATGAAATGAGGACACGACTTTAGGCAAAAAAGGTGGTGTTGTTCTGAGCACTACCTTATCCTGATGGAAAAGTAAGTACGGAGCTCGACAAGACAGTGCAGCCAGCTCCGAAACCCGCCTTATGGATGTTATGGCTACCAAAAACACCACTTTCCAGGAAAGAAATGACAGAGAAACCTCCTGCAAAGGTTCAAAAGGAGACTCCTGCAGGACTCCCAGGACTAGATTGAGGTCCCAAACCTCTAAGGGAATCTTGTAGGGAGGAACTATATGGACAACCCCCTGAATAAAGGTCCTAACCTGAAAATTAGACGCGATCTTTCGCTGAAAAAGAACCGACAAGGCTGATATCTGTCGTCTAAGAGTACTAGGCGCTAGACCTGAATCTAGGCCTGCCTGGAGAAAAGATAGAATGTTTGGAATTGAAAAGAGGAGCGGGGAACAATCATGTTCCCTGCACCAATCAAAAAAGACCTTCCAAGTACCGTGGTAGATGCGAGCCGAAACGGGCTTTCGGGCGTTAGCCATCGTTGCGGCGACCTTTTTAGAGAATCCAGCCCTGGTCAGGATCCAAGATTCAACGGCCAGGCCGTCAAACACAGGACCGCTAAGTTCTGGTGGTAAACTGGGCCCTGGGAGAGAAGGTCCACGCGCTCTGGCAGTCGCCAGGGTGCGTCGGCGAGCAATTGTACCAGCTCCGCGTACCAAGAGCGACGCGGCCAATCCGGAGCGATTAATATCGCAGGAACCCCCTCTATCCTGATCTTTCTGATCACCCTTGGGAGAAGGGCTATTGGTGGAAACAAGTATGGAAGATGAAACTGATTCCATGGTAGGACCAGAGCGTCTACTGCAAATGCCTGCGGATCCCGGTACCGGGAGACGAAGTTGGGCACCTTGGCATTTATCTTGGAAGCCATCAGGTCCACATCTGGGGTTCCCCAGCGTCGGCATATCTGCTGAAAAATCTCGGGATGAAGTGACCATTCCCCTGACGCTATGCCGTGACGGCTGAGAAAATCCGCAGCCCAGTTTTCCTCGCCCGGAATGTGGACCGCTGAAATCACAGAGTGATTTACCTCTGCCCAAGTCAGAATCTGTTTTACCTCGTGCATGGCCGCCCAGCTGCGGGTACCTCCCTGATGGTTTATGTATGCCACTGCCGTGGCATTGTCCGATTGTATTCTGACTGGGTGGCCCGCCAGATGCTGGTGAAAATGCCTCAGAGCCAGCCGAATAGCTCGGATCTCTAAAATATTGATCGGGAGGGTCGATTCCTGCTGAGACCAAGTTCCCTGGGCTGTGTGGTGACGAAACACTGCTCCCCATCCGAGCAGGCTGGCGTCCGTTGTGACAACCAACCAGAAATTTGGAGGAAACAACCGACCCTGTCGAAGAGTGGTGCTCTTCGTCCACCACATTAGAGTCTGTCTGACCTGCAGGGACAGACGGCACCGAAGATTGAGGGAGTAAGGGCTCCCGTCCCATACTGCCAAGAGTGCATGTTGAAGGGGGCGAAGATGAAATTGGGCAAATGGAATAGCCTCGATTGCTGCCACCATCCTTCCTAGGACCCTCATACAAAACCGGATGGTGTGAGGAATTGGTTGGCGAAGGATCCGTACCTCTTGACGGAGAACCAAGGCCTTGTCCTGAGGAAGAATTATCAACCCCTGAGCGGTGTCGAAATTCATCCCTAAAAAGGTGATCTTCCGAGATGGCACGGGAGATGATTTCTTCATATTCACCAGCCACCCCAGGCGAGCAAGGGTGTCTAACGTAATGCTGACACTTTCCTCGCAGATTTGAAAAGACGGACCCTTGATGAGGAGATCGTCTAAGTAAGGCAGGATGACTACCCCCCTGGAGTGCAGAATGGACACAACAGCAGCCATGACCTTTGTGAACACCCTGGGGGCTGTGGCTAGCCCGAATGGCAAGGCTGCGAACTAAAGATGAAGTTTGCCGACGGCAAACCGAAGAAATCTCTGATGAGGAGGAAATATGGGGATGTGAAGATAGGCATCCTGAATGTCTATTGATGCTAGAAATTCCCCTTTTTCCATGGCTGCAATGACAGAACAGAGACTCCATTCGGAAATGTCGAATTCTGACAAACCGGTTCAGTCGCTTTAGATCCAGAATGGGCCTTACAGTACCGTCCTTTTTGGGTACAATGAACAGGTTGGAATAAAACCCCTGACCCTTTTCGACCTCCGGTACAGGCACGACAACCCCGCTGTGCCGAAGAGACTCGACCGCCCTGAATAAGGCGCGAACCCGAGATTCCTCCTTGGGAAGGCGCGAGGGAAAAAAACGATTTGAGGGAAGGCTGGAAAATTCTATTTTGTACCCCGAGGAGACTAACTCCCGGACCCACTCGTCGTGAGTAATCGATAGCCAAATGGGGCGAAACCAGAGTAAGCGGCCGCCTACTCTGGATAAATTGACCGGATTCTGCCTCCAGTCATTTGTCCGAATATCTCTGGGGTTTGGACCCTCTAGATCTTGGTTGTTGAGATCGCCCTCTTCCCAGAGGGTTGGTCCTGTAGGAGACCTGACGATCTCTGGCCTGATTAGGTCGACCTGAACCGCTGGAGGTAGCTGGCGCGGCCCAACCTGGGTTACGAAAGGCCCTAAAGCGAGGCTGAAGCTGTCGGCGAAAAGGCTGCTTAATCTTTTGCTGAGGAAGGAAACTGCTCTTCCCTCCCGTCGCATCAGATATGAGCTGATCCAACCTTTCGCCAAATAACCGACCACTCTGATATGGTAAGGATGTAAGCGATTTCTTTGAGATTGAATCTGCTCGCCAGGTTCTCAGCCACAAAGATCTTCTGATGGCAATTGCATTAGCAGCAGCTAGGGCTGCGCAATTTGCCGCATCCATGGACGCATTAATTAAGAAGTCTCCTGCAAGCGCTATCTGATTAGAAATCTCAGTTACTTCAGACGGTACCTCTATACCATGAAGAGCTCTATTTAGAGACTCCGACCAGGATATCATGGCCTTAGCAACCCAAGTCGCTGCAAAAGAAGGAGAGAGAGCAGAACCCGATGCTTCAAACACCGAGCGGGCCAAACTTTCAATCAGACGATCCGTTGGTTCCTTGATCGAGGAACCGTTAGGAAGGGAGAGGAGCGTTTTAGACGCCAAACGCGACACAGGAGGATCAACCGCAGGAGATTCCGCCCACTTCTTAAGAAGCTCAGGAGCAAAAGGATATCTAGTATTGAGAGCCTTTTGTCCTGGAAGCGCTTGTCCGGTTTCTCCCGGTGGCGCTGCACTAGCTCCTCAAACTCAGGATGAGATCCAAAAACCTTATGAGCTTGCCTGGCTCTTTTGAAGGACACCTTATGACCGAAGGTCAAGGTGGACTCATCGTCTATCCCCAAGGTTTGATTGACAGCTTCAATCAAACTGTCAATTGTGTCCTGACAATTTGGTGCCTCTAAATTAAGGGACCCTTCTGAATCAGAAACCGAATACTGATCACTTGTCAGAGGTGAGGGAGAGCGGGAGACGGAACTGAAAGATGCCGAGGCCCCAGACGGCAAAGGCGACGCAGTGTGGGTTCGCTTCCCCTGCGTCTGCCTAGTGAGAGCGCGGCCCCTGCAGGCCGGAGGTTCATGAGACGTCGCCAAGACGGGTGAACCACTGTCCCTGCTCCTATCGGGAGCTTGAAGGGACTCGATTGCTCTTGTTAATGATGCCACAGATTGAGTCAGGGACAGAGCCCATTCAGGGGGACCTGACGCACTGGGTTCCGCAATAGGAGCGGGTTCCTGAGCCCGTTCGGAGTCACAGGCTTCGCAGACCCGAGTAATCTGGGCGCGCGGAAAAGGGGACCTACAGGCAATGCATGCGGTATACAGTACCGTATGAGCTTTAATTCTTCTGGACATGCTGAGTCTATCACAGAGTCCGCAATGAACTGGATGTGCGACGGTCAGTGAAACGGAGTGCAGAGGGGCAAAAGTACCTGGTGAAGCGGAACAACCAGGCTGGAGGTAGAAGCACTTACCCCAGTCCTGTACCCCCTGCGTCCTTAAACCGCGTAGCAGTGGCGTCTGACTCCAAATTTTTCAAAAAAGAGCGCTCCCGTTAGGAAGGCGAGCTCATGTAGCCGAGCCTTAGGGGGAGGGTCGAGAGGCGCAGCCTAGCCGTCAGAGACCCGCCTCCAGCCGCGGCCTAGTCTCCAGCAAAAGCCGGGGACTAAATTTACAGCCGCGGCCTAGCACCGGCCGAAGCCGCAGCCTAGATTTCCGGCGGAGGCCGCCCCAAAATCAGAGGGCGGGCCCGCCGGAAGGAGACGATGCCGGGGGCGGATCCCCGCGACCGCGGCCTACCCTCCGGCCGACGCCGGACGCTATATTTTGGGCCGCGGCCTAGTCCCCGGCAGAAGCCGGGGACTAAATTTGCAGCCGCGGCCTAGCACCGGCCGAAGCCGCGGCCTAGATTTCCGGCGGAGACCGCCCCTTTTAAAATCAGAGGGCGGGCCCGCCGGAAGGTGACGATGCCGGGGGCGGATCCCCGCGACCGCGGCCTACCTTCTGGCCGGCGCCGGACGCTATATTTCGGCCCTAGTCCCCGGGGACTAAATTTTTGCCCGAGGCCTAACACCGCCGAGGCCAGGGACTGAATTTTCGGCCGTCCACCCAGGAGTCGGGGGGCGGGCATCGGGAGCTGACGCCCCCGGTAGGGGGGGGGGACGGAACACGAGCCAGGAGCCTGTACCTGGCTGGAAGCAGAGTCTGATCACAGACGCCTGCGAAACTTGCGGTGCTCCGGCCGCTCACCGTTCCATGCGTGCGGCGTTACTCCC
>JARQOD010000003.1:550372788-550413479 GCA_033576555.1 Oophaga sylvatica | reverse complement strand
ACAAACGGACCACACTGTGTGACTTGCGATGAAATCGCATTGGTGTCCTTTAGAAAAGCCGGCAATTCATTCCCGGCTATACTGTAAAATCACACTGACAGCTTTAATAAAGAATCGAATCAAAACATATACACACATAGAATACATATATATATATATATATATGTCATTGTGACATGTATATATATATATATATATATATTTATAGTTCTTACACTTCTACATACTGTATTAGCCGCTCATTCAATTGCCGGCTTCTGTGAAATCACAGAAGCCGACATGAAATGATACATTGTTTCCACACAGTTAACCTTATAATTTCATGTATTTTGATATGTAATTGTAACTTAATACCATATAAGTATATGTGTGTAAAATTTCAGACATGTAGGGGTTAATTAAAGGTGTAAATTCGTTGTAAAAAAAATTTAATTTTTTACAACGAATTTACACTTTTAATTAACCCCTACATGTCTGAAATTTTACACACATATACTTATGTAATTGTAACTTAATACCATATATCAAAATACATGAAATTATATGGTTAACTGTGTGGAAACAATGTATCATTTCATGTCGGCTTCTGTGATTTCACAAAAGCCGGCAATTGAATGAGCGGCTAATACAGTATGTAGAAGTGTAAGAACTATAAATATATATATATATATACATGTCACAATGACATGTATATATATATATATGTGTTCTATGTGTATATATCTATTCTTTCTTTTGTGATTTTAATAATATTCTTTTGGATCCATTATATGTCAGTTTTGCAAGCCTGCGAGAAATTCTCGCAAGTGGGATGAAAATCGGATGTTACAAGGTACACACACATGCGACTAAATCGCATCTTTGAAGGAAAATCGGATGACAGAAGCATGTGTGATGTTTGCATTTTGATCCGACAATCGACCGTCTAAAACGGACCGATTTTTTGTGGTTGTGTGTGACGCCGGCCTTAGAGTAGTCTCCGATTGTCAGTGTTAAGGTACAGAAGGGTTGAGGCACAGAGGGGCAAAGCTGGAAAAGCGATGACTGATGTAGCTGAGCTCATTCAACCATGGCTAATGCATTAAAGCTGTAGCAGTGCTGGAATGTGGATGCAGCAGGGTCGTGACAGTACTGAAATATTGATATCACTTAGTTGTGGCAGTGCTAGATGCTGGTTGTACTAGTTGCAGGATCCCAACTACCTGAATACTCAGGTGACATCCTGGTGCCTGAGCCGGGTTTAAATAACGTGGTTGTCTGACCTCATTGCTGCATTTTGCTTTGCAGCAGTAACTGGATAAGTAAGTAACTGAATCAAAGCCAAAGGGCAACAAAGAAATGGCACCACAAATCCAAAGAGGAAGCAGCAGACTGTGTCTACACATGTATAACAGTGTAAACCTTCCAACATAGATCTTACCCAGGTGAAAAGAACACTGAAGTGACCATGAATAGAAAGGGGCTGGCTGAACTATTAAAATGATCCTGGCAGCCAGCTCCCTTAACACACATCGCTGTTAAGGCTGTGTTTCCATGGTCAGGAAACGCTGTGGATTGGATGCTGCGTACGGCCGCAGCGTCCAGATGTTACAGCATAGTGGAGGGGATTTTATGAAATCCCATCTCCACTATGCGTTCAAAGACGCAGATGGATTACCTGCGTATACGCACATGTAGCGCGTCTTTCTAGACCGCTGCATGTCTATTTATCATGCGGAGACGCTCCGTCTTTCTCCACAAGATAAATAACACAGTCTACGTATAGGATGCGGTGATTCCACATGTGTTCAATGAACACATGCGGATTCACCGCGCGTAAAAAAGGGGGCAGCGCTTTGGGCGGAGCTGCGTCCAAAGCGCTGCCAATACGCCCCGTGGAAACATACTCTTACACAGCAAATTCCCTTCTGTGTCCATCACAAGCAGTAAATGAAACTGCAGGGGACCCAGGACTGGAGCGAACACCTGAAGATCAGGACAGTTTTGACAATTTAAGGATAATTGTAAGTTTTATACCTGGTATTTTTCACATATTCAAGTTTTTATTTATTTAATTTTTTTTACAGGACTTAAAGGATTTTGAGACTCTGAATAGCAGGGCCCTACATGTTGTGTACCATCTATTCTGCTTTTTCTGACTGTTCTGAGTGAGAAGCAGAATTTACGTCAGCAGTAATCATCAGTATATAGAGGATTGTGCATTAATTTCTGTAAGAGACATAAACGTACACAAACTGGAATCCGGTCTTCTCTGTGGCTGCACGTTTGACCCAAGTCAGTTTCCGGGGATTCATATTGTACCTGAATAATCAGTGTTCACAGGAAGAGAGGAGGTGTCGTTCACACTCCATCAGACATACTCTAAATCATTCTGGCTCCAGACTTTTCAATCTGGAATCACTGTTAAAAATGTCAATGTTGGTTTATTCATGTAACGTTTGAGTTCATCTTTAGTTCACAGAAGTATATTAAGCAACTTCATAATCATCAGTTCCCTAGTAGATGCTGTATCTTCCTAAATCTTCCTAATGCGCAAATTGCCTCTTAAGAGAAAAAGAGGACTTGTACTCTATAGCGCCACCTATTGGAAGTAGCGATCCCACAAGTCACAATTAACCCTTTAACGAGTCTTGTAATGTGACTTAGGATAAAAGCCAAATCATATCTCAATTTGCAGACACGGTGTTTCGGACTATTGGTCCTGGTCAGTACAAAGTATGAGAACTAATTTGGCTAGATGAGAGGCTCTGGACTGAGATCTAAGGGGTAAGGTTTCTCCTTGTGGAGAGTGACACATCAGCTCTGGCGTGTCAAAGTAATGAGGCTTATTCGCCGTGCAATGCTCCTCTGGCAAATTTAATATGCAAATTGCCTCTTAAGAGAAAAAGAGGACTTGAACTCTATAGCGCCACCTATTGGAAGTAGCAATCCTACAAGTCACAATTAACCCTTTAACGAGTCTTGTAAATCTTCCTAAATCTTCCAAGGCTCAGTTCTAGGACCCCTCCTCTTCGCCATCTACACTTTCGGCCTGGGACAGCTCATAGAATCCCATGGTTTGCAGTATCATCTCTACACCGATGACACGCAGATCTACCTATCTGGACCTGACCTCACCTCCTTACTGACCAAAATCCCACAATGTCTGTCTGCTATTTCATCTTTCTTTTCTGCTCGCTTTCTAAAACTGAACATGGACAAAACAGAATTCATCATCTTTCCTCCATCTTACTCTACCCCTCCAACAGACCTATCCATCAATGTCAATGGGTGCTCACTTTCCCCAGTCCCGCATGCTGGATGCCTCGGGGTGATTCTTAACTCTGCTCTCTCTTTTAAGCCACATATCCAAGCCCTAGCCTCCTCCTGCCGTCTCAAACTCAAAAATATTTCCCGGATCCGTGCATTCGTTGACCATGAAACCGCAAAAGCACTAGTGCATGCCCTTATCATCTCCCGCCTCAATGTCATGTGTGCATTGCCACGAAGATCGTCGCGGTTGCACATTTTGACTTCTCACAGCTGAGCTGCTGTTTCTTTGTGTTTGGCAGCTAGGGAGTTAATTCTGTCTGTGCTCGGTGCTGGGACTGGGTGCAGTTTCTCCCGGCTGCAATTGATTGTTTGTTGATTGGTTTCCTTTAAATTCCTGGTTGTCTGCTTGGGGAGTTGCCAGTGAAACCTTCATTCAGACCACAGATAGGAATGAATCTGTATAGACTTTAGTTGTGAGCTCCTTAGTTGTTCTAAGCTCAACTTGGTTAGAGTTTATTTCCCAGACCATTTATGTTCCTTTGGTGTTTGAGTGTGTATGCAAGCGAGTGTTATCCTGTCTGTCTTATATGTCTAATCTGTGTATTTAGCTAAGATCAGCCCTTATCCCTTTGGTGGTAGTCAGGATCCTTCTTAGGACTGATTACAGGGTTTAGGGTCTGATAGGAGACAGGGTTAGGTTGGAGACTTGGACCTCTGAACCATTATCAGTACCTCCAAGGTGAGGGATTAGTTAGGACCCCAGTTTAGGGTCAGGTTAGATCCCGGTCCACCTCTTTCCTGTTTCAGCTCATCAAGTCCTCAAGATTAACCCTGAGTTCAGCAGATATCGTGTCAGGTAAATCTATTCTATACTTACATGCTGATGTTGCTATACTAGTTGTTGTATAGAGTGTTGTTCCTGTATTAATAGTTTACTGACATTGTATACATATCATTAGACAGCGTGACACTCAACTACTGCAACCTCCTACTCTCTGGCCTCCCCGCTAGCACTCTGGCACAAATCCAACCCATCCTACACTCTGCTGCCCGACTAATCCACCTGTCTCCCTGTTATTCCCCAGCCTCTCCTCTATGCCAAGCCCTTAACTGGCTTCCTATTGTCCAGAGGCTCCAATTCAAAACAATAACTATGACCTACAAAGCCATCCACAACCTGTCTCCTCCATACATCTGTGACATGGTCTCCCAGTATTTACCTACATGCAACCTTCGATCCTCTCAAGATCTCCTTCTCTACTCCCCTCTTATCTCTTCTTCACACAACCGCATATAAGACTGCTCCCGTGCTTTCCCCATACTCTGGAACTCTCTACCCCAACACATCAGACTTTCCCCTACCACGGAAACCTTCAAAAAGAACCTGAAGACCCACCTCTTCTGACAAGCCTACAACCTGCAGTGATCCTCAGTCTTGTAAGGTTCTGTGTACATGTTCCTGAAACTCAGTTTGTTCGTCAGCCATTTTACTTTCTGTCTTGCTGCAGCTATCTTGCCCTCAGTCAAAATGGAGTTTCCAGCTTGCATGTTCCCGCCCTGATTCTCTCCTTTTGCTTCTTAAGCAGCCACAGCTGAGCAATCAGTGCTTCAGAATCTAGCCTGCAGTGAACCTGTGACCTGACTCCTAAAGCCTTGGACCTTGTACTCCAGCTATTCCTACTGAGGAACTCTGAAGCACTTGTGGACTCTGAACCCTGCTCTTTGAAAGACCCACGTTTGCATGGACTTACGGTAACAGAGAAGAAGATCCTGAACCTGTTGTGGAGAGTGATTGCTGAGCTTAGATTACTCTGGCCTGCTGTGTCTCCTGCTTCTGTGTCTGCAAACTGTGTGACTATTTTTGCCAACTTGTATGAAGTAATACAAGACTTTCTATATCAAACCTGTGTCTCATGTATTTTCATCGCACCCAAGCACAAGACGCTATATGAACTGTACTACATACATTACAAGATTCTGAAGCCAAAACGTTAGTGTCTGCTGGGTCTGGAAAGGCTGTGTCTGCTGTAACTGTGGATATTGGATGTCCGGTTGTACTTTCTGTGATGACAGTGGTTGTGACTTCTCACAACCATTTCAGGTGAGCAATTCCCTTAAGTGTTTTTTTTTTTCTGCAGTGTTACCACAGGTAAACACTATTGTTTTTTTTTTTTTTTTCTTTTCTCTTTTTTGTCTGCTGTAACTGTGGATATCAGATGTCCGGGTGAACTTTCTGTGATGATAGTGGTTGTGACTTCTCACAACCATTCCAGGTGAGCAGTTCCCTTAATTTTTTTTTCTCTCTGCAGTGTTACCACAGGTAAACACTATTGTTTTTTTTTTTTCTCCTCTCCTCTTCTTCCAGTACTCCTGTCTTAAAAGATCTGGAAAATGGAGGCCCGCCTAAAGGAACTTTGCGGAGTGACTGATAATATCCTTGCAGATTTGCAGAATATAAAGACCCGTTTTTCAAGCCTACAGGACCTCACTAATCACAATTTGCAAGTGTTTGGACAGACTGCCCAGGATTTGCGAGCCAGGATTGAGGTTCTAGAAGGGCGAGTCCAGGCTCCTGCCGTAGCCCCAGATTCTGGGATTCCCAAGTTGCCCCCTTTTCGTTTTGGCGGTGAACGTGAGAAATTCAGGGGGTTTATTAATCAATGCAATCTTTTTTTTTCTGCACATGCTTCACAATTTCCCACTGAACGATCTAAGGTGCTTACTATAATTATGTTGCTTACCAACAAGGCTTTGATGTGGGCAAACCCTCTGATTGAGACTGAGGATGATTGTTTGAATCACTTTGATGCTTTTATTTCAGCCATGGGGCAGGTGTTTGATGACCCCAATCGAGGTGCAACAGCTGAAGCAGCCATGTTAGCTTTGCGCCAAGGTAAGCACTCGGTAGCTGAATATGCCTTGGATTTCAGGAGATGGGCCCTTGATACCACCTGGGACAGTTCCGCCAAAAAATCTATTTTTCGAAAGGGGTTATCTCCACTGATTAAGGATGAACTTGCTCGTGCCGACCCTCCCACTGCGTTAGGTGACTTTATTAACTACTGCATCCGTATTGATACTCGTCTGACTGAACGCAGGCAAGAGAGATGGTTCGAAAGCAATCGCACTAACCTTTTCCTACCTTCCTCTCCAGCTAAGGAACCTTTGAGTAGGATTACACGGGAACCTGAACCTGAACCCATGCAGGTAGACTCTTTACAACGACGGGTTAGTGATGCACGCAAGGAACATCGTTTTAAGGAAATCTATGTTTCTATTGTGGTAAGTCAGGGCACTTCATTATAAACTGCCCCAGCCGTTCTCGTAAGACTACTGCAGCACTCATTCATTGTGAGTGTTGCGAGAGGGATCTGTCAGGTCCGAGCCTCAGGCTCCAGAGAGATCTGCAGCAACAGATCTTGATTTCTCGGACTTAAACTCCGTTACCTCTGAGGACGTTGACTGTGTAAACGCTGCCATTTTTCAAGTTTCCTCAGCGGTGTCCCAGCTGAGTTGTAAGAAAAACAATTCTCATTGCTTTCTTTCCATCAAACTCTGGGTTGACTCAGCTTGGGTGTCTAGCTCTGCTATGATCGACTCAGGGGCAAGTGGAAATTTTATGGATGTCTCCTTTGCTCTGAAACAGGGATACGTTCAGTGAAGAAGGCTACTCCAGTACAGATGGAAACTGTGGATGGCTCCCTGCTGACCTCTGGACCAGTGGATCAGGAAACAGAGCCTTTGAGGGTTCTTATGGGTAAAGATCATCAAGAGAAACTGTCCTTTATGCTTATCTCTTCTCCCCACTTTCCCATTATTCTAGGGCTACCATGGCTGCAGGCTCAGAATCCTACCATTAACTGGGAGACCAAGGAATTACACTTTCCAGAGAAACAGATGAGTCCAAAAGTTTCAGCTTGCTCTGTTCCTAAAGGAACCATGTCAGTCCCTGAACTACCAGCTGTATACCAGGACTATGTGGATTTATGTGACAAGAAGAACGCTGACCAGCTTCCTCCTCACCGTCCATATGATTGTCCAATTGAATTATTGCCTGGAGCAGAGATACCTTTTGGTAAGATCTACCCCCTGGCGGGGCCCGAGCTAAAGGCTTTAAAGGATTACATAGACGAAAATCTAGCCAAGGGCTTCATACGCCCCTCTTCATCTCCTGCAGGTGCACCCATCTTCTTTGTAAAGAAGAAAGATGGATCTCTGAGACCATGCGTAGACTATAGGGAACTCAATAAGGTTACTATTAGAAACCGTTATCCATTGCCTTTAATCCCTGAGTTATTGGAGAGAGTGCGACATGCCAAAATTTTCTCTAAACTAGATCTTCGTGGGGCCTATAACTTAGTCCGTATTAGACCTGGGGATGAATGGAAGACTGCATTCAGGTCACGCTATGGACACTTTGAATATCTAGTTATGCCTTTTGGTCTGAGTACCGCCCCAGCCACTTTCCAACACTTGGTGAATGACATCTTCAGGGATCTCCTAGATACATTCGTGGTAATTTATTTGGATGATATTCTAATTTTTTCTAACTCCACAGAGGAACATCATGGACATGTGAGAATGGTCTTGGAACGTCTAAGACAAAATCATCTTTACATCAAACTTGAAAAGTGTGAATTCCATAGGACCGAAATTCAATTTCTGGGGTATGTACTGTCTACACAAGGAATTAGTATGGATGGAAGCAAAACCCAAGCCATCAAGGATTGGCCAAGTCCTAGAAATGTGAAGGAGGTACAGCGCTTCATCGGGTTTGCCAACTTCTATAGACGTTTCATTAGAAATTTCTCTGAGGTAGTGTCACCTATCACCCAACTTACCCGGAAAGAGTCTAGGTTCTCCTGGACTCCCCAAGCCCAGGAAGCATTTTCCCGTCTAAAAGATAAATTTACCACTGCACCTATCCTAGTACATCCCAACCCCGAGCTTGCCTTCATAATAGAGGTGGATGCTTCAGACTGTGCCGTTGGAGCTATACTCTCTCAGAGAACAGGTGAGAAGAATGTCTTGCATCCCTGTGCCTTCTTTTCCCAGCAGTTGTCTTCGGCTGAGAGGAACTACGATGTGGGCAATAGAGAGTTGTTGGCCATTATTGCCGCCTTCAAAGAATGGAGACACCTTCTTCAGGGAGCTGCACAGCAAATAGTCGTCCTGACAGACCATCGTAACCTTGAGTTTATCAGGTCGGCTAAGTGCCTGACTCCTCGCCAGGCTCGCTGGAATCTTTTCTTAAACCAATTTAATTTTATCATTTCTTATAGACCAGGATCGCGCAATGGAAAGGCTGATGCACTCTCTAGGATTTACTCAGCAGAGACACGTCCAATTACTCCTCCTAAGACTATTCTTCCTGACTCTAGATTCCTAGGAGTAATTCATAATCAAGACCTACTTAAGGACATCAAGGAAGCATACCATGCGGATTCCTTTTTGGCACAACCCCCAAGGGACGTAAGTCTTGTCTTTAAGAATGGTGTGTGGATTCAGGGACAACGCCTGTATATTCCTGAAACAGTCAGATTGAGAGTATTGCAACTCATTCACGATTCCAAGATAGCTGGGCATAGAGGAATTCTAAAGACACAGGAATTTCTCTCTCGTTTCTTTTGGTGGCCCACTTGCAGGAAGGATGTTTTAAACTATGTCACTTCATGTGAAGTCTGTGCAAGATGCAAAACACCTCGCTCCTCACCAACTGGTCTGTTACAGCCTCTTCCCACCCCGTCCCGCCCGTGGGGATCCATTTCTATGGACTTCATTGTGGAGTTACCAACCTCTCAAGGGGAAGAACACCATTCTAGTGGTGGTTGACCGTCTAACAAAGGCAGCTCATTTTATCCCTTGTGTCGGCTTACCCACTGCAAAACAGACATCAGATTTGATTATTAAAGATGTGTTTCGCTTACATGGAGTACCGGATGAGGTTATTTCGGATCGAGGGGGGCAATTCACTTCTAGGTTTTGGCAAAATTTCTGTGCAGCATTGGACATTAAAGTAAACCTTTCTTCTGCTTTTCATCCCCAGACTAATGGACAGACCGAACGAACCAATCAAACCCTGGAGCAGTATCTCCGCTGCTTTATCTGCCACCTACAGGATGATTGGGTGGATCTACTTCCATTAGCTGAGTTCTCGTATAACAACTCTCAGAGTGCCTCCACTAAGCAGTCTCCTTTTTACTCTAATCTAGGTTATCATCCTAACATTCTACCACGATTTCCCATAGAAACGCCTTTACCAGCAGTGGCTGAAAGAATCACGTCTTTACAGAAGAATATGGATCTTCTAAAGGAGAATCTGGAATCGGCTCAGGAAAGGTACAAGAAAGCAGCAGATAAATTTCGTAAACCTGCACCAGCTTTCAAGGTAGGAGACTTGGTCTGGCTGTCAACCAGAAATCTTAAGTTAAGGATTCCATCATCTAAGTTGGGACATAAGTACATTGGACCCTATAAAATCAGTAAAATTATAAGTGCCGTTGCTTGTCGTCTTCAACTGCCCAGAACTATGAGAATTCACCCTGTCTTTCATGTATCCCTACTAAAGGCTGCGACACCCAATACGTTTCCTGGACGTTCTTCTCCTTGCCCTGACCCAGTGCTAGTCGATGGTCAGGAAGAATTTGTGGTGGAAAGGATTTTAGATTCCGGGTTGTATAGAAATCAGTTACAATATCTGATTAAATGGCAGGGCTACCCAGTGGAGGACAACTCATGGGAACCAGTCAATAACGTTAATGCTCCTCGCTTGCTCCGTCAGTTTCATCAGAGGTACCCACACAAGCCTGGCCTGAGGTCATCCGGAGGTTGTCCCTAAGGGGGGAGTAATGTAAGGTTCTGTGTACATGTTCCTGAAACTCAGTTTGTTCGTCAGCCATTTTACTTTCTGTCTTGCTGCAGCTATCTTGCCCTCAGTCAAAATGGAGTTTCCAGCTTGCATGTTCCCGCCCTGATTCTCTCCTTTTGCTTCTTAAGCAGCCACAGCTGAGCAATCAGTGCTTCAGAATCTAGCCTGCAGTGAACCTGTGACCTGACTCCTAAAGCCTTGGACCTTGTACTCCAGCTATTCCTACTGAGGAACTCTGAAGCACTTGTGGACTCTGAACCCTGCTCTTTGAAAGACCCACGTTTGCATGGACTTACGGTAACAGAGAAGAAGATCCTGAACCTGTTGTGGAGAGTGATTGCTGAGCTTAGATTACTCTGGCCTGCTGTGTCTCCTGCTTCTGTGTCTGCAAACTGTGTGACTATTTTTGCCAACTTGTATGAAGTAATACAAGACTTTCTATATCAAACCTGTGTCTCATGTATTTTCATCGCACCCAAGCACAAGACGCTATATGAACTGTACTACATACATTACAAGTCTACTGAACCGCCGCACGACCAATTCTACCCTCTCCTAGTGTATCCTCACCCATCCCTGTAGACTGTGAGCCCTCGCGGCAGGGTCCTCTCTCCTTCTGTACTTGTGTGTGCCTTGTTTTGCTCATATTTATTGTACTTGTCTATATTTGCCCCTTTCACATGTAAAGCGCCGTGGAATAAATGGCGCTATAAAATGTATAATAATAATTATGGGAGATGTAGCAGGATGGTCATGTATTCAATATATACATAAGTAGATTGTCCGCCACTCGAGTTTGTATCTGGTGCGGGGTATGCATGGAGTATTGCAGGTGCTCGAGTCCCCACCGGGACAGTTTTGCAGCTGTTAGCCAAAAAAAAACATGCAGGGATTGTTTGCCATACACGGCAACTCCTCCATGTTTTTTGACTATCAAACAGCAGCAAGACATGCAAGGTGGGACTCGAGCACCCGCGATACTACGTGTATACCCCAGCACCAGATGCAAACTCAAGTAGCCAGCACTTGAGCTCAACAATAATTGTGATATAAATGCATCAGATACATTAATTTCTGCCAGACCCATGAAGTGTGGTTGGTCAGGCCCACTGCCTAATGGAATGGGGGCCAGAATATGTTAGGGAGAGAAGGACAGGCTTGGCAAATTACAATGCCGGATCTTTTTTGTTCCTGCAGGAGATAAGCTGCTCTGAGGTTGTCATGTGTGCATCGCCACGAAGATCGTCGCGGTTGCACATTCTGACTTCTCACAGCTGAGTTGCTGTTTCTTTGTGTTTGGCAGTTAGGGAGTTAATTCTGTCTGTGCTCAGTTCTGGGACTGGGTGCAGTTTCTTCCGGCTGCAATTAATTATTTGTTGATTGGTTTCCTTTAAATCTCTGGTTGTCTGTGTTGGGAGTTGCCAGTGAAATTCTTCATGCAGACCACAGATAGGATTGTATCTGTATAGACTTAAGTTAAAGAGCTCCTTAGTTGTTTTAAGCTCACCTTGCTTAGAGTTTAATATCCCAGATCATTTATGTTCCTTCTGTGTTTGAGTGTGTATGCAAGTCTGTGTTTTCTCCAGTCTGTCTTATATGTCTAATCTGTGTATTTAGCAGAGATCAGCCCATATCCCTTTGGTGGTAATCAGAATCCTTCTTAGGACTGATTACAGGGTTCAGGGACTGATAGGAGACAGGGTTAGGCTGGAGACTTGGACCTCTGAACCATTATCAGTACCTCCAAGGTGAGGGATTAGTTAGGACCCCAGTTTAGGGTCAGGTTAGACCCCCGGTCCTCCTCTTTCCTGTGACAGTGTATCAAGTCCTCAAGATTAACCCTGAGTTCAACGGATATCGTGTCAGGTAAATCTATTCTATATTTACATGCTGATGTTGCTAATCTATATGTTGTATAGAGTGTTGTTCTTTTAAGAATAGTTTACTGACATCGTACACATATCATAAGACCGCGTGACATTTTCACTGGCCCATAAAATTATTCCCAGTTGCCATGGATCCAGTAGCCCAGCTGGCTCTGCAGTTGCAGGGATTATCCATGGAGCTGACGGACATTAAGTCCAAAGTTTTGTCTCCCTCGGAGCAAACCAGATTTGAACCTAAAGTAGCTCTCCCGGACAGGTTCACTGGTGGGCGAGACAAATTTTTTACCTTCAGGGAAGCATGTAAATTGTATTTTCGGCTTCGGCCTCGATCATCAGGGAGTGAAGAGCAGAGAGTGGGAATTGTTATCTCGCTCCTACAAGGGGACCCTCAATCCTGGGCCTTCTCCCTTCCTCCGGGATCCCCGGCTCTACAGTCAGTAGATCGATTTTTTACTGCCCTGGGTTTGGTATATGATGACCCAGATCGGGTCTCTCTTGCTGAGACAAAATTACGTAAGATACAGCAGGGAGATCGTCCGGCGGAGGAATTTGCTTCTGAGTTCCGTAGATGGGCCACAGATACTCAGTGGAATGACCCAGCTCTTAGGAGCCAGTTTTGTCATGGGCTTTCTGACAAATTAAAGGACGTTTTGGCTCAGTATGATTCTCCTCCATCACTGGAGGCTGCTATGGCCCTAGCTATCCGTACTGATAGACGGCTCCGGGAGAGGTGCGAGGTAACTCCGCCCCTGTTGTTACTCCACCTACTACTAAAGTCCCTTATGTTGAGGTTCCCCTTGTCTGTTCGGAGGAGCCTATGCAGTTGGGAGGGACATCATTTCGTAGGAGGGGATTGGCGGTACGCCGCAGGACTAGAAGGTGTTTCTTCTGCGGGAAAGAGGGACATTTTGTTGGGGGATGTCCATCCCGTGCCTTGTTGAGCAAAAAGTCGCCGGAAAACTGTTAATCCCAGGTTGTGTGGTGGACGACAACCTGGGAGTATGTATTTCGTCCGCTAGTTCTTCTCAGTTCCTTGTACCAGTGGAGGTGGTGGTTGGTACGAGAGTGGAGAGATTTTCTGTTCTTCTTGATAGTGGGTCCGGGGCTAATCTGGTTGACGCTCAGTTTGCTCAGGCTCAAGGTATGCATCTGAGTGTATTGGTCAAACCGATCCCTATATTCTCCATTGACGCCAGGCCTCTCGGCCAAGGTAGCTTTGTTCATGAGGTTCATAACATTGACCTTCGGGTAGGGGCAATACATAGGGAACTATTATCTTGTTATGTGTTGGGGGTCTACCTACTCCTATTGTGTTGGGACTTCCTTGGTTGGTTAAACATAACCCTGTGATTAATTGGCAGTCCAGAGATATAAGCCAATGGGGGGAGTTTTGCAAAAGTAACTGCATGAACACAGTCATCAGTGCGGTCGTGCCTAGTACTTTGCCTCCTTTTTTGGAGGACTTTGGGGATGTGTTCTCTGAGGAGGGGTGTCAGGAGTTGCCTCCTCATCGCGTGTATGACTGCTCTATTAATTTACTTCCTGATGCTAAGTTACCTAAAGCTAGGTTATATAACCTTTCTGGTCCTGAGAGGCAGGCTATGAAAGATTATATTTCGGAAAGTCTGGCCAAAGGGCATATTAGACCTTCATCTTCCCCAGTGGCCGCGGGGTTCTTCTTTGTGAAGAAAAAAGATGGAGGCCTACGCCCTTGCTTGGATTTCCGCGAACTTAATCGGATTACTGTTCGAGATCCGTATCCACTCCCTCTGATTCCTGATCTCTTCAATCAAATTGTTGGCGCCAAATGGTTCTCTAAATTGGATCTCAGGGGGGCGTATAATCTGATTAGGATAAAAGAGGGGGATGAGTGGAAAACGGCGTTTAACACGCCGGAGGGACATTATGAGAACCTTGTCATGCCTTTTGGTCTGACTACTGCACCAGCAGTATTCCAACATTTTGTTAATGACATTTTTCGTCATCTGGTGGGGCTGTTTGTGGTCGTATATTTGGATGACATTTTAATTTACTCACCAGATCTTGTGTCTCACCAGGAGCATGTGAGACAGGTGTTGCAGATCTTGCGAGACAATAAACTATACGCCAAACTGGAAAAGTGTGTATTGCCGTACAGGAACTTCAGTTTTTGGGTTTCTTGGTGTCAGCCTCCGGTTTCCGTATGGACCCTGAAAAGGTGAGAGCAGTGCTTGAATGGGATCAGCCAGAGGATCTTAAGGCTCTGCAGCGTTTTCTGGGGTTTGCTAACTACTACCGGAAATTTATTTGTAATTTCTCATCTGTTGTCAAACCTCTCACTGACATGACAAGAAAAGGGACGGATTTTTCTAAATGGTCGGACAAAGCTTGCCAAGCTTTTTCCTCTTTGAAAAAATGTTTTGCTTCGGCACCCGTTCTCATCCAACCAGATGCATCACAGCCGTTCGTTGTGGAGGTGGACGCGTCTGACGTAGGGTGGGTGCAATATTGTCCCAGGGTCCGTCCCCTGGTAAATGGCATCCGTGCGCTTTCTTTTCTAAAAAATTGTCGTCCGCCGAAAGGAATTATGATATCGGCAATAGGGAACTTTTGGCCATTAAGTTGGCTTTTGAAGAATGGCGTCACTTTTTGGAGGGGGCAGTCCACCCGGTCACCGTCATTACTGATCACAAGAACCTGCTGTATTTGGAATCTGCTAAGCGTCTGAATTCCAGACAAGCTCGATGGTCGTTGTTTTTTACCAGGTTTAATTTTGTTGTCACTTATCGCCCTGGATCTAAGAATGTTAAGGCTGATGCCTTGTCTCGCAGTTTCCCAGGGGCCGGGAAAATGGATGACCCGATTCCTATCCTTCAGGAGGGGGTGGTAGTGTCGGCTGTATGTTCTGAGCTTGAGGAGGAGGTGTTAGAGGCTCAGGGGGACGCCCCTGCAGGACCTCCAGGGAGACTGTTTGTCCCAAATCAGTTGAGACAAAAGGTTATTGAGGCACATCATAATTCTGCTTTAGCAGGACATCCAGGGAGTAAGGCTACTTTAGATCTCCTTTCTCGCCGGTTTTGGTGGCCTAACGTTAATAAAGATGTTTTAACTTTTGTCGCGTCCTGTGGGGTTTGTGCTCGCTCTAAGACCCCTCATACCCGTCCGTCTGGGACCCTCTTACCCTTGAAACTTCCGGAGCGTCCATGGACTCATTTGTCTATGGACTTCATCACGGACCTTCCTCAGTCGTCAGGGAAGACTGTCATACTGGTGGTTGTTGACAGGTTCAGTAAGATGGCACATTTCATTGCTCTTCCTGCCCTCCCTAATGCTAAAACTCTGGCGCAGGTGTTCATTGGGAGATTGTGAGACTTCATGGGTTGCCTTCTGATGTGGTGTCAGATAGGGGGTCTCAGTTTGTGTCCAAGTTTTGGAGGGCATTTTGTTTACGTCGGGGGATGCAATTGTCATTTTCCTCGGCTTTTCATCCGCAGACCAATGGTCAGACAGAGCGTCTGAATCAAAGCCTGAGACTTATCTTCGGTGTTTTGTCTCAGAGAACCAGGAGGACTGGTCTTCTTTCTTGCCTCTGGCAGAGTTCGCTCTTAACAACAGGCGGAGCGAGTCCACTGGTAAATCCCCGTTTTTTGGGGCATATGGTTTCCATCCCCAGTTTTGTACTTTCAATGGGGGGGGCCCTTCTGGGGTTCCTGAGGAGGAGCGTTTCTCGTCGTCACTTGCTTCTGTGTGGAGAGGTGTATTGAATAATCTGAGTGCTATGGGGAACCGTTATAAACGTATGGCTGATAGGAGGAGAGTTTCTGGTCCCAGATCTTATGTCTACCAGGAATATAAAACTTAAAGTTCCCTCCTGGAAGCTGGGCCCCAGATTCATCGGGCCGTACAGGATCAGTTCCATAATTAATCCTGTGGCATTTCGTCTGGACCTTCCTCCTACGTTTAAAATTCATAATGTGTTCCACAAGTCATTACTTAAGAGGTACGTGGCACCAGTCATACCATCACCTCTACCTCCTCCTCCAGTGGTGGTCAATGGTAACTTGGAGTTTCAAGTGTCAAAGATCATTGACTCACGTCTGAATCGCCGGTCCCTTCAGTACTTGGTGCATTGGAAGGGGTATGGTCCAGAGGAGAGGACGTGGGTTCCTGCGTCTGACATTAACGCAGATCGTTTGGTGCGGACCTTCCACAGAACTCACCCGGGCAAACCTGGTCCTGAGGGTCCGGAGGCCCCTCGTAGAAGGGGGGGTACTGTCATGTGTGCATCGCCACGAAGATCGTCGCGGTTGCACATTCTGACTTCTCACAGCTGAGTTGCTGTTTCTTTGTGTTTGGCAGTTAGGGAGTTAATTCTGTCTGTGCTCAGTTCTGGGACTGGGTGCAGTTTCTTCCGGCTGCAATTAATTATTTGTTGATTGGTTTCCTTTAAATCTCTGGTTGTCTGTGTTGGGAGTTGCCAGTGAAATTCTTCATGCAGACCACAGATAGGATTGTATCTGTATAGACTTAAGTTAAAGAGCTCCTTAGTTGTTTTAAGCTCACCTTGCTTAGAGTTTAATATCCCAGATCATTTATGTTCCTTCTGTGTTTGAGTGTGTATGCAAGTCTGTGTTTTCTCCAGTCTGTCTTATATGTCTAATCTGTGTATTTAGCAGAGATCAGCCCATATCCCTTTGGTGGTAATCAGAATCCTTCTTAGGACTGATTACAGGGTTCAGGGACTGATAGGAGACAGGGTTAGGCTGGAGACTTGGACCTCTGAACCATTATCAGTACCTCCAAGGTGAGGGATTAGTTAGGACCCCAGTTTAGGGTCAGGTTAGACCCCCGGTCCTCCTCTTTCCTGTGACAGTGTATCAAGTCCTCAAGATTAACCCTGAGTTCAACGGATTGTGTATCAGTTAATTATCTATTCTATTTACTGTATGTTGTAACTATATGTGAAGAGTGTTGTTCTTTTAAGAATAGTTTACTGACATCGTACACATATCATAAGACCGCGTGACAGAGATGTCCACCAATGGCTTACTCCGATCTCCCTAAGGAAAACATAAGCATACTCGATTTGGAAACATGTATAGGGGTAAGAAAGTATAGCTATCTAACGTAAATGGGCACCTTTAGAAAATGTGCAATGTGGGTTGTTCCCAGGCTTCCTGGCGCAAAGCTTAAATGTCTCTCTCTATCTTTGCATTGTAAATTTTGGTAATCATGCTACTGGAATACACTATGACAAGGAAAGACAAACAGGTCAAATCCAACCACAGACCTTAAAGCACAGATGCCCTGTCTCTGGTAGGCGTGTTGCACAGGATGGACTTATCGATTCTGGAGAAGACACTGTAAGGGGATGAAGAGAAAGATGGATTCGAATGGGGTTGCCTTCTCTGCTCCGTGTCAAGAACCACCGGCGCAGCTTCCAGTATTTTCGGGGGAGCGCCTACCGTTTCTGGACCAACCTTCCCATGTGACTGAAGGGGGCGGGTAGGAGTTAAAAGGCGCTGGGCGCGGGAAGCTGAGAGGAGTCCGGTAGGGAAAGCGCAGTGCACAGGAGAGTGAGTTGCCAACTGCGCCCCAGGCCGCCCCGCGTGCGAGAGGCCCCCGACTCAGGACAGGAGCAGAGAGTCTCAGCGCTGTGAGCGCCCCTCGAACTGACATTGACACACCAGCCTCCGTGGCTGGAGGAGACTCCCCCACAGGTTAGCAGTAGACGCTGATGCGCTCAGGCCTGGTGAACTGTGCCGGAGGCCTGAGCCCCTGAGAAGAGTGGTTGGACTGACCGAGGAACGCAGTATCGTCCCTGCTTTGACTCGTGCTGTACGTAGCTTGGTGACGAAGACTGATGGGAGCAGGACCTCGCCCCACCCCACATCCTTCCATTGTTTGCCTTGGAGACCGTGTTCCTTCTGTGGACTGGGATCTGGAAGTGACAGCATGTGCCGCTGTTGACAGTGCCAACGTTGGAGGAACGAACCCTTCAATCAAGCCTTCTTCAGACTGATAAGTGTTTTTCTGCCTTTCGTTCATTTTTTCTTCAAAGGTTGTTTCGCCTTTGCTTGTTGCATTTTACTCTCATTACTCCTCCCTGCGTGGAGTGTTCCACTTTTGTTTAATAAACCTTTAACTCTTGACCTGCCTCACATCCGTGGCGACATGCCCCGTACCTGCAGTATCTTACAACACAAGTGACAGAAGATCAAACACATATAATTAGCAAATCACATGAGTTCCATCAATGTGATACAGGTTTTACTTTCATTTTAGTGGTGTAAGTGTAAGTAGGTGGTCTGAATGCAACGGCAGAGACACCAGGCGGGAAGAATAATTTACTTTATTCACTTAACAGGAATATATATATATATATATATAATCTTCACAAACAGAAAAAAATCCACATTGCAGTCACATGTGAAATTAATCAAATAAATTAACAAGTTGAAAAACCGCAGGGACTATATTAAACCAAACTGCATAATCTAGAAATAACCAATAGCACAGAAAAAAACAGTCATAAGGTCCGTTATACAAAAGTAGAAAATAATCTTTATTTATATCACAAAAAATCAGAGCACAAAAGAAAACAATAAAAAGTGCCACATGAGACATATACCTAAAACATGCAGGGAGCAGCGTATGTGAACATGCCAAAAAAATAATAATGGACATCAGTGAATTACCTAACATAATGCAAAGTATACCAATCAAATCATAAATAATAATAATCACCACATCAAATTATGAAAATAATAATAATGACCACATCATTTGGCATACATACATATAAGGCTAGCCACCAACGCTGCCCCTGTCGCCCCAACGCGCGTTTCGGATTGTTCCTTCCTTTCATGATTTGATGTGGTGATTATTATTATTTATGATTTGATTGGTATACTTTGCATTATGTTAGGTAATTCACTGATGTCCATTATTATTTTTTTGGCATGTTCACATACGCTGCTCCCTGCATGTTTTTGGTATATGTCTCATGTGGCACTTTTTATTGTTTTCTTTTTGTGCTCTGATTTTTTGTGATATAAATAAAGATTATTTTCTACTTTTGTATAACGGACCTTATGACTGTTTTTTTCTGTGCTATTGGTTATATATATAATCTTGTATATATATATAAAAAGGATATTGTTAAAATCAAATCATATAGTAACAATATTACTGACAAAAACAAGATATATGTTGGTTAGTATACAATAAAGAATCTCCGGATTAGCACAGGGTCTACAATCCAACCTAGTTCTAGCTGAAAGGGGGGAAAACACTGTATTTAGCAGGAACCATACTTAGGAATGTCATGGCTTTCAGGGTCCTGACAAGGGCCGATATTACATCTCACTAGCTTCAAGTTTTCCTTACTAAGTCTATCGGCGCTCTCTGGGCCTCTATAGCATCAGCTGAACCCCGTCTGGCCTTTAGGCTTCCCCTACCCATGCCTGCTACTGTAAGTCCGTGCTGGAAGTGACGGCCCGTCTCACACATTTTCCCCAATCACCATTCCAGGCCTGAGTTTCTGGTGGGCTATCCTTCTTAATGTTTCTTTGATACTTGACCGCCGCCGAGTGTCTTCTTGGTCCGTATCGATGGGGCTGGTGCTTGACTGTTAACTGGCGTCATCTGGGTTGGTAACATTGTCCGCCGTCTTTGGGGTTTTCAGTGGTTGACTGTCGACTGGTGAAGTCCGGATCTTGACTGGAGTAGTTCTGGTCTTCAATGCTCGAATGCTCTGAATCTAAGTTTGCTGGTACACGCGGCTGCGGCCTCCTGTCTCGGCTGTTAGAGCAGCAACGGGAGCAGCTGCTACTTCCCATGGTGCCAATTATGCTTCTGCTTTGGCGCGCTGGCTTTTTATATCGAAGGCTGATTTCGTCACCGTCACCTGACCCTGAGAACTGCCTAATTCTGTCCCTCCTGTAAGTTTTCTTCTTTGGATCAGGCATGGAAACCTCATGGATTATCTCCTGTGCTCCGCTCTTCTAGGGGAGAGCAGATTATATTAGGCATCTGAATGGTAAATGGAGTCTTGTGCTGAGATTTGGTGAAGATTAGAGGGGTTGTCTGATGCAAATCGATTAACCTGATGTCACTCTGTGTGACTGCAGACTTATGCGAGGAGTCGCCAGTTTCTGAGCCAGGACCAGAGAGTACCATATTTTTCGGACTATAAGACGCACCGAACCATAAGACGCACCACAAATTTTGGGGTGGAAAATGGCAAAAATTTTTTTTATAAGATGGGGGTCCGTCTTATCATCCAAATTTAAGGTATCTTACATGAGGGCCGGCGGTGGTAGAGTGGGGTCACAGGAGGTATGGTCACTTCCTCAGGAAGCCGGCGGCGGAAGTGGGGCAATGCTGCAGTCCCGGGGTATCCCAGCGGTGCGATGCTGCGGGTCCGGTGACAGCGGTGAGGCAGAGCAGAGTGCATTGAATGGAGCAGGGTTCCTTCCTCAGGATGCTAGCGGCAGAAATGTGGCGATGTTGCAGCCCGGTGTCCACGGTGAGCAGAGCCAAGTGCATCATTGGTTTTTCGGCGGCCATTTTCCTGAAGCCGAGGGCCGCCGAGATTTCAATCTGCGCACGCCCGGCGTCCGGCAGCCATTTTCCTGAAGCCCGCATCCTCTGGAAAATAGAGCGTGAGAGGCCCAGCCGAGATCTCAATCCGTGCATGCACTACCTCCAGCAGCCCATGGCTTCAGGAAGATGGCCGCCGACACTGAGCTTCAGTATCGTCACCCTTTTGTAGCCGCCGGTTCCCTGAGGAAGGGACTCTTCTACACCAGTGCCGCAACCCCCCGGTAAACCTGCGTTCGGACTATAAGACGCACTCCCCATTTTCCTCCCAAATTTTTTTGAGAAAAAGTGCATCTTATAGTCCAAAAAATACGGTATGTATGAGTTATACACACTCCCGGCCAGAGAATTTGTATGGAGCTAGGCCACGCCCACTGGACAGTCACAGAGTGACTGCAGACTTAACGATTTGGTCCGGACAAACCCTTTAAGAACAAGCATGGACTGGTAATCTGGCAGACCGGGGAGATTCCCATTGGGCTGTTCACCCAGGGGCTACCTGCCTACACAAAACAAGAACAAGTCTTGCATTTTCTGTGCATTTCTCAATGTTAGAAGAGAAAAAGGACCTGTGTGACCATCGTAGTCACATGACCATGAGTCTTTCAGCCTGCAAAACTGGAAGAACTGCAGAGGAGATGAGTCTGTGGTGCTGTCCCCAACACTCTCCCTCCATCTGCAGTGTCTCCTGCCATTTTGATAGAGCTGAAAGTTTGAAAGGTACTCCTGTCAATGTAGAAGGTTTTTTGGAGAAGAATGATACCGTGAATGGGAAAAATGCTGACAACTGTGGAACACTGTAAGACAATCCAAGGCCACTTCTGCACTGACATAATGTGCAACACCAGGAAGGATAGGGACTCTGGTAGGGAGTAAAGGCAGAAATAATTGTAAGTTCTAAAGGTGAGAACCGCATCACATATATATGGCATATCCTATGGATACAATATACCATAAATATTAAAGATGAGAGTACCCATTTAGCACATTTCTGTCAAGCTCCTTACGTGTATGTAACACGTCGGGTGCTGGTATATGTAGCAGGCTCAAGAGCTGTGTTATTTAGCCAGCATCCACCTCTAACAGTCACAGACTGGTCTTCACGGCAGACTATCAGGTTATCTACAGTTTAAACCAGAAGTTTACATACACTTTATAAAAAGACACATATGCATGTTTTTCTCAATATCTGACATGAAATCAGAATAAACCTTTCCCGTTTTAGGTCAGTTAGGATTTCCTTAATTATTAATATTTGCCAAATGCCAGAATAATGAGAGAGAATGTTATAAGGCATCTTAATTATTTACTGCAAAGTCAAAAGTTTCCATACATTCCATTAGTATTTGATACCATTGCCCTTAAACTGAATGACTTAAACGTTTGGAATATCCTTCCACAAGCTTCTCACAATAGTTGGTCGGAATTTGGTCCCATTCCTCCTGACAAAACTGGTGTAACTGATCCAGGTTTGTAGGTCGTCTTGCTTGCACCTGCCTTTTCAGCTTTGCCCATAAATATGTAGTAAATTATTTCACCAATGGATCCCATTGGGCAGCCAATTTGCGCAAACCAGGCGAAAAATTTCCTCACTGCCAACCACGAGCCTTAACTTTACTTTCATACAAAATATTGTTATTTGTCAACTATGAAATAAAATGTCTGTATGTATTTTTCAGCCCAAATAAAGAAGGTAGAATCTACTGCTCTAAAGGGTTATGCTAGAAAACAAGGGTATGAGTGCTTCTAAAGGGTTAATTTACTAGAAAAGCAAATAGCTGCTTGGAAAGGCTTTATCTACTATGGAGAGGACATAGCTGCTTCTAAAGGGCTAATATGAGGCTCTCACTATATACAAACAGAGCCCCTAACAGATACACTAAAGAGCTGTGAAATGTATTATTTCTACAGCCGTTTATTCTAGCTCCTCCTTACACTGCTCCATAATAAACATCAATCCATCTTACACTGATTCATACATTGTTACATCCAGCATGAAGACAGCAGCACATATCTCGCCTGTGTTTACATGCTGCATATAGCCTTCCCCAAACAGTGGTATCTCCCATCTCAGTAGCAGGAAATCTGACAAAACTGTAAGGGTGTGTTTCCACGATCCGGAATTCTTCAGTAATTGCTGCGTGTTTGACGCTGTGCACTGGCGCAGCTTCAAACAAGCAGCGTCCAGATGTTACAGCATAGTGGAGGGGATTTCAAGAAATCCCATCTCCACTATGCTTAAAAACACGCAGGCGGCAGACCTGCGTTAACGGACATGCTGCGCGTCGTTTTAGACCGCAGCATGTCCTATTCCCTTGCGGCGACGCTGCGTCGCCGCAAGGGAAATAACACAGGCCTGTGTAGCCCTGCGGTCATTCTGGATGTGTTCCGGATGTGTTCAATGAACACATCCGGATTGACCGCGCGCTCACAAGGGGGCGGGGCTATGCAGAGCGGACTTTCCGCTCCGTCCAAAGCGCTGTGGTTCCGGATCGTGGAACCACAGCCTGATAGTGAAATAGTTGAAAGCTGGCCTTCAGCCAACTCTAGCCTCCCTTGCTCAAAATTTTCATTACCAAATTAGAGAGGACATTTTCACTTTTCCGAATTATAGATATTTGAAAAAGGGTTGTATTTTGGACTCCTTTTATCTCAGAAAGTTTTTAAGGAGATGATCAGTCCTTTTTAGATGTAAACTTGTATTTGTATTTTAGAAAAGCTAAAATGGATGTAAGAGGCAGGCTAAAGACACAGCTTGTCGTTCTGTGATATTTGCTCACACTTGCAATAATAAAAACAGTGGACAGATTGATAAATGCATTTTCATCAGTTGTAATACATTGAAATTATGTTGTATAAACCAAAAGAATTTACAAAGCCCTGAACCGCTTTTTCTGACACTACAAGTCACTCGTAACTCATTACTAAAAGTTTTCATCATTTTTTTTATGGTAGTGATAAGTGCCTCCGGTAAGTGAGACCCAAATTAGGTCTGACAATAAACAAGGACTTTCCCTCTTCCATCCATGCCCAATTAGGTCAAATCTTCCTCATTATCTTACTGCATCTATGGCTCAGTAGTTAAAGTTAATTACTCACATTACGGAAAGTCTCCATACTGTATATTGTAGGCCAAGCCTTATTCATACATTTCCAGGATAAATAACAGAAAAATGTCGCAGCACAAAATAAATGCTCAAGAATTGTTGTCTCATCGATAAGACAATGATTTACTATAACAGACATGTTGGAGTAAACAGATCCTCTATAAATCCAGTGACTCAAATATGACATCTTCTCTCCTTATTAGTGTTGAGCGATACGATACCGCAAGTATCGGGTATCGGCCGATATTAGCTCTATCGGCCTTTCGATACTTTGTTTCGATATTTTCCATATATCGTATACCGGAATCGGAAGTTCCCATAATTCTTTGAGAGGCAATGTGATTTTAGTCAGCCAATGAGGAATCCTAAGAAGTGTGGGCACATCCTGTACTGCTGCGGTCATGTTAACTAATGGCATGGCTGTGATTGGCTGCTGAAATGATGTCAGAATGCACTATAAAAGGCGCCGCTGCCATTTTAGCGTCACTGTGCTGTGAATTCAGTTAGGGACAGAACGCTACTCTGCTCACTCTGAGGGACAGTTAGATATTGCGATTTAGTGTAGTGTGCTTTAGGCAGGCTAGCACCAACCGCTGTGTAAAGCTTCCTTTTGCCTGCAGTGTTGTTTTAACAGCTCTGCAAGGTGTGTGTGAGTGCAGGTGATGCTGCAGTTTGCTCTGCATGCAACGCTGTCTGTAGGCATCTGCACGTGTCACTCACAGACTCTTTTTTTTTTCTTCAGTGTAATTCTTGCTGCTCCATGCAATTTAACTATTAGTGTGACGCGCTTCCATCCGTATCCAATACATTGGTTGCAAACACTATAGAAGTAGACAAAGGAGTAGCCTTTCACAGATTGTGAACAGTTGTGTTTCAGTGTTCACTTCAGTCTGTTTTTTATTTTTTGAGTGCACATCACGCTCCAGTTACTTGTTCAAGCACTGCTGCTTGTACTCTGCTGAGCGTGTCTCAGTGCCTCATCCTTTTCATTTCTCTCCAATTGGTTCTGCTCCATTCCATTTAAAATAAATATAATCTATTAGTGTGACGCGCTTCCATCCGTATCCAATACATTGGTTGCAAACACTATAGAAGTAGACAAAGGAGTAGCCTTTCACAGATTGTGAACAGTTGTGTTTCAGTGTTCACTTCAGTCTGTGTTTTTTATTTTTTGAGTGCACATCACGCTCCAGTTACTTGTTCAAGCACTGCTGCTTGTACTCTGCTGAGCGTGTCTCAGTGCCTCATCCTTTTCATTTCTCTCCAATTGGTTCTGCTCCATTCCATTTAAAATAAATATAATCTATTAGTGTGACGCGCTTCCATCCGTATCCAATACATTGGTTGCAAACACTATAGAAGTAGACAAAGGAGTAGCCTTTCACAGATTGTGAACAGTTGTGTTTCAGTGTTCACTTCAGTCTGTGTTTTTTATTTTTTGAGTGCACATCATGCTCCAGTTACTTGTTCAAGCACTGCTGCTTGTACTCTGCTGAGCGTGTCTCAGTGCCTCATCCTTTTCATTTCTCTCCAATTGGTTCTGCTCCATTCCATTTAAAATAAATATAATCTATTAGTGTGACGCGCTTCCATCCGTATCCAATACATTGGTTGCAAACACTATAGAAGTAGACAAAGGAGTAGCCTTTCACAGATTGTGAACAGTTGTGTTTCAGTGTTCACTTCAGTCTGTGTTTTTTATTTTTTGAGTGCACATCACGCTCCAGTTACTTGTTCAAGCACTGCTGCTTGTACTCTGCTGAGCGTGTCTCAGTGCCTCATCCTTTTCATTTCTCTCCAATTGGTTCTGCTCCATTCCATTTAAAATAAATATAATCTATTAGTGTGACGCGCTTCCATCCGTATCCAATACATTGGTTGCAAACACTATAGAAGTAGACAAAGGAGTAGCTTTTCACAGATTGTGAACAGTTGTGTTTCAGTGTTCACTTCAGTCTGTGTTTTTTATTTTTTGAGTGCACATCACGCTCCAGTTACTTGTTCAAGCACTGCTGCTTGTACTCTGCTGAGCGTGTCTCAGTGCCTCATCCTTTTCATTTCTCTCCAATTGGTTCTGCTCCATTCCATTTAAAATAAATATAATGTATTAGTGTGACGCGCTTCCATCCGTATCCAATACATTGGTTGCAAACACTATAGAAGTAGACAAAGGAGTAGCCTTTCACAGATTGTGAACAGTTGTGTTTCAGTGTTCACTTCAGTCTGTGTTTTTTATTTTTTGAGTGCACATCACGCTCCAGTTACTTGTTCAAGCACTGCTGCTTGTACTCTGCTGAGCGTGTCTCAGTGCCTCATCCTTTTCATTTCTCTCCAATTGGTTTTGCTCCATTCCATTTAAAATAAATATAATCTATTAGTGTGACGCGCTTCCATCCGTATCCAATACATTGGTTGCAAACACTATAGAAGTAGACAAAGGAGTAGCCTTTCACAGATTGTGAACAGTTGTGTTTCAGTGTTCACTTCAGTCTGTGTTTTTTATTTTTTGAGTGCACATCACGCTCCAGTTACTTGTTCAAGCACTGCTGCTTGTACTCTGCTGAGCGTGTCTCAGTGCCTCATCCTTTTCATTTCTCTCCAATTGGTTCTGCTCCATTCCATTTAAAATAAATATAATCTATTAGTGTGACGCGCTTCCATCCGTATCCAATACATTGGTTGCAAACACTATAGAAGTAGACAAAGGAGTAGCTTTTCACAGATTGTGAACAGTTGTGTTTCAGTGTTCACTTCAGTCTGTGTTTTTTATTTTTTGAGTGCACATCACGCTCCAGTTACTTGTTCAAGCACTGCTGCTTGTACTCTGCTGAGCGTGTCTCAGTGCCTCATCCTTTTCATTTCTCTCCAATTGGTTCTGCTCCATTCCATTTAAAATAAATATAATCTATTAGTGTGACGCGCTTCCATCTGTATCCAATACATTGGTTGCAAACACTATAGAAGTAGACAAAGGAGTAGCCTTTCACAGATTGTGAACAGTTGTGTTTTCAGTGTTCACTTCAGTCTGTGTTTTTTATTTTTTGAGTGCACATCACGCTCCAGTTACTTGTTCAAGCACTGCTGCTTGTACTCTGCTGAGCGTGTCTCAGTGCCTCATCCTTTTCATTTCTCTCCAATTGGTTCTGCTCCATTCCATTTAAAATAAATATAATCTATTAGTGTGACGCGCTTCCATCCGTATCCAATACATTGGTTGCAAACACTATAGAAGTAGACAAAGGAGTAGCCTTTCACAGATTGTGAACAGTTGTGTTTCAGTGTTCACTTCAGTCTGTGTTTTTTATTTTTTGAGTGCACATCACGCTCCAGTTACTTGTTCAAGCACTGCTGCTTGTACTCTGCTGAGCGTGTCTCAGTGCCTCATCCTTTTCATTTCTCTCCAATTGGTTCTGCTCCATTCCATTTAAAATAAATATAATCTATTAGTGTGACGCGCTTCCATCCGTATCTAATACATTGGTTGCAAACAGTATAGAAGTAGACAAAGGAGTAGCCTTTCACAGATTGTGAACAGTTGTGTTTCAGTGTTCACTTCAGTCTGTGTTTTTTATTTTTTGAGTGCACATCACGCTCCAGTTACTTGTTCAAGCACTGCTGCTTGTACTCTGCTGAGCGTGTCTCAGTGCCTCATCCTTTTCATTTCTCTCCAATTGGTTCTGCTCCATTCCATTTAAAATAAATATAATCTATTAGTGTGACGCGCTTCCATCCGTATCCAATACATTGGTTGCAAACACTATAGAAGTAGACAAAGGAGTAGCCTTTCACAGATTGTGAACAGTTGTGTTTCAGTGTTCACTTCAGTCTCTGCGTAATAACCACACTTAGGCCTTATAACTTTTCTGACTTTCTTTATCAATCTACCAAGATGAAGAAGTCAGTGAGTAAGGCACGTGGTCGTGGCCGTGGAGTTTCAGCAGGGAGAGGACGTGGGTATTCTGTGGCTGCTGCCGCCCTCAGTGACACAGCATCCACCATTTATCCCCGTGAGTGTTCCTTTATGCGCACTTTGGTAGGAGCTCGGCGTGCCCCCCTGCTGCGGGAAGAACAAATTGAAGCCGTTGTTGGTTGGATGGCAGCCAATGCATCGACTTCAATTCCTTCCACCTCCTCTCAGGAACACAACACTGTTGAGCAACCATCTGTCTGTTCACCGCCTGTCAAATTGGCCAGGCAGTCAGAGAGTTCTGTACAGTAGCCAGCTGAGTCTCTGCTTCTGTTCTCAGAATCTGTTGGCTCGCAAACACGGGCACAGGCAAGCAGCATTCTGCAATTTGAAGAAGAGGGAGTATGCAGTGATGCGCAACAGCTGTGTCTCTCTCAATCTGAAGAGGCGGGTGAGCCAGTGCCGATGGACAGCACACCGCAGAACGCATCTCATGATGATGATGAGACTCAGGTGCCAGGTTTTGTGGAGCATGGTGCTGCCCAGACCATCCAACAGCAGCAGGTGTTGGAAGAGGGTAGTGGAGATGATGAAGTCCGAGACCCAACATGGCGTGAGCAACAGGAAGGTGGTGGGAGCAGCTCTGAGGAAGAGATTGGCCCAACGGTACAAAGAGGAGGGAGAGGTAGGCTGCAGACTCGCTTGCCTGTAGCCTCCAGTTTGGCACGTGTTGGGAGCAGTTCTCTTACAAATGTCAAAATTGGTGCTCCCATGACTTGCACTGCGTGGTCCTTTTTTGACAGACTTGTAGATGATATTTGCTATGTTCAATGCAAGCTGTGTAAGCAAAAAGTTAAAAGGGGTAAAAATATCAGTAACATGAATACCACAAATATGTGGAACCATGTACGGACAAAGCACGTAGCTGAGTTACAAAGACACACTGGAGATGTAGGCCAACCTACAGCAGCACCTACATCTTCAGGTCGTGTTGGAGCCTCTACTTCCAGCTCACACACACCTGGTTCGGCTTCCTCACAGGATCTCCATGGAAGAACCTCGGTCACTGTTGTCCATAGACAAACTGTTATTCCACCCACAGCAGCAAGTTCACAGTCATCGTCACACTCCCAGACCACAAAACAGCCATCGGTACCACAGGCATGGGATAAAAGACGGCCATACTCGGCAAACCATCCACGAGCACAGGCTCTGAATGCTGGCATTGCAAAACTCCTGTCCCTTGAAATGCTGTCATTCAGGCTGGTGGAGACTGACAGTTTCAGGAACTTAATGGCATTGGCAGTCCCACAATATAATGTGCCAAGCCGATTTTATTTCAGCAGGCAAGCCGTCCCTGCTCTGCAAAAACATGTCGAGGGAAACATTAAACATGCGCTACTAAACGCCGTCAGTAGCAGGGTCCACCTGACCACCGATGCGTGGACCAGTACCCATGGCCAGGGACGATACCTTTCCCTCACTGCCCATTGGGTCAATGTTGTGGAGCCGGGTACAGATCTTGCCAGTGGCGCTGTACGTGTTCTGCCAACTCCAAGGATTGCAGGAATCCAGTCTGTACACATTGATTCCTCCTCCTACTCCAGTTCCTCAGAATCATCGCTGCACGAGCCGTCACGGTATACCTCCACATGGACCCGTGAACGCTTACCTGTTGCGACCGATATGAGCACAGCCGTGGCCAAACGTCAACAGGCCGTCCTGAAATTAATTTCCATGGGGAATCGAAGCCACACAGCGCAGGAGCTCTGGGATGCCATCAAGCAGGAGAGCGACGTGTGGTTTTTGTCAGCTAATCTCCAGCCAGGCTTGGTAGTGTGTGACAATGGCCGAAATCTGGTGGCAGCTCTGGGCCTTGGCAACCTCACTCACATACCATGTCTGGCACATGTGCTCAACTTGGTCGTGCAGAGTTTTTTGAGGGACTATCCGGATCTTGATGCACTGCTGCACAAGGTCCGCCTAGAGTGCGCTCACTTGCGACGTTCCAGCATGGCCAGATCGCGCATTGCAGCTCTGCAAGTCAGATTTCGCCTTCCTGAACATCGCATCATATGTGACGTACCCACCAGGTGGAATTCCACGTTACATATGTTGGAGCGGTTGTGTGAGCAGCAGCCAGCAGTAATGGAGTATCAGCTGCAACAGGCGCAATCAACTCGCAATTTGCGCTGTTCACACTTCACCACTACTGAGTGGGCCTCTATGAAGGACATCTGCGACGTTTTGCGTGCGTTTGATGTCTCAACGCGGATGGCGAGTGCAGATGATGCACTAGTCAGCATGACTGTCCCCCTTATCTGCCTGTTTCAGAAATCACTGAAAGCACTAAAGGAAGAGGTTTTGGAAGAGGTGGAGGATGAGGAGTCACAAATTCAATTACCTTCAGGACAGTCAGCGCAACGTGGTTCCTCACAAAGGGCTGGGCAGGGCTCACTTTGTGAGGAGGATGAGGAGGAGGAGTCAATGGAGGAGGAAGAAATCCCTACAGAGGGAGGTACACAACGCTCTAGTCAGTATGTAGAGTGAGGGTGGGGTGATGCGGAGGAGGCAGAGATGACGCCTCTTCCAGAGGAAAGCCTTTGTTGGCCAGTTGGGAGTCTGCAGCACATGGTTGATTTCATGCTTCAGTGCCTGAGAAACGACCGCCGCATCGCCCACATTCTCACCACGTCAGATTATTGGGTGTACACCCTCCTAGACCCTCGCTACCGGGACAACTTACAAACCCTCATCACACCGGTGAACCGGGACCGTAAAATGCAGGAATACCAAGACACACTGGTGCAATCCATACTGTTGTACATTCCAGCCGAGAGAGCTGCTGCTGCTACTGCTTTACAAAGCAGCTCTGTGCGTCGAGGCAATGTAGACACCTCTACAACAAGAGGGAGCACAAGCAGCGCCTCTGCACAGGGCAAGAGCTGTATGTTACAAATGTGGCGAAGTTTTGTGACAGCGCCAGCAAGGTCTACACCATCCGAGACGGCTCCAGTCACCAGGAAGAAACGTTTCCGTAAGATGGTGACAGACTACTTGGCTTTCCCTCTAAGTGTACTCCCAGATGCCTCTTCCCCTTTCAAATTTTGGGTCTCTAAGTTGGATACATGGCCAGAGCTTAGCCAGTATGCCAGTATGCTGCCAGTGTATTATCTGAGCGCGTCTTTAGTGCTGCAGGTGGTGTAGTAACAGACCGTCGCATGCGACTATCCTCAAGAATGTAGACCGGCTTACTTTTCTGAAAATGAACAAGGCATGGATCTCACCTGAATTTGCCTGTCCGTTTTCAGATTAAATAACTGTTTGGCAACGTTTTCCATGTCTCCTGTTATGTTCATCTTTCTACCACCTGAACTCTACTCCCTGGGCTACAACACCGCCATTTGTTGCTCGTAAGTAATTGGCAGGGGTACTGACTCCTGGCCAGCCTGGTTACAGCACGACAGCTGTTTCCTGGCAGTGTGAACGTCAATTATCCTCCAATAAGTTGTGCTGTCATGTTGCATTCGGGTTAGCCGACTCTATGGTGCCTGCAGTTTAGGTGATTCCTATGTGTGCTGTGGGATATGTAAATAAAGGCTGTTTCCATTGTGACAATAGGACAAGCACCCACTGTAGGACTGTGTGATTCGGTAACTGCGGACTGCTTGCGTCCTGTCAACTTACATTTTCATGGGTGCGTTCTGCTACCCGTCCGGAGTCCAGTACCGTCAACTGGTTCTCCCCAGTGCCTTTGGCCTAGGTGCCTCCATCTCCGTATCCGAGTTCCACCAACGTCTGCTGGTCCTTGGTAGTGCTTTGGAGCACAGGTACCTCCTGCTTAGTAACCGTGTCACAGTAACGTCAGCTGGTACTCGGTTGTGACATTGCCTCTTTTCCTTCTGCTACCCGTCCGGGGTCCAGTACCGTCAACTGGTTCTCCCCAGTGCCTTTGGCCTAGGTGCCTCCATCTCCGTATCCGAGTTCCACCAACGTCTGCTGGTCCTTGGTAGTGCTTTGGAGCACAGGTACCTCCTGCTTAGTAACCGTGTCACAGTAACGTCAGCTGGTACTCGGTTGTGACATTGCCTCTTTTCCTTCTGCTACCCGTCCGGGGTCCAGTACCGTCAACTGGTTCTCCCCAGTGCCTTTGGCCTAGGTGCCTCCATCTCCGTATCCGAGTTCCACCAACGTCTGCTGGTCCTTGGTAGTGCTTTGGAGCACAGGTACCTCCTGCTTAGTAACCGTGTCACAGTAACGTCAGCTGGTACTCGGTTGTGACATTGCCTCTTTTCCTTCTGCTGCCCCTCCGGGTTCCAGCACAGTCAGCTGGTCCTCGTTACTTCCATTGTCTCTTGCTCCATCTGATACCCGTCCGGGTTCCAGTAACGTCAGCTGGTTCTCGGAAATTAGACGACCTTAAAGACCACCCAGAAGAAGATGACGACAACAAGGACGACGAGCATGAAGCCAACCAGCCTGAACACCATCACAAAGAAAATATAAAAGATTACCCAGAAGAAGATCACCAACAGGACAAAGAAGGTTAAGACAAACTACAAGATACAGAACAAGAGACAGAAGAACAATAAGCAGAAGATCAAAAAGCAGAAGAACAAGTATAAGACCAAAATGAAGAGCAAAATATATGCTCTAAATTCTAAGCAGAAGAAGACTAAGCAGTGTATGGGGGTGAGTCCGTTCCTCCTCGTGGTGCCCCTGGAAAATGCCTGCTGTTGCAGGCTAAACTGAACACGGACAAATACTGTTGTAATTTAAATCTTTTGTGACAGCAAGAACGGAAGAATGAAAAATTCATACTTTTACAGATTACAAGTACAGGAATCTCTGTCACAAATAAGAATATGATGAAGAAGATGAAGAGGAAGAAGATGAAGAATTTGAATATGAAGAAGATTAATAGTTTAATAATAACAATATGAGTAATGTAAACAAAAACATGAATAGCAAGAAGTTTAAGAAGAAGATTAAGAAGGTGAAGGTGAAGAATAATTTGATGAGAAAGATGATGCTGCTGAAGATTATGAAGGAGAAAGTGTGGCACTGGCAAAAGTTAAAAAGGTGAAGAGCATGGAAGTTGTGAAACATACATATTTGCCAAAATAGAAAAAAGGTTAACAACATTGTCAATTTGTTCGTCAATTGAAACTTATTTCCAAAAAAAAATATATTAATGCTATTCCAATGCATTGGGTTAAACATGTATGCCTTTATTGTCTCATCAACCTCCCCCAATACATTCTACATTACTCTTTGTTGTTTTCCTTCATGTACAATTAACCAACAAGGCAAGAATGTTTTTTTTTTAATGTCGATATTTGGTTCCCATAGACTTACATGGGACTTCCGGTATCGGAATCGGATATCGCCGATATTTAGTGATATCGGCGATACCATTCCGATCCGATATTTTTAGATATCGAGCAGTATCGCTCAACACTAATTCCAATGCATTGGGTTAAACATGTACAGTATGCCTTTATTGTCTCCTCAACCTCCCCCAATACATTCTACATTACTCTTTGTTGTTTTCCTTCATGTACAATTAACCAACAAGGCAAGAATGGTTTTTTTTAATGTCGATATTTGGTTCCCATAGACTTACATGGGACTTCCGGTATCGGAATCGGATATCGCCGATATTTAGTGATATCGGCGATACCATTCCGATCCGATATTTTTAGATATCGAGCAGTATCGCTCAACACTACTCCTTATGAACAATCTCTTTCCTCTTCTTAAAAGGAACCTGTCATGTCCCCAAATGCTATTATCCTGTAGATGTAGACAGAGGCATAGCCTGGGGTTCAGCTCAAGGGCGGCAAGATGTTTGAGTGGTCCCTGGTTACAACTACGGTGGCACACCCTATTTGTGGGTATAGGGGAACCTTAGCAAATGACCTGGCTGAAAATACATCAGGATGTTGCAGGCAGCAGATCGCTCTCCACGGCATCTCCAGACTCTGTCACGTCTGTCACATGTGCTGAGTGTGAACCTGCTGCCTGCAACATCCTTCAGCTTGACCAGTTTGACAGTGGGTCAGTAATGGTGTGGGGTGGCATTTCTTTGAAGGGCCACACAGCCCTCCATGTGCTTGCCAGAGGTAGCCTGACTGCCATTAGGTACCGAGATGAGATCCTCAGACCCCTTGTGAGACTATATGCTGGTGCGTTTGGCCCTGGGTTCCTCCTAATGCAGGACAATGCCAGACCTCATGTGGCTAGTGTCACATCGCCGTTGGATTCAGTGGCTGGTGTTCCTGCCTCGGCCGCTGGAGGCGCCGGACTCCTTCGGCTGGTGGTGCCGGTGATAGGAGTGCGGTATCCTCATATGCTTCCGCTCCTTTGACGCCGGCCTCTGTCGCTGCGCATCGCCATGTTTCGCCTGTGGGTAATGATGGCGACAGAGAAGGGGTCTCTGCGCAGGCGTCTGGTGGGCGTAGGCTTCGCTCTTCTGTCAGAGGTGAAGTGGTTGCTATCAGTCATGCATCACCATCTGGCCTGGTTCTGGTGGCGGTCCAGATGAGGTCATCTGACTGTGAGCCTGTGAGAGGTAGCCATGCCCTTCAAATGCCTTGGAGCCTGGCTTGTAGGCCGCCAGATATAGTCTTGGTTTCCCCAGTGTGCTAGTTTGTTTTGCTATTGTATTTCTGACCTTTGTCTGGATTTCTGACTGTTCTACTGCCTGCCGATTTTGTACCTCTGCTGTCCGCCTGGTTTTGACTTGAACTTTAGCCTGAATTTCTGACCCTTCTACTGCCTGCCGATTTTGTACTTTTGCTCCCCTCCTGGTTTTGACCCTTGGACTTCTGACTACGCATTTGGTCTCGCTTTTTATTCCCGTCCTAGCGTCCTTCCTGCTTCGGTCCACTGCTCTCATAGGCAGCTACCCCCTGGGCTTCGCTATAATTCCAGATCCCTGTATAGGGGTAAAGGGTCTCGGGGTTTCTCGGGGTGCTGTCTTACCTGCAGTTCAGACCTGCAGTGGGCGGACGCCACATTATATCTGGCCTTAAAAAAACGTTTTTATATATATTCTGGATATATATAAAAGCATTTCCTAACCCTTTCTCTGAATTTTTTTTTCCTTCCTCTCCATTTCTGAGCTGAAATTGTTGCTAAAGCACCTGTGTCCTGCTTCATTGCTCAATCCTGTGGAGGATCACTCCCATCATCTCCTACTAACATGCTGCACAAGCCACAGTCTGGAGACCTCTGGGAGAACACTGGACGTCAGAAACCTTCACTGCCTGGACGTCAGCACTTGGGTAGCTCTGGCCATGCCTGCCCAGGTGCCCAGGTATTGCCCGCTGATGCGACCAAAGTCCTTTTACCTACTTCTTTGTCTTACCTGAAGAAATCTGTGTGTGTGGAGGCTTATGTGGATAGTGGCTCAGAAGGCAATTTCATAGATTTCCTGGTAGCGAGAAATCTTGGTGTACCACTGCTAAGACTTAATGCGCGCATTAAAACCATTGCTATTAATGGCACTCCTATCTTCCAGAATGGAGTGGATTGATGAGAATATCATGTCATGGATTGTTACATGTGACAGTATTTTTGTAAATATCATCGCATATTTGGTATGCAGTTACGCAAACTATCGTCTGACTGCATTGGTATACGTACTGAGCCAGAGTCAGAAAATGAACGCATCGTGAACAATTAAGTACACTCCCTTTGTACTATGCATTCGATATGAGAGTATTCTGTATGGAATCAAATACCCTCATAGAAGTCGATCCCCTAGACTTATACCTGATTCTGCTCCAAGGGAATATTACCTCTGCCAACTCGGCTAAGCTAATACGACAGTTGAAAAAGGTATAGACATCCACGCCATGGGCCGGTTCTTTTGTGGAAGAAGATGGTGACTCAGACTTGCATTGTACCGTGTTAAAGCATCACGGAAAACAGTCGCTTACACTCATTCCTGATCTTTATAATCAGCTGTTGGGAGCCCATTGGTTTACTAAACTTGACCTCCGAGGAGCATATAATCTTGTCCGGATAAGAAAGGGAGATGAGTGGAAGACCGCGTTTAACACACCCCTCGGCCACTTTGAGTATCTCGCAATGCCGTTTGGGCTCAGTACTGCACCCGCAGTGTTTCAGAATTTTGTGAACGAGATTTTCAGAGATATTAGTGGTGTTTATGTGGTCGTTTATTTGGACGACATCCTGATTTACTCTTTTGACATTGTGACGCACGTCCAACACGTCTGCTCTGTCCTCCAGAGACTCAGAGAGCATTCTTTATTTGCCAAACTAGAGAAATGTGTCTTCATGATGCAGGAGATACAGTTTCTGGGGTATATTTTGTCCGCTGAAGGGTTTCGCATGGATCCTTCTAAAATTCAACCCATTAAGGAATGGGTACAACCCTAGTCTCTATAGGCACTGCAGCGATTTTTGGGTTTCGCTAACTACTATCGTAAATTTATTAAAGGTTTTTCCGAGATAGCCAAACCACTCACTGATTTGACTCGGAAAGGGGCGGATGTGGTTAACTGGAAGCCTGAAGCACTTCATGCATTTTCTGCCTTAAAGAAATGTTTTTCCTCTAACCCGATATTGGTTCAGCCTGATTTGGACAGCCCCTTTATTGTAGAGGTAGATGCCTCTGAAGTTGGAGTCGGAGCAGTGCTATCGCAAGGCACTGCATCCCTCACTCAACTTCGTCCGTGTGCATTCTCTTCCCGAAAATTCTCTTCCACCCAGGGGAATTATGATATAGGTAATCGGGAATTGTTGGCAATCAAATGGGCCTTTGAGGAATGGCGCCACTTCCTCGAAGGTGCCAATCATAAGATAACTGTAATAACTGACCACAAGAACCTGACCTACTTGGAGTCAGCAAAAAGACTGCATCCTAGACAGGCAAGGTGGGCCTTGTTCTTTTCTAGGTTTGATTTTGTGATTACTTTTCGACCGGGTACTAAAAATGTAAGGGCTGATGCCCTTTCTCGAAGTTTTTGCCCCTCACAGGTCGAGGACTCCAATACTAGCCAAGGGAATTGTTATTTCAGCTGTATCCTTGGATATTCTGGAAGAAATCCGTAGATCCCCAGAACAGGTACCTAACACTACTCCTCCCCAAAAACTATTTGTTCCGGCCACATTCCGCCTTCAAGTTCTGAAGGAATCACATGATTCCGTCCTTGCAGGGCATCCAGGCATCAAAAACACCATCAGACTTGTAACTAGGAATTTTTGGTGGCCAACTGTAGTAAAGGACTGTAAGGACTATGTACTGGCCTATGAAACCTGTGCTCGCGCTAAGTCTCCCCTGTTGTGAATGGACTTGAGATGAGTTCTGAGCAGAGGCTCCCTCTGGTGGTTACAAGCGGTACTGGACTGTCCAGTGAAGATTGTGAGGATTGGGAATCAGGTGTTACTGACTGGTCTTATATAAGGGAGTCGCCTTCCCATCAGGGTTGCCGGTGATCAATTGTTCTGGTCTCAATCCTTGATTCCTGTTTCCTTTGTAGCCTGCTGTGTCGTGTCTGCATCTCCTGCTAACAGATAAGACATTTTCTTCTTTTTGTTTTTGTGCTTTATTTTTGCATTTTGTCCTGCACTTCTGTGGGGGCCTTCAGGGTCCCCTCCGGGGGCTTTTGCCCTCTCAGTTTAGTTCAGCCACTGTTGTTTTGTACATTTGCTTTTTCCAGTTTTTTCAGTGGCTGCTGTTTTGATTTTGTTACACCAGAGAACTAATTTAGGTGGTAGAGGTCGTGTGATCTCAGGTGTTTTTGAAATTAGTAGAGTTGGTGCTTTTCAGGGTTTTTTGGGATTGCAGTAAGTGCCCTTCCTATCCTTTTCTATTTAGATAGTTTGGGCCCCAACGTTTGCTCATACTATTTTCTGTCTGTGTCAGTATTTCTTCTTGTCTAACCGCCATTACATGTTTGGGGGCTTTCTATGTTCTTTGGGGATCTGCTCCGGGGCAGATAGCTTTCCTCTTTCTATCTTTAGGTATAGTTAGTTTCTCAGGCTATGACGAGGCGTCTAGGACCAACGTAGGAACGCTCCACGCTGCCTCTAGTTGTGGTGGTTAGTCAGGGTACTGCAATCTCATAGATTCCAACTGCTCTGGTGTATTGCCTTTTTTACCTGCACTCCTCAGCTACCAAATCATAACAGTATCACCGGCCATAACTGAAAATTATATGGTACTCACAGAAGGGAAAAATATTGTGAAAGAAGAAAATGTCTTATCTGTTAGCAGGAGATGCAGACAACGACACAGCAGGCTACAAAGGAAACAGGAATCAAGGATTGAGACCAGAACAATTGATCACCGCAACCCTGATGGGAAGGCGACTCCCTTATATAAAACCAGTCAGTAACACCTGATTCCCAATCCTCACAATCTTCACTGGACAGTCCAGTACCGCTTGTAACCACCAGAGGGAGCCTCTGCTCAAACTCATCTCAAGTCCATTCACAACACTCCCCATAATCTCCCTGCTGGGTGGCTCCAGTTCCTGCCTGCCCCTGAGAGTCCTTGGACCCATATCTCCATGGACTTTCTTACTGATCTGCACTCTCAGAAGGGAAAACGGTATCTGGGTGGTGGTGGATAGATTCAGCAAGCAGTGTCATTTTGTTCCTCTGTCCGGATTACCTAATTCCGAGACCCTGAGCAAATTATTCATTACTCATGTTGTGCGATTGCATGGTATTCCTGTGAATATCGTGTCCGATAGGGCACCCAGTTTGTTTCGAAATTTTGGAGGACATTCTGTAAACGAATTGGAATGGAATTGTCCTTTTTCTCTGCCTATCATCCTGAAACCAATGGTCAAACCGAACGCACCAACCAAGCGCTTGAGCAGAATCTACGTTGTTATGTCTCTGAGCATCAGTCCGATTGGGTGGAACACCTACCGCTTGCAGAGTTTGCCATGAATAATCAGTACTAGGAGTCCATCAAAACTACCCCTTTCTACTGTAATCATGGGCTGCACCCGCGCTTTGGTTCGTTCTCTTCTAGGATGTCAGATGTCCCTGGGGTAGAAAGAACCATAGACCAGTTAAAAACTATCTGGTCAGAAGTCAATGTAAACTTGAAAGGGGCTCAGACTAGACAGGCTTCGTCTGCTAATAGACGGCGCTCCAAGGGCCCGGACCTGGGAGTTGGAGACAAAGTTTGGCTTTCTACCAGGAATATTAAGCTCAAAGTGCCATCTGCCAAACTAGATCCCAGGTTTATTGGTCCGTATGAAATTATTGAGGTGATTAATCCAGTAGCCTTTCATCTGAAGCTCCCTCAATCATTTAAACTGCCCAATGTATTCCATAAGTCCCTTCTCAAATTGTACCGCTCTCCGATTCGTCCTGTCCTGTCCCCTCCTCATCTGGTTTTGGTAAGGGGTGCTTTGGAATACGAAGTCCAAAGGATCCTTGATTCCCGTTTAGTGAGAGGATCGGTACAGTATCTGGTGCATTGGAAGAGCTATGGTCCGGAGGAAAGGTCCTGGGTGCCTGCCAGTAACGTCCATGCCAAGGGTTTGATCAGGAAGTTTCATCTCCTTCATCCCAACAAACCAGGTTTTGAGGGTCCAGAGGACCCTCTTAGAGGGAGGGGTACTGTCACATCGCCGTTGGATTCAGTGGCTGGTGTTCCTGCCTCGGCCGCTGGGAGGCGCCGGACTTCTTCGGCTGGTGGTGCCGGTGATAGGAGTGCGGTATCCTCATATGGTTCCGCTCCTTTGACGCCGGCCTCTGTCGCTGCGTATCGCCATGTTTCGCCTGTGGGTAATGTTGGCGACAGAGAAGGGGTCTCTGCGCAGGCATTTGGTGGGCGTAGGCTTCGCTCTTCTGTCAGAGGTGAAGTGGTTGGTGTCAGTCATGCATCACCATCTGGCCTGGTTCTGGGGGCGGTCCAGATGAGGTCATCAGACTGTGAGCCTATGAGAGGTAGCCATGCCCTTCAAATGCCTTGGAGCCTGGCTTGTAGGCCGCCAGATATAGTCTTGGTTTCCCCAGTGTGCTAGTTTGTTTTGCTATTGTATTTCTGACCTTTGCCTGGATTTCTGACTGTTCTACTGCCTGCCGATTTTGTACCTCTGCTCCCCTCCTGGTTTTGACCCTTGGACTTCTGACTACGCATTTGGTCTCGCTTTTTATTCCTGTCCTAGCATCCTTCCTACTCCGGTCCACTGCTCTCATAGGCAGCTACCCCCTGGGCTTCGCTATAATTCCAGATCCCTGTATAGTGGTAAAGGGTCTCAGGGTTTCTCGGGGTGCTGTCTTACCTGCAGTTCAGACCTGCAGTGGGCAGACGCCACAGCTGGAGTGTGTCAGCAGTTCCTGCAAGATGAAGGTATTGAAGCTATGGACTGGCCTGCCCGTTCCCCAGACCTGAATCCAATTGAGCACATCTGGGAAAGCATGTCTCTCTCCATCCACCAACGTCACATTGCACCACCGACTGTCCAGGAGTTGACGGATGCTTTAGTCCTGGCCTAGGAGGAGATCCCTCAGGAGACCATCCGCCATCTCATCAGGAGCATGCCCAGGCATTGTAGGGAGGTCATACAAGCACATGGAGGCCACACACAATACTGAGCATCATTTTGACTTGTTTTCACTTTAATTTTGTCTTGTTTTGATTTTTATTTAGACTTGTTTCCACTTTCATTTTGGGGTCTCTCCAAATCAAGGCCTCCACTGGTTCAAAATTGTGATTTCCATTGATGGGTTTTGTGTGATTATGTTGAAAACACATTCAACTTTGTACACAACAAAGTATTCATGAGAATATTTGAATATTCATTCATTTAGATCTAGGATGTGTTATTATGAGTGTTCCCTTTATTTTTTTGAGCAGTGTGTTCTATATATATATATATATATATATATAATATATATATATATATATATATATAGTTCATGCAGTTTCTACATAGCAGAATAGCCGCTAATTCAACTGCCGGCATCTGTTAAAATCATTACAGAACCCGACATGAAATGAGACATGGTTGACATACACTAAACCATTTCATTTCATTTAGTGTGATATATGGTTTTCACTAATAATTAGATGGTGATGGGTTTTGAAA
>JARQOD010000003.1:550330709-550372688 GCA_033576555.1 Oophaga sylvatica | reverse complement strand
TACTGCATCCGTATTGATACTCGTCTGACTGAACGCAGGCAAAGAGATGGTTCGAAAGCAATCGCACTAACCTTTTCCTACCTTCCTCTCCAGCTAAGGAACCTTTGAGTAGGATTACACGGGAACCTGAACCTGAACCCATGCAGGTAGACTCTTTACAACGACGGGTTAGTGATGCACGCAAGGAACATCGTTTTAAGGAGAATCTATGTTTCTATTGTGGTAAGTCAGGGCACTTCATTATAAACTGCCCCAGCCGTTCTCGTAAGACTACTGCAGCACTCATTCATTGTGAGTGTTGCGAGAGGGGATCTGTCAGGTCCGAGCCTCAGGCTCCAGAGAGATCTGCAGCAACAGATCTTGATTTCTCGGACTTAAACTCCGTTACCTCTGAGGACGTTGACTGTGTAAACGCTGCCATTTTTCAAGTTTCCTCAGCGGTGTCCCAGCTGAGTTGTAAGAAAAACAATTCTCATTGCTTTCTTTCCATCAAACTCTGGGTTGACTCAGCTTGGGTGTCTAGCTCTGCTATGATCGACTCAGGGGCAAGTGGAAATTTTATGGATGTCTCCTTTGCTCTGAAACAGGGGATACGTTCAGTGAAGAAGGCTACTCCAGTACAGATGGAAACTGTGGATGGCTCCCTGCTGACCTCTGGACCAGTGGATCAGGAAACAGAGCCTTTGAGGGTTCTTATGGGTAAAGATCATCAAGAGAAACTGTCCTTTATGCTTATCTCTTCTCCCCACTTTCCCATTATTCTAGGGCTACCATGGCTGCAGGCTCAGAATCCTACCATTAACTGGGAGACCAAGGAATTACACTTTCCAGAGAAACAGATGAGTCCAAAAGTTTCAGCTTGCTCTGTTCCTAAAGGAACCATGTCAGTCCCTGAACTACCAGCTGTATACCAGGACTATGTGGATTTATGTGACAAGAAGAACGCTGACCAGCTTCCTCCTCACCGTCCATATGATTGTCCAATTGAATTATTGCCTGGAGCAGAGATACCTTTTGGTAAGATCTATCCCCTGGTGGGGCCCGAGCTAAAGGCTTTAAAGGATTACATAGACGAAAATCTAGCCAAGGGCTTCATACGCCCCTCTTTATCTCCTGCAGGTGCACCCATCTTCTTTGTAAAGAAGAAAGATGGATCTCTGAGACCATGCGTAGACTATAGGGAACTCAATAAGGTTACTATTAGAAACCGTTATCCATTGCCTTTAATCCCTGAGTTATTGGAGAGAGTGCGACATGCCAAAATTTTCTCTAAACTAGATCTTCATGGGGCCTATAACTTAGTCCGTATTAGACCTGGGGATGAATGGAAGACTGCATTCAGGTCACGCTATGGACACTTTGAATATCTAGTTATGCCTTTTGGTCTGAGTACCGCCCCAGCCACTTTCCAACACTTGGTGAATGACATCTTCAGGGATCTCCTAGATACATTCGTGGTAATTTATTTGGATGATATTCTAATTTTTTCTAACTCCACAGAGGAACATCATGGACATGTGAGAATGGTCTTGGAACGTCTAAGACAAAATCATCTTTACATCAAACTTGAAAAGTGTGAATTCCATAGGACCGAAATTCAATTTCTGGGGTATGTACTGTCTACACAAGGAATTAGTATGGATGGAAGCAAAACCCAAGCCATCAAGGATTGGCCAAGTCCTAGAAATGTGAAGGAGGTACAGCGCTTCATCGGGTTTGCCAACTTCTATAGACGTTTCATTAGAAATTTCTCTGAGGTAGTGTCACCTATCACCCAACTTACCCGGAAAGAGTCTAGGTTCTCCTGGACTCCCCAAGCCCAGGAAGCATTTTCCCGTCTAAAAGATAAATTTACCACTGCACCTATACTAGTACATCCCAACCCCGAGCTTGCCTTCATAATAGAGGTTGATGCTTCAGACTGTGCCGTTGGAGCTATACTCTCTCAGAGAACAGGTGAGAAGAATGTCTTGCATCCCTGTGCCTTCTTTTCCCAGCAGTTGTCTTCGGCTGAGAGGAACTACGATGTGGGCAATAGAGAGTTGTTGGCCATTATTGCCGCTTTCAAAGAATGGAGACACCTTCTTCAGCGAGCTGCACAGCAAATAGTCGTCCTGACAGACCATCGTAACCTTGAGTTTATCAGGTCGGCTAAGTGCCTGACTCCTCGCCAGGCTCGCTGGAATCTTTTCTTAAACCAATTTAATTTTATCATTTCTTATAGACCAGGATCGCGCAATGGAAAGGCTGATGCACTCTCTAGGATTTACTCAGCAGAGACACGTCCAATTACTCCTCCTAAGACTATTCTTCCTGACTCTAGATTCCTAGGAGTAATTCATAATCAAGACCTACTTAAGGACATCAAGGAAGCATACCATGCGGATTCCTTTTTGGCACAACCCCAAGGGACGTAAGTCTTGTCTTTAAGAATGGTGTGTGGATTCAGGGACAACGCCTGTATATTCCTGAAACAGTCAGATTGAGAGTATTGCAACTCATTCACGATTCCAAGATAGCTGGGCATAGAGGAATTCTAAAGACACAGGAATTTCTTTCTCGTTTCTTTTGGTGGCCCACTTGCAGGAAGGATGTTTTAAACTATGTCACTTCATGTGAAGTCTGTGCAAGATGCAAAACACCTCGCTCCTCACCAACTGGTCTGTTACAGCCTCTTCCCACCCCCTCCCGCCCGTGGGGATCCATTTCTATGGACTTCATTGTGGAGTTACCAACCTCTCAAGGGAAGAACACCATTCTAGTGGTGGTTGACCGTCTAACAAAGGCAGCTCATTTTATCCCTTGTGTCGGCTTACCCACTGCAAAACAGACATCAGATTTGATGATTAAAGATGTGTTTCGCTTACATGGAGTACCGGATGAGGTTATTTCGGATCGAGGGGTGCAATTCACTTCTAGGTTTTGGCAAAATTTCTGTGCAGCATTGGACATTAAAGTAAACCTTTCTTCTGCTTTTCATCCCCAGACTAATGGACAGACCGAACGAACCAATCAAACCCTGGAGCAGTATCTCCGCTGCTTTATCTGCCACCTACAGGATGATTGGGTGGATCTACTTCCATTAGCTGAGTTTTCGTATAACAACTCTCAGAGTGCCTCCACTAAGCAGTCTCCTTTTTACTCTAATCTAGGTTATCATCCTAACATTCTTCCACGATTTCCCATAGAAACGCCTTTACCAGCAGTGGCTGAAAGAATCACGTCTTTACAGAAGAATATGGATCTTCTAAAGGAGAATCTGGAATCGGCTCAGGAAAGGTACAAGAAAGCAGCAGATAAATTTCGTAAACCTGCACCAGCTTTCAAGGTAGGAGACTTGGTCTGGCTGTCAACCAGAAATCTTAAGTTAAGGATTCCATCGTCTAAGTTGGGACATAAGTACATTGGACCCTATAAAATCAGTAAAATTATAAGTGCCGTTGCTTGTCGTCTTCAACTGCCCAGAACTATGAGAATCCACCTGTCTTTCATGTATCCCTACTAAAGGCTGCGACACCCAATACGTTTCCTGGACGTTCTTCTCCTTGCCCTGACCCAGTGCTAGTCGATGGTCAGGAAGAATTTGTGGTGGAAAGGATTTTAGATTCCGGGTTGTATAGAAATCAGTTACAATATCTGATTAAATGGCAGGGCTACCCAGTGGAGGACAACTCATGGGAACCAGTCAATAACGTTAATGCTCCTCGCTTGCTCCGTCAGTTTCATCAGAGGTACCCACACAAGCCTGGTCTGAGGTCATCCGGAGGTTGTCCCTAAGGGGGGAGTAATGTAAGGTTCTGTGTACATGTTCCTGAAACTCAGTTTGTTCGTCAGCCATTTTACTTTCTGTCTTGCTGCAGCTATCTTGCCCTCAGTCAGAATGGAGTTTCCAGCTTGCATGTTCCCGCCCTGATTCTCTCCTTTGCTTCTTAAGCAGCCACAGCTGAGCAATCAGTGCTTCAGAATCTAGCCTGCAGTGAACCTGTGACCTGACTCCTAAAGCCTTGGACCCTGTACTCCAGCTATTCCTACTGAGGAACTCTGAAGCACTTGTGGACTCTGAACCCTGCTCTTTGAAAGACCCACGTTTGCATGGACTTACGGTAACAGAGAAGAAGATCCTGAACCTGTTGTGGAGAGTGATTGCTGAGCTTAGATTACTCTGGCCTGCTGTGTCTCCTGCTTCTGTGTCTGCAAACTGTGTGACTATTTTTGCCAACTTGTATGAAGGAATACAAGACTTTCTATATCAAACCTGTGTCTCATGTATTTTCATCGCACCCAAGCACAAGACGCTATATGAACTGTACTACATACATTACAATTGGTCCGAGTGCAATCAGATTTTTTATCGGATTGCACTCGTCCGTTTTTCTCTCCAGTGAGTATGAGCCCATAGAGGCGCTCCTGGAGTGACTACAATAACTGCTCACAGCACTGTGAGTGATGGCTGTAAGCACAACCTGACACTTTGATTGACACATCACTCTGCACAGATGTGCTGCACTGCGAGTGTAATGCCAGGGTGCGGTTATATCAGCCGCTCACTGGGGATTGACGTGTAACCATTCCATGCACTCCTCTATGACCGAAAGCCTGTTTCCATGAGGAATAAAATTAATTTTCTCACGGTAGCCGCGCTTTCACTCTGTTAAGACAGCATTAAAAATTAACCTTACATCTGCAGGTTAATAGCATTTGGGGACAAGATAGGTTCTTGAAGCAGAATGTCTGTCACTGCCTTTAGCTTCTCCTCCTCCATCTCCATAGACCTTTATAAGCAATAACTGCCATCTACTATCCAAGTAATGTTACAATCTTTACATTTTACAGGGTTTTACCTGTGTATTAAGAATGAACGATCAGTCCAGGAGAAAAAATAAACAGACATGAGTTGATAAGATATTTACAAATTAAAATAATTGTTGATCTGTAACCATCTGGCCCAGTAAACTATCTCGACTTCTCCTAAACACTACAGAATTTGCTGCTGAGACATTGTTGGCAGCCATGACTGGACCTGTGGAGTTGGTCTTTGGAATCAGGTTCTGCTGAGACGTACTGTGGCGCAGAGAGCCACCAGCTCCCCGCACCGCAATTACTATACAGACTGCCAGACTATCAAAGGCTCAGAGCTGATGTCGATGTGCCCATCACAGAGGGTCCATGACATCACTGCCATGTGCTACGCTGGCTATGGTAAAGGGAGAGGATGCTGATCATCATGTGAGCAAGGACACGTAAGAGGAATCAGTACATCATTTAAGGATGTGGGAGATTATTAGAGGATCAAGTGGGAACATTATTACAACACAAACATTATTACAACACTGGCAACATTATTGCCCACAATGGTGGGCAGGATTGGGGACATGATTATAGAATGGTGGCCAGGATGAGGGTCATTATTACAGGTTGGGGGTCAGGACAGGGAGACATTATTACAAGATGGGGGTCATTATTACAGGATAGAGTTCAGGACACAAGGACAGTATTACAGGATGGGAGCCAGGACAGGATGGGGAGCATTATCACAGGTTGGGGGTCAGGACATGAGGACAGCATTACAAGATGGGAAGCATTATTACAGGATGGGGGTCAGGACAGAGAGACATTATTACTGGATGGAAGCCAGGATGGGGGTCATTATTACTGCATAGGAGCATTATTATAGAATGGTGGCCAGGATGGGGGTCAGAACAGGGAGACCTTATTACAGGATGGGAGCCAAGTTTGGGTACATTGTTACAGGATGCAGTCCAGGATGGGCATTATTATTACATTATGGGGGTCAGGACAGGGAGACATTATTACAGGATGGGGGGCATTATTGCATCGATATATGGGCCAGGTTCTCCAGTTTCTTCCCACACTCCAACAATAAACTGACAGGGAATTTAGACTGTGAGCCCCAATGGGAACAGTGATGATGATGTTCGTAAAGTGCTGTGGAATATGATGGCATTATATAAGCAACGCACAATATATAACAGACTGTTGGCAAGTATGTCGTAGTCTTTTACACATTGATCCCTATGTCCCTTCCTGACAAAGACTAGTTTCCTTGCTTCTCCCGTTCTCACGTACTGCTGTTCATGGATCTCCACTGATTCACACCTCATTTGGTTCTCAGACCATGCACTAGAGGAGGCTTCTCTATGCTGATGCATCAGGTGGCCATAAAACTTCCAAAAACAGGCAGAGATACTTATCTGTCTAAATAGGCCTCAATACAAATGCACTGACAGGGTGCAGCGGACCCAAGTAAAATGGCAACTACACAGGTGCATTAATACCAAATAAAACAGCCAGCTTTCAATCAGGGATTAGTAAGGTAGATAAACTTGGCACTCAACTTATAGATGATAATCCCAATTTATTTATTGCAGTCACAGAACAGATGAGACGTTTCGGTCCACATAAGGGCCTTCCTCAGTCTGACAGCAAAATTTGAAAGATATTATAAACAAAAGAAAACCAATAAATAAAATTCTAACAAAAATAAAATTCTAACAAAAACCATATCAAAGAGTACTATATACATATTTACATATGTCCAAGAGACCAATCTAGAGAGGAGTAACAAAGAGGAGAGCACCTATGGTGGATTTATTGTATATTAGGTGAGGATATAGTTTAGTAATGTGATAGGAAGGTACCTATACTTACCCGACTGCTTGTGGCAAGAAGAATAGTGTGATTGAAGGCAGCTTGCCTGAGATGAGGATATAGTATTGTATTACATTTAAAAGCAGGTGTAGTCCTAAATAGGACAATCAAAGGTATATACCTAGTCATGAGTAGAGATTTAATACTAAATACCTTAGTAGAAAGACACTCATATAGTTAATTCCTGGTCGTCCTTCATATGAGGTGATCTCAAGATAAGATCTGGGAAGTGAAGTAATAAAAACTCTTGTCCAATCATAAAAATGAAAATAAATAAAAAGGAAGAGGTAGTCTGTGGGTATATCGGTAAAAAAACTTAAATTATCCTAGTCGGGATCAGTTATAGTGGGCTACTGTGGCTCCTTAAAAGCCTAAAATATTGAAAAAATATTGAAAAGTATATGGCGTTGGAAAGGTGGGATAGATCTGTAACAAATTGCTCAAAGAGTGATAGCCTGTAATTTTTGGCAGAAGGTAGGTCAAAGGGGTACATATGATACATATAGCGAGGCTATCTGTGAATAATAGTGTGCAATATGAGTAGGGACTGCGGTATTAAACAGTTCCTGAGAGGTATGTTAGCTTAATCAGGGAGGGTGGGTAGTTGGAGCATATTCATAGTTTGATCAGGGAAGGTGGGTAGTTGGAGCATATTCATAGCGGTACTTACAATATAGGCGTCCGGTAGGGATGTGTGTCTCTCCTCTGATGCGGTATCCACCGCTTGTCAGGTGGAGAGACCGCGCCGTGCCTTGCCTTAAAAAGGCAGAGGGAGGAGAGAGGTAGCGTGTGACGTCACAGGAAGTGACGTTTTGCGTACCACTATGCGTATCAGCGGGTATGGTGTCCGCTGAGGGGCATAAATGTATGCCAGACGCTAGCTGGGCGTTATAAATGTATTAAGGCTAAAATTAATGTGGTGTATGTAAAACAATAATTAAAGTAGATAATGGAGGGTGAAAGTCTTTTTGCGGAACTGATAAATGGATTGTGGGGTTAAAATAAAAATTAAATAAAGTGGAAGAGGGGGAAAGAGTTAATCTATCTAAATTATAAAGTGAGGACACCACAGAGTATGGTTGTGTCTAATGAGTAAAAACCCTGTGTTATTTTTGATTCACCCTCCGCCTGTTTTTCAATTACTTTCCTGATCACAATAAATATATCATTATCATTACTCCTTTTAATTTTAGCCTTAATACATTTATAACGCCCAGCTAGCGTCTGGCATACATTTATGCCCCTCAGCGGACACCATACCCGCTGATACGCATAGTGGTACGCAAAACGTCACTTCCTGTGACGTCACACGCTACCTCTCTCCTCCCTCTGCCTTTTTAAGGCAAGGCACGGCGCGGTCTCTCCACCTGACAAGCGGTGGATACCGCATCAGAGGAGAGACACACATCCCTACCGGACGCCTATATTGTAAGTACCGCTATGAATATGCTCCAACTACCCACCTTCCCTGATCAAACTATGAATATGCTCCAACTACCCACCCTCCCTGATTAAGCTAACATACCTCTCAGGAACTGTTTAATACCGCAGTCCCTACTCATATTGCACACTATTATTCACAGATAGCCTCGCTATATGTATCATATGTACCCCTTTGACCTACCTTCTGCCAAAAATTACAGGCTATCACTCTTTGAGCAATTTGTTACAGATCTATCCCACCTTTCCAACGCCATATACTTTTCAATATTTTTTCAATATTTTAGGCTTTTAAGGAGCCACAGTAGCCCACTATAACTGATCCCGACTAGGATAATTTAAGTTTTTTTACCGATATACCCACAGACTACCTCTTCCTTCTTTATTTATTTTCATTTTTATGATTGGACAAGAGTTTTTATTACTTCACTTCCCAGATCTTATCTTGAGATCACCTCATATGAAGGACGACCAGGAATTAACTATATGAGTGTCTTTCTACTAAGGTATTTAGTATTAAATCTCTACTCATGACTAGGTATATACCTTTGATTGTCCTATTTAGGACTACACCTGCTTTTAAATGTAATACAATACTATATCCTCATCTCAGGCAAGCTGCCTTCAATCACACTATTCTTCTTGCCACAAGCAGTCGGGTAAGTATAGGTACCTTCCTATCACATTACTAAACTATATCCTCACCTAATATACAATAAATCCACCATAGGTGCTCTCCTCTTTGTTACTCCTCTCTAGATTGGTCTCTTGGACATATGTAAATATGTATATAGTACTCTTTGATATGGTTTTTGTTAGAATTTTATTTTTGTTAGAATTTTATTTATTGGTTTTCTTTTGTTTATAATATCTTTCAAATTTTGCTGTCAGACTGAGGAAGGCCCTTATGTGGACCGAAACGTCTCATCTGTTCTGTGACTGCAATAAATAAATTGGGATTATCATCTATAAGTTGAGTGCCAAGTTTATCTACCTTACTATACACGGGTTGGGAAACCTACTTGTGCACCACCACGGGAGTGCGACGATATATTTTCACCATTCAATCAGGGATTGACAGTGTGGCACACCGGTGCAAAAAAAAAAATAATCTGTATGTGGCGATGTTCACACTAGGAATGCAGAGCATCTGGTTCACAGCCTATAAGTAACGCTCTATGGCGGGCTGCCCAGTGCTGACTATAATGCATCCGGTGTGAACAGAGGCCACAGTTTACAGAACCATTTGGGCCCAAGTGCACCCCCCAAAAAAAATATAACGTGCACAAAAACATATCAATATATGTAAGGTATTGATTGATATTCTGGCCACAATATTAAGCTGGCAACCCACGTCACGGATCCTTACGCTTGCCAGTCCAACTCAAAGATCAAAACCACAAAAAGAGGAATAAAAATCCTCCAATATTCAAGAAAAAAACAAAAACAGGCAGAGATACTAACCATAGAGCGTTACTCAGGGGCGGACATATCATTGGTGCAACCAAGAGGTTAGGGGGCCCATTTCTACCTCCAAAGCTGGTGCAATTTTGCATTTTTAAGAGCTCTTGGGCTGTAATGGGCCCATGTATAATTCTTGCACAGGGGCCCTTTTCTCTCTGTGTCCGCCAGTGGCGTTACTAATAGGCTGTGAAGCAGATGCTCTGCAATTCTAGTGTGAACATCGCCACATACAGATTGTATGCACTGGTGTGCCACACGGCCAATCCCTGATTGAAGGCTGGCTGTTTCATTTGGTATTAATGCACCTGTGTAGTTGTCATTTTACTTGGGTCCGCTGCACCCTGTTAGTGCATTTGTATTGAGGCCTATTTAGGCAGGTAAATATCTCTGCCTGTTTTTGTTTTTTTTCTTGAATATTGGAGGATTTTTATTCCTCTTTTTGTGGTTTTGAGGCCATAAAACTTCCTACAGCTCGGTAATCCATCCAATGGACTTTCTGCTGATAGAAGTGGACAATTCTCCATTACTGAACAGCAATGAGCAATCTCATGATTATCAATTCCTTCACCGTTAGATACACGTCCCACTGTTTATAGCAGAAGCCGCTATGTAACAGCACTATGATATAAGACACATATACAACCCCAGAAAAAAAAACTGAGAGGAATTTACAACAATATAACGTGCCTTTCCGTTCATATTTCCAAATGCGATTTTGTTGAAATTTGTGGTTTTCAGAGATTTTTCAGACATGTGGATACTTTATGGCACAAGGATTTGTGTGAAATTGTCACTTCAAACTAAAACCTCCAACACCAGAAACCCCAAGTGAGCTCACAGTCTGCTAAATCTCTCCACACATATCTGTGCTCAGTTTATGCTAATATTTTACATTGGCACCTTGGGGGCAAGGGCAAAGTGGGCTCGACCATCCCTCTCCTACTATTGTTAAAAATATTTCACATAAAGGGATTCTGTCAGCGTGACTTTACCCCCCAAACTATTTTTGTGTCCACGTAGCTTTTACACAGACGAGTCCAGCGATACTTTTATATGGCCAGTCCGTTCCACCGTTACTAAGAAATCAGAGTTAGAATTGATATGCAAATGGGCTGAAGAACAATGGTAGAGCTGAAGTCTCCGTCACTCCAGCTCTATTCCCTCCCTTCGCCGCTTGCTGCCTGGCTGATTGCCTCTATGCTATGTGACTTAAGGGAATTGAGCCATCAATGAAGCAGGATGAGGCAGCTCTAGGCAATACATAGATCTGGAGTGACAAAGGCTTCTACAAATAGGTCTTCAGTCTCATTTGTATATCAATTCAAATGTTGATTACTCAGTAATGGAGGAACGGACCAGTCATGTAAAGGTATTGCTGAACTTGTCTTTGAAGGAGCTACATGTGCATATAAATAGTTTTGGGGGTGAAATCCTGTTCACAGATCCCTTTAAAGGGATTGTCTGATTACAGAATCTCCTGAAACTGCACTGAAGAAAGCTGACTTTAAAGGGGACATCTTCTGTGGGCTGCTCGTTTCATCTGTGGTGGCCTCTACAAGGTATCAAAAGCCACTTTGCCTTGGCCAGGGTGATTAGATATAGGTCTGGGGTAGTAAACTAAGCTTGTTCCACGGGTAAAAGAAAGTCTAGCTACGGCTGTGAACGTAATGTTGTAATTAGGAGAATGTGGATTCAGCTCAGTTTCTCCGGGAACGTTGCTTGCTTATTAAGTGAAAGGAGTTTCCTGGATAGAGATCCCTTTGCACAAATCAATGCATACAGCAAGTCTATAAACAGTGGTGGCGTTAGGTGTGTGAACTCTGCATTTCCCTGTCTTGACGGCCTGAACGTCTGGCAGATGTGATCTTCCGCTCTTGAACTAAACAAGCGGCCTAGTAGAGCGCGCTGGCTTACTGCTGTCCACGTCACCGCATTGACGGGGGCCCACAATGTTTATACCATAATATCTGTTACGTACACCAGAAAAGAACGTGAAAACATATGTTCAAGCTTCCCAGGTTTGTCATCTTGTTCCAAGATGTTAAAGCAGACCCCATTAGGTATGTTTATTGACTCCATGTTTACGACAATGGGAGCATTTTCATGCGTATACACGTAAGAAGAGTCTAAGGGCTCATACTCACTTGAGCCGAAAAAGGACGATTTCAAGCGATAAAAAATCAGATTGAAATCGGACCAATGTTATTCAATAGGTGACATCTCATTTGCGATTTTTTTTTCTCAGCCAGTTTAACCTGGCTTAAACTCACCTTTCAATAGCAAGGTGGCTTTAACCCATTATTAACCCATTCGCCACCGCTACAGGGCAATGGGAATAGACGGGCAAAGTGCCAGAAAGGGCGAATCTAATTATAGATTTGCCATTTCTGGGGTGGCTGGGGGCAGATGTTAGTAGCCAGGGGGGCACAAAATAAATGCACCCTCCCTAGGCTAAGATTATCTGCCCCCACTCGCTGGCTTTGTCTGTCTGGTTGAGAAAATAGGGAGGGAACCCACGCATTTTTTGTCAATGAATTTACACCTTTCATTAACCCCTACATGTCTGAAATTTTGCACACATACACTCACGTAATTGTTAGTGAAAACCAGATATCAAACTACATGAAATGACATGGTTAACTGTATGTAAACCAAGTGTCATTTCATGTCGGGTCTGTAATTTCACAAAAGCCGGCCATTGAATTAACGGCTATTACAGTATGTAGAAGTGTATGACCTATAAATAAATAATATATATATATATATGTGTGTGTCACAATGACATATATATATGTAATCTATGTGTGTATATGTATTTTTCTATTCTTTATTAAAGCTGTCAGTGTGATTTTACAGTATAGCCGGGGATGAATTAGCGGCTATTTATACTATGTAGAAGTGTATGACCTATATATATATATATTATATATATATATAATATATATATATATATGTATATATGTATATATATATATATATATATATATAATTATTTTCTTTTTGTGTACATTTTTTTTTACAATGTGATTTTTACATGACTTTTTACATAGAGATAACTGCTCTATGTAAAACGTCATGTTAAAATCGCATTGCATACAGATGGAAAACTGATGGAAAACGGATGGAGCGATTAAAAATCGCATACAAATCGCATGACAATCGCATGACAATTGTATATATTCGGACTGTTTTTTCCATCCTGAAAACGGACCGTTTTTTTTTCCACAAATGGGTATGAGCCCTAATGATGATTGCTGGACAACGCAAGGAAACTTCTCTCATCGTAATTACATCGGAAGTCTGTTAGTAGCTCAGGTTAGTGCATTGTACTCACATAGCAAAGTCTGGCACAACTCACTATGAAATTATATAAGGTTTGACATAGGACTGCAAAAATACCAAGCCCTTTAGACCTCATTCAGACGTCAATGATTTTTCTCATAAGTAAGAAATGGACTGATTTTTTTAATCAGATTTTCATCAATGGTTGGTCAGTGTGTCAGTTCTAACCAACAGAGTTTCATCAGTTTTTCGAGTATGTAGAAAAATAAACGATGACGGTTTCTTAATTTTCTCTTATCAAACAGTTGGTCAAAAACGAAAGCACTACCATGCATGTGATGTCTGAGTTTTTCCCGGCTCAGACACTTGAATGGATAAGTTTGATCTATGACTAAGAGCAAAAATGGACAGGTCTCCATTTTTTTTTGGCAAGACACTGAATAAGGCTCCTTTAACAAGTCCGCTTAAAAACAGTACCCATTTTACTACGTGGGGTTTTCTACTGGCCATCCATGTGTACGTGTGTACCATCCATGTGCAATCTGTATGCCGTCCTTGTGACACATACCATTTCTCTCATCACACTCGCAAGTGTGACCCCGGCCTAAGGCAGAGAACAGCACCTATGAAAAATTAGTTGGGTGCAAAGCTTCACAGGTACATGCCAGTCCTTATATAAGAACAAATAAGAAGCAGCACACTATCAGCTTAGTGCAAAAAAAAAGCTATTTTAATAGCCCATTTGTGCGCGATGTTTCAGCTCTGTGTGCTTGAGAAAGGCTCACACAGAGATCCAAAACGTCGCGCACAAATGGGCTATTAAAATAGCTTTTTTTGCACTAAGCTGATAGTGTGCTGCTTCTTATTTTTACTTTTTCATAGATATTGATAGATAGATATTTGTCAGATAATTTTTGCCTTCCGTGTGTAGCTTATTCTACAGCTATTAACCTAATAAATAAATGAAAAAAATGACGTGCGGTCAGCCCATGTTTGGTAACCAGCAAAGGTAAAACAGACAGCTGAGAAATCATCTTACCAGGCTGGCAATGTTCCTGGTTATTGGGCCCTTCCCAGCCTAAAAATACCAGCCCTCAACCACCCCAGAAGTGGAGCATCAAATGCGATGCTCCAATTCTGGTGCTTTGCTTTGGCTTTCTCCCGATACCACGGTGCGTTGGCAATCGGGGTAATGGTGCTTGGGGTCGAATTCTTATGACTTGAAATATGAGTCAACACTGTAAATTTTGCCTCTTTGCATAAACTTGATGTATTTAACAATAAAAGTTTAAAAACGTATGGAATACTTATAAATGTACTTCAGTAACCATAGAAACATTCAACTAAAAGATCTAAAAACAATGAAGCAGCAAAATTTGCGTCAGTCTCAAAACTTTTGGCGATGAGTGTACAGTACAAAGCACTGCATTGCTCCACCTACAGGACACATATGAACACTGCACAACAGATCTCAGAACCTAATCAGAAACATCATTACATAATCAATGTCTCTGTTCTCCATATTTTCTATTAGTTTGCAGTCAGTGAATTAAATCACTCTTGATTACATTCACAAGCTACAAGAGCCTTGCTGAGAACTGAATATGGAGCACCTGCCAGGGCAGTGGGGATACTCGGTACCAGGCCGCTTCATAAAGGGGCAGTGTCACAGCAGCAGTGACCCGGTCCGTGGCCCTGGGCGTCCAATAAAAAGGGGAAAGTGAAAAAGGGAAAATAAAGTTTGTAATAAGGTGCTCGTGACGCCACCTGTGGTATTCGGCAATAAAAATGTTGGCCGACTCTGCAGATTCAGTCCACTGGGACAGTTGTTGATGCAGCAGAGTTGGTTCAGCTCTCCACAGGCAGAGCTATGTCCCAGGGCAGTTAGAGTAGAAAAGGGGATGTTGGTGGTGAGTGTGGTGCAGGGCAGGTGACGCAGGAATAATTCAGGAGACACAGCAGGGTGCAACTTCCTTTACCTTTTACTGAGCAGTGCAGGTACAGTCCGGGCTCAGGTTACAGATGGTTCCTGAGCCGGTCAGCCTGGAAGCAATTTGGGAATTTCCCTAGTCAGTTTGGTTGTGAGGCCTCCTTTCTAGCACTATTCTTTGAGGTACTTGCTGCTGTAAACTCTATTCAAGTCCCTCTTTCTGTCTGATGCTTAGGTGGAACTCCACTCGCATGACAGGCAGCTGTAGCCTGCTTCAGGGGTCGCTCCTGTCTGGCGTCTCCGGCTCGCACGTGCTGCTGTGTTGTCGAGTATCAGTTGGGGACCGAGGATCTGCGGTCTTCTGCCCTCCGGATTCTGCTGCCGGAGCTTTAGTACCCACACAGCCTCGGGCTCCGGTGCCTGGTCACTGGCGCTCAAGCCTGGGGTGAGCTCGGATGGAGCTCCTATCCCCATCTCCTCTCAGCAGTCCTCTCTCAACCTTGTTCAGGCTCTAACTCCCCACTAACTTGCTCCTCCTGACCAGAGAGAACAGCTCCCCTGAAGTCGGGTTTAGAGCTCCCACTGCTGGCCTGGAGCAGGAACTGTGTTGTATGCCTGAACTACCTAGTAAGGGGATTCCTTCTTTGCTTCCAGGCATGACATCACTCCCCCTTGGAGGGAGGCAAGGCCATTGTGGTAACCGAACTGCTGGGGTGCCACAGATATAATTGCATCATACAATATATATACATGTTCAGCAGCTGTGCTAATCTCTCCGGAGGGTGGCTGCCACAGTGCATTATTCTGGGGTCCAGGCTGGTATATTAACAAGCCTGGACACATTTGTAGCCACTTCTCAGATGAAAACTTTTCTATCTATGTACACATGTGCAACCTGAGCATGCAAACAAGAGTGGTCTCAATCTCATTCACTGACAGCAAGCTATTATCTCGAAAATAAAGACAAATGGAAATCCAACTTGTGTTAGAACATTTTGGAATGTTTTATTTCAAGAGTGAACCGGCTGTATTTATATTAAGGCAAACTCCCTTTTTTAGGGGCATAGTGTATAGGGAGTGCGTAAATGGGGAGATGGGCAAAGGTGTGGTACAAAATTCTTAGGGGAGAAAATTTTAATTAAAAAAAGAAGCTGTGGTATTGTTAGCCCGGAAGATCAGGGACAGTGGCATTGCACAACTTGTGCCGTTTCACTTTGTGTGCAGGAGGAAAGACGACGATGGCCCTGATTCATCAAGACTGGCGATTTTCTCTTTGGTCTTGGTGAGGGGGCATTCTTAAAGAAGTGCATTACTATACATGAATCTGGAGTGTCTGATGAGTATCGTGTGCCACATTGAAAATCTTATTCCAGTCCCTGACTGGAGTAAGATTTCTGGTGTAGAAAATGCCAGAGCTCGTCATGGACTAGACAAATTGTTGCATCATGTCTCCGCCACTCTCTCATCCTGTCCCAACTCTGAATTTTGCCAAAATTTAGCAACTTTTCAAAATTGCTTTGATTAATTGGGGCCTGAGTCTCTTGGATTAGGTTAGTATAAACTAAATTGTTTATTATGTTTTTTAATTATTAATTTGGAAGCAGGCACTCAGGGGGCATCATTACTTTTTAAGAGGTCATTAATAATAATAATAATCTTTATTTTTATATAGCGCTAACATATTCCGCAGCGCTTTACAGTTTGCACACATTATCGTCGCTGTCCCCGATGGGGCTCACAATCTAGATTCCCTAACAGTATGTTTTTGGGTCTCTCATTACATTTTCTAAGAGGCCTTAGGTGTGTTAGGGGTCACAATACTTGCCTTGTCCCAAGTGTCGGCAATGTAACTTTACTCACTGCCATCTTTAAATGTTATTCCATCTTTACCTGGGTAATCTGAGGATACTTTTTGGAACTAGGGACGGACTGACCTTGTAGCTGTGGCCGGATTGCATATTTTATTGCAGTTACTGTCTCAGACACTAGGTGGCAGACACGCTCAGCTGATCAGCACTGCCCAGCAGTCATGTCTGATAGATTCTGGGTTCTAGGAGACAGACTTGTTGCTGCAGACAGGCCAAACAAGAGCTTTACACCCCTAGCTGCTGAGATAACTGATACACTGTAATCCCCGCAGACACTGTTTACCTCATTCCTAATATGATTTTGGCAGCGCTTGTTTAGCCCTGAGACTGTATGAATTGTAGATCATCTGATAATGAGAGCCACTGAAAGTTGTTGTTTTTTTTCTCATAAAAGTTGTTAATTGTTCAGCAGTATCTCTGGTACTTGAGTTTTAAAACCAGACGTTTCCGTGGTGGATTGTGAATACTCCAGAGCCGCGCAATGAACGCTCCATAGCAAGTTATAGAAGAGGCTCGTGGACAGAAATCCTGATTATTACAGCGCCGAGGGTCACAATCATGCACCCAAGTTACTAAACTGGCACTTTAACCTTTATTTAAAATAGTGGGTATGTTATTACAAAGGCATAAAAGCTCAGACCTATGTCACCCACTCACACAATCAATGGTTCTGCTGTTACTAAACATCTATGAGACTTTTGTTGCCTGCACGTAAAATACCTGATCTAAAAAACATCACTGAGCTGCTGTAAAAAAAGGTATAAGGAGCCCAGTAGCCCCTCCATATCGTGCTATTATTAACTTCAAGCTAAACTCCAGAGGTTTCTTTTTATTTTACGCTGGAATGGTGCTAATGGTCCACTGCCCCTAGTCTTATACTCACCATTTGCCGTCTTCAGCTGTTCCAGGGGCCACTCTGGTCGGTTTACAGCAGGTTGTGACCCGCCGAGTCGCTCCAGCGTTTGCTGGTGAAAATGGAAGTCACAACTCAGTGTAAGTCTATGAGAGCCAGAACGAGGGTCTCCATAGACTTGCATTGAGAGCTTGTGACCTTTACCTCTGACTTACGGTCAGTCAGAAGGTGTGGTCTCAAGATGGTGGAGCAGTACCGAAGCGACGCCGGGAACAGCTGAAAACATCAGCTTGTAAGTATAAGACTAGGGTCAGGGAACTTAGATTAGTAGCACCACTCCAGTGCTCAAATGAAAAAAACGCTGGAGTGGTGCTTTGAGTGTTTAAACCATATGCAGCATGCGCCCTCTTGTGGTCACTGCAGGCAGACAAAATTTTATCACTTATACTGAATATGTGATTTCATAATTTAATCCTCTGCTCTTTCTGGGGTTTTCGGTCCAGTGGGCGGTCCTATCTGTGACTGACAGCTATGACTGCATGCAGTCTTATAAAGAAAGAGCTGTCAGTCACTGATAGGACCGCCCACTGGACCGAAAACCCCAGTCACAAACATTTTGCAAATCTTAAAAGATTTTACGCCACTTTCCTGGCGTAAAACCTTTGATGAATTGACCCCAGTTCCGGATCGTGGGCACATGCCCTAAGAGATTTCCAAATCTTAAAATTCTTGTTTTCTTTACATTTTACACTTTGTCCCAACTTTTTTGGAATTGAGGTTGTGATACATATCCTTAGTTCAGAATACTGACATCAAGATATGAGCAGCATTTACTGTGAACTGTAAAATAATGAGAATTACAATTTTTTTCTGCAAAAAAAGTAATGTCAAGATTAAAAAAACTTTCTTTGTCATAGACCCATTCCTTTAAACGGATTCTCAGGTCATACTGTATGATGTTATTGGCAGATTCTCAGTATAGGTCATCAATATGAGATTTGTGTGGGTCTAACGCCCCTATAATTAGCTACTAGCAGCTCTGGTGGCAGCCGAATGTGTTGGAATTGAAGTATGGCGGCCTCTGACAGCTACTGCAGATCAGCATTTATACAAGAAATAGCTTCCAATGGCTGATCGGACCCCCACTGGTCTGATATTGATGCCTTTTTCTGAGGGTAGGTCATCAATATCATGCCTGGAGAACCCCTTTCACAACCTTGCTTGCCCTCCTCTGCACCTGCTCTAGTTCAAACATGCTCCAATCGTACTGTGTCTCATCTGTCCCATAGATGGGTGGTGAAGCTCCATTCCATTAGGGCAATTATAAAGCGGTTTTGGTGGAGGTCCCAAAAGTTATACCACTAGAGATCAGCGACTTATGGCCTAGGCTGTGGATATATAATTTTTTTTAAATATATTTCAATGTTGGGAATAACTCTTTGAAGGGAATCTGTCACCAGGTTTTTGCCACTCCTTTTGAGAGCAGCATTATGTAAGGCCAGAGACCCTGATTCCAGCGATGTGTCACTTACCGGGCTGCTTACTGTCCTTTTGATAAAATCACTGTTTAATCTGCTGTAGATCTAGCAGTTCTCTGAATGCTGAGCTCTATATAACCCCACCCACACCTCTGATTGGCAGCTTTCTTTGTACACTCCAATCAGTGGTAGGGGCGGGGTTAAACAGAGCTTATGAATAAGGAGCACTACCTAGCAGCAGGTTTACTAGACCACTAGTGGTAAAATCACTGTTTTATCAGCATGAGATTATCAAAACTACAGCAAGCAGCCCAGTAAGTGACACATTGCTGGAATCAGGATGTTTGGCCCTAAGTTATGCTGTTCTCAGATTAGGTGGCAAAAATCTGGTTGCAGATTTCCTTTAATAAATTTACATTGTGAAAGGAATCACAAATACCTCCTTCTCTTATTCTATTAGATGCTGTAAACTTTCCCAATTGCCGATCTCTCACCCATTTATTGCATTTATTGCATTTCTGAAGGATTTCCCAGGACCTATTTCCCCTTCTCTGGCTATCTAGATGTATTATGCATAATTTATCATGGAGAAATGACCAGGACTACATTCTCCATCATGAAATGCTGCCTAGTTCATAATAATACGCTTTACTTGACATGTTAAGTAGTGCTGTTCAATAAATATTAACTTACAAAGCCTGGGGATATTTTTTACAGTTGGTCAGGAAATCCGGATAATTTATAGAAACAAATCTGGCCAGTTCTTTTGTAGATTATTAAAACTACCTATTATTCTGTATAAAAGCTCATGAAAAATGATTTTACGTAAAAATCTCAGCCAAATTTTTCAACTGATTACATCAGACAATTTAAGGGTCAAATAACTACTGACCGAGGGTGTACGTACCATAGAAGAAGCCCATGCAGCTGGGGCTCATGGAGGGAGAGTGACCAGACTAGTTTGGTTACATTATTTATGAGTATCGAGAACATTCACAGGATCCAATTCTTGACCCAATAGACAGTGGCATAAAGGGAGAAATGGGGCACAGGCCCTCTGTGCAAAAATGTATCCCCCACCTCATCTCAAATGCTGCACTCTGCATAGGCAGTTACTGAGATGAAAAAGGCTGCACTATGATTTATCCTCTCACTTGTAATTTAGTGAGAGGAGAGAAGAGATCTATGAGGGAAGTTGTCCTAAAACACAAAACATTTGCATCATAATATATTTAATTATTTTACATATTTTTTCTTACCCTAACTGGAGTTATGATGAGGACTGGGGTTAGAGACAATGCTAAGGTCAAGGTTAGTTTTGGAGTCAAGGGGTTCAATATTGCACCAGTGGAAGGGAATCAGAAAGTGGTAATAGTCCACGTGTTAAGTGCTACAAAGTACATCCATGCCTTGGCAATACCCATTATACCACTACCTATACAGTCATTGCCGAAACTGTTGGCACCCTTGAAATTGTTCCAAAATTGGGGGTAAACAACTTTATTTCAAGCATGTGATGCTTGTTCAAACTCACCTGTGGCAAGTAAAAGGTGTGGGAAATATGAAAAGCACACCTGAAACCAGATAAAAAGGGGAGAAGTTGACTCAATATTTGCATCGTTGTTTGTGTGTGTCACACTAAGCATGGAGAACAGAAAGAGGAGAAGAGTACTGTCTGCGAACTTGAGAAAAAAAATTGTTGAACAATATCAACAATCTCAAGGTTACAAGTCCATCTTCAGAGTTGTTGATGTTCCTTTGTCCACAGTGTGCAACATAATCAAGGTTACAACCCATGGAACTGTAGCTAATCTCCCTGGATGTGGACGGCAGAGAAAAATTGATGAAAGGTTGCAGCGCAGGATAGTCCAGATGGTGTATTAGCAACCCCAATCAAGTTAAAAAAAAATTCAATCTGTCCTGCAGGCTCAGGGTGCATCAGTGTTAGCGCAAGCTATGCATCGACATTTGAATGAAATAAAACGCTATGGCAGGAGACTCAGGAAGACCCCACTGCTGACACACATAAAAAAGCTAGACTGCAGTTTGCCAAAATGTACCTGAGTAAGCCAAAATACTTCTGGAAAAGCATCTTGTGGATAGATGAGACCGAGATAGAGCTTTTTAGTGAAGCACATCATTCTACTATTTACTGAAAACGGAATGAAGCCTACAAAGAAAAGAACACAATACCTACAGTCACAATTTAGTTCCCAGTGTCAGAATGCTGGGTTTGCATCCTAGGTCATGGGTCTTCCAGCAGAACAATGATCACAAATATACTTCAAGAAGCACCCAGAAGTGGATGGAAAGAGAGCGCTGGAGAGTTCTGAAGTGGCCAGCAATGAGTCCAGATCTAAATACTATTGAATACCTGTGGAGAGATCTTAAAATTGCTGTTGGGAGAAGGCACCTTACAATATGACGGACTTGGAGAAGTTTGCCTAAAAGAAGAGTGGCCCACAATTCCAGTTGAGAGGTGTAAGAAGCTTATCCTGACCTCATGGGTTTCTAATGGAAGCTATGGTTTTGAAGTACAGAGAAGGTCCAGAGCGCTAGTAGGTGGGTGCATCTAATAAAGTGGCCATTCATTATGTGTATGCCTGAGTATATATATCAGGTTTAGTATAAGTACTAGTTTCATTGTAAAATAAAAAGAATACGGTATACACGTTAATCTGAAATACCTATTTATTAACTATAATCAGTCTGGTAAACACAACATATAAATGTGAGATTTAAGTGAACATGTATTACATGCTCTATTCAGAATATCCTCATGTCTCCACGTAAAAGTAACTTTCATTAATAATAGGTTCCGATTAAGACATCAAAAGAGCTTGAGTCCTACGAGAAGGCTGATTACCCTTTTCTGGGCCAAAAACAACTGAGAAATATCTGGCAAATACTACACTTGGAGTTTTATTTTTTTAATGGTTTCATCTGGATCAAAATAGCTGTAATGTATAATGCTGAGTGTTCGGGTTTACCAGAAGGTGAACTCATCGGCATCTAAGATTACTCTGTTATTACTATAGTTAAAATTATATATTATAGTTATTGTTTTGTTTTTTTTAATGGGAAAATACATATAATATAAGCACTAGGCTGTAAGAGAGGGGAGTCTGTGATCAGGAACATAAAGGGGGTTATCTGAGATTAGAAAAAAGAGGGTTTTAAAAAAAATACATAAAAAAAAAACCTTTTTTCTTTCTAATCAGATAACCCCCACAGCGGAAAAGAAGAATTACACATCTCACCTATTATAATAGGCTGTACGTTCTGCATGATCCATTTCAACATCACATCAGTAGTTGATGAACCTAAATTCTTGGTCAGATTAATACAATAAAAAAATAAATCTAAATGAAAAAAAACGTAAAATAAAACTAATGTCTCTATTGATCTGACAAAAGGGATTTCTCTTCCAGAATGTGTTATCGTTGTAAACTTAATAAATGTGAAATGTTGCTGGAAAATTTCTTTCTGCAATGAAGTGATAGTGCAATCAGACCCTTGAAACAAGCCATTACATGAGAATTAGGATGGATCATTTCCTTGGACTTGGTTTTAAGCGAGTGCTGATAATCCTTACCTTTCTGAGCCCCTCTGCTCTGCACCTCTGTACTGAGACAGCGGAGTCCCCATACTCTGCACAAGTGTAGTGTACTGATATTGCAGAGCAGCAGTTAAAAGCAGCTTCTAAAGAAGCATTAACTTGCTATATGAAACAGGACTGCGGCCTCATATGTAATAAAGAAATGAATAATACAAAGTAATAACTTTGCAATCCATGGAGCGTAAATAAATATATAAAAAAAAGTTTAGTAACTTTTCAAAAACTTTTGAAAACTCTGTCTTTCATTTTTTCAGGATATATTGCAAGTATGAGGGATCGATTTTAATCTTTTGTGATTCATTATTATTTTGTTTCTACTGTATTGACTTCTGATGGGTCTTTCATTCTTACATATATGTGTGTAGTAAGCAGAACAGTACAAGACTGGTTTCTGATGCTTCAAAGAACCCTTAGACACACTTTAGTTGTATAAATGGTGACTCTTCTGTTTATTATCAAAACAGATATGGTGCACAAAAATTGATCTGCCCAAACATCATGTCCACCTGACCTAATCTGCCCCAATCCACCTTATCACATCTACCGTCCAGCAATGCATCCACTTTCCAATACGCGAATGGACCCTTACTAATCTGGAAGAAGCCATCAGAGGTATCGGCAGAGAATCTAATGATGCTTTCCCTTCTAGTTTAGCTTTTCAGAGCACAGAACAGTCACGAGTACAGGCTTGCCCAGAAAAAAGCCTTTAATCATAAGTATTGGCTCGCTACTGCCATATTTTGGTTAATATTTTAAAAAACGATCCTTCATTGTTCATTTTGCGACCTCAACACAATTTTTTTGCTTCTAGATGTGTAAGTAATAACAGGATCACATAACCCACTAACCCGTAATGAAAGCTGAGCGCTAGATGTTTTCTTTGGATTTTGTAGTGGTCGTCTTTTATAATGTCAGGTTTTAACTCTCAACAACCTTTTTTTTATATATTTTTTTGCCTTCCAAATGGTTCAAAATGCAAAAGTAATGTAATCAATCGGCCTTGATCCCGACTTTCGTGCATGTGAAGAATTACCGTTACTACTCTGCAGCACAGAAAGGGTTAATAGAGCAATTCTCTGCTGAAGTGAAGGGCAGGAATTCAGGCGCCTTGTAGGGCCCTCGAGAGCTGGAGAGGTTATTCACTTGTATATCAGAAGAGGGGTGAAGTTATACTTAGATATGGATGTCTGCACAGCACACAGCTCCATTGTAAACCACCTTGTAATGAGATATACTGAGCAGCCATGGTCCAGCTTTGGAGGATTTCAAGAGCCCTACAAGATCAGAAAGTCTGACGAGGGTGAATGGAACTTTGTCACTGCTAAGTGTTTGCTGTCCTGAGTTTATCTGGATGCTGCATCCTGGGTGTCAGGCGCCACCGCGCCGCATGACAAGGGGGTATTCAAGTCTTCTCAAGACATATAACTTTTTGTAGCCTATTTTTTGTAAAATTTGACAACTAAATAAAAGCCATTATTGTTAATATTATTATTAAGCTATATTATATGCCATTACTAATAAAATATTTGATAGAGTAATGTAGTTAATCATGTGGCAGATGGGCATGTCACTGCTGCTGCAGCACAGTAAGGATTGGAGCAGCAGCGGCGGCGGTGCTGGGGGATCAGTAGATGTATAATGTGAGTACTTGTTATCTTTTTGTTTCATAGTATTTTTCCCCCTTTTGCTATTTTTTCAGACCTAAACCTGAAAAAAAAACCTTGGGAGCATTGCTTCCAAAGGCAATGCTCCTTGCCTGAGCAATGAGGTTCTACGTATAGTTCCTATCCTTGCAAATGTGTCGTTCATTGTTGACTTCCATTTTCTGACCCAGCATATACACTGACCGTGATTCTTATTTGCTGCCTACTATGATCTTCTGCTTCTCTTCCATAATTGACCTCTACCAGCCCTGGGTTTTAATTGTCTTCAGTTGCAAACAAATAAACTGCTTATCGTTCTCGAAACCTATGGCACTATCAGCAGATTGTCAGATTAGACGCAGTATAGTTGTGGCTTTTTCAGTCCCATTGTGCCTTCCTTTTCTTTGTAGCACCCTAGGTGATGTCTATCCATGACCAAGGACCTGTATCCACTCATTAATTATTTTGTTCTCTTCCCAACCCTAGGTGATCTAATTTTCTTGTGTTTTTTATTCCAGTCCCACCATAATCCTGCAGTCCCAGTAACATGAAGCCTATTGGGAAGTAGTAGACCCCTTGGGTTGAGTCAAGCTTGGCTTTAATTAAACTGAGGAGTGGAGAAGCCCAGTATCCCTGTTATTCACGCTTTCAGTCCTGTTCAGGGATCTGGAGCTTCATTCCAGGGGTTTTCAAGAGGCATCCATGGAGTAGTTTCCCTGCGAGATAGTAGAATTTAGGACATCAGGCCAAGACAAGATACATAAGTGTAGTTAGACAAGCTGAGGTCAGGGTAGACAGAGCTCTGTTCATACAATGTCCACACAGAAGGTATGGGCTGGTAGAGGCCAAATATGGAAGAGAAGCGAATGATCAGGGCAGGCGGCAAACAAGAATCAATGTCCCTGTATATGCTGGGTCAGAAACTGGAAAACAACACTAAGCAACACCTTTGCAAGGACAGGAACTACAGTATAGCACCTCATTGGTTAGGCAAGGAGCATTGGGGAAAGGTCTCTTAACTGATGTAGTTAGCTATGCATTAGTTGGAGATGATGGACTATGGTGCATAGAGACAGGATGTCAGTGCCTGGTCATCATTGTGGAAGCACCAGAGGTCCCAGCCAGAGAATTAAGTTAGAGACCGCATGACTATAAAGAGAGTAGGGGTTCATTGGCAGACTGGAGACCAACGGAGTTAAGGTCACCCCCAGGAGCTGGCATAATATTCTCTCTAGATCATGTTACTTACCTGAGATACAAAAAAGTTGTCAAGTCCTTGGAGCTTAGTCTGTAGTTCTGGTTCAATGGAGGTCACTCATTGTGGACTATAAATTCCACTTTTCTTTGGAAATGAACAGGATGATAAACACGTAGATTATAGAGATGATTTAAAGCATTTTGAAATGGAGATTAATTTTGTCAGTCAACAAATCTTAAACTTGCCCTTACCTGCTGAGCTGCAAAACATTCAGTCACAATCTGTATTTATCTTGCCAGACATGATTTAATAAAATAACAGACAGGGAATATGTAACTTTCTCCCACCCAACTCATTAATGAGCTCATCGTACCGTTTGTGTGAGGGCCGAAAGGTGCAGAGAACCCACCGCCGGGTGATACAACATAGATTTAGAGTCTCACAGTTCGGAATTTCACAGCTCCAAGCTCTTAGCCTTACATAGACCATGTTATCACTCTCCTTTGTCCAGCATTAACAACCAACTATAGCTGTATGGGTACCCGGGATACGGTTTATTGTTTCTTAGCTTGTATCACATTACTTTGCTGTGTTAAAAGACTGGAAAATTGGCAATATAACTTTAACGTGAAACTTAACCCTACTATGGTTCATCATGCATGGAATTCCTCCAAGTAAGAGAGGCGAGAAGACAGTCATAGTATTATAATATAATAATCGGTGACTAGGACGAGACTTGTCAGAGAAGAACAAACTTTTCTAAAAAAAATATATATAAATTGTATCCATTAGCCCATTAATTTCACATTTAATAATATATTGACCAGAATGTTACTATTTTAATCGACAGGTTCTTGACTGCCCACAGCCAGCAGTAACAGCATGCAGATCAACCAAAGGGACTCGTATCCATTTATGCCGATACTATATGGACGCCAGCCATCTTTAATGTGGTCGATGGTCAATAAAATTAGTGATAGAATAGGTTAGAGACAAGTGTATTATTACTTTTTAGCCTCTGTGTTAAAAGTGAATCTGCCCATTCTTATCTATGTGAACTTTGAAGAGATCCAACATTTTTAACATTTTTTTATTTGCCATAGAATTATACATTTTCTGGTTTCCATGTCATTGGTTTGATAGATGAGACCCCAGAAACTGCTATGTTTTGGGGGCCTGTACTCTTCTTACCGTGCACTGTAAATCTTTAGTTCTGAGGCTTCACAGCCAATATTGTCGAGACACCCATAGACGTGAATGAGAGAATATATGGTTGTGTGACCCTAGCCTTAAGATGTAAGCCGGCATGGCTCACTACTGGCACCCTATACTGGCGCCCTATACAAGTCTAATCCGTGTGCATTTATCATACTAGAATATATGGATGATAGGGGTGTGCATTGCGCACCTGTACCGCCTCTGCCTTTTATAATGGGGTCTTGATGCCCTTGGACTAGTCACCTTGTTCTGGCCATGCTTTCTAATATGTAGTTCTCTGAAGTCACCTTGTTCCGGCCATGCTTTCTAATATGTAGTTCTCTGAAGTCACCTTGTTCCGGCCACGCTTTCTAATATGTAGTTCTCTGAAGTCACCTTGTTCCGTCCATGCTTTCTAATATGTAGTTTTCTGAAGTCACCTTGTTCCGGCCATGCTTTCTAATATGTAGTTCTCTGAAGTCACCTTGTTCCGGCCATGCTTTCTAATATGTAGTTCTCTGAAGTCACCTTGTTCCGGCCATGCTTTCTAATATGTAGTTCTCTGAAGTCACCTTGTTCCTGCTATGCTTTCTAATATGTAGTTCTCTGAAGTCACCTTGTTCCGGCCATGCTTTCTAATATGTAGTTCTCTGAAGTCACCTTGTTCCGGCCACGCTTTCTAATATGTAGTTCTCTGAAGTCTCGTTGTTCCGGCCACGCTTTCTAATATGTAGCTCTCTGAAGTCACCTTGTTCCGGCCATGCTTTCTAATATGTAGTTCTCTGAAATCACCTTGTTCCGGCCATGCTTTCTAATATGTAGCTCTCTGAAGTCACCTTGTACCGGCCACGCTTTCTAATATGTAGTTCTCTGAAGTCTCGTTGTTCCGGCCACGCTTTCTAATATGTAGCTCTCTGAAGTCACCTTGTTCCGGCCATGCTTTCTAATATGTAGTTCTCTGAAATCACCTTGTTCCGGCCATGCTTTCTAATATGTAGCTCTCTGAAGTCACCTTGTACCGGCCACGCTTTCTAATATGTAGTTCTCTGAAGTCACCTTGTTCCGGCCATGCCTTCTAATATGTTTTTCTCTGAAACGTCGTAGCATTTCAAAGTAAAACCTTAAAAAATATTTTGAAAACTGAAACCGGGTACTCACTCATGTTGCTTGTGGTTCTTGCAGCATGAATCAGATGACAGGTTCCCTTTAAAATCGTACATCACCATGGAATTAATTGTGCTATGGGTGCTATATAAATAATAATAATAATAAAGAATATTTTTCCCCTCATTTATCACTAGCAATAATTTCCCCCTATCGAGGAAAGTGCTTCCAAGACATGACAGTGCTATATTTTACATGCAAAAATTCTTCAGGAAATAGAAGTCATAATTTCCCTGCTTAGTTAGGCTTTTAATGCTTCGTACGAGAGCCAGAGCCAGAGAGAACTGTCACAAGGAGTTGACACTTGAATTTGGACCAAAGGTTTTATATTAAGTGTAAACCTAATTAACAGTCAGTGGTCATATGTTCGGAGACAACGTCTAGTGACTTGAATCATGGTAGACATGGAGTCTTCCAAATTTCCAGCACGTATAATATTTTTCAAATATTTCTATGGAAACGGATTTTATGGGATCTTTGGATATTTTATGTTTACACAAGTCTGTTTGTGAAATGTATTACTACAGGCAGGATGTCAATCATCACATCTTTTATTTGTTTTCTATTGAAGGTAATTGAGCTGTCGACAGCGGCCAAATAGGAAAAGACTACGTATCTGATGAGATCATCGAAGCCAATGAAATGGTGTACATGGCTGAATGAATTCCCCCATAGGGTATCATATACCGTCATTCAGCAGATCCTAGGTAAAGCTATTGATTAGTGTTGAGCGATACGATACCGCAAGTATCGGGTATCGGCCGATATTAGCTGTATCGGACTTTCGATATTGACTTTCGATATTTCCCATATATCGTATACCGGAATCGGAATTGTCACTGTCACTGTGAGTGTCCGTCGGTCGGGTCTGTCAGGAGTCAGCGGCACTTACCTGGCAGAAGATCTCCGGTGGTCACGGCCTGGACTGGTTGATGGCCGCCATCATCTTTCCCCAGCGGTCACATGCAGTTTCTCGCGATAACTGCAGTGACTGCTGGGTAATCCCGGCCGTAAAGCAGTCAGTCCGATGACGTCACCGCTGGGGAAGCAGGTAATCAGCTGTGCTGCGCCGGGATGACAGCCTCTGCCATAGTCGTTACTATGGACTGCGTCGAACAGGTGGTATACTGTTGGTTTGTTTTTTTCCTTTTTTTACAGGAGATCGATGGCGTCGCAGGAATGAGAGTATAATAAAAGAAATGAAAACTGTGTTGTCTCTTTTATTTCATTAAAATACTTTTTTCTTGCTGTGTCTTTTTTTTATACATTTAAAAACTTTGGGATTAATAATGGATCGGTGTCTTATTGACACCTCTCCATTATTAACCGGGCTTATTGTCACCGTGCAATCAACGGTGACATTAACCCCTTATTACCCCCACTTGCCACCGCTACAGGGCAGTGGGAAGAGCCGGGTAAAGTGCCACAATTGGCACATCTTTTGATGCGCCAAATGTGGGGCTGCTGTAGCCTGGTGTTATCAGGCTGTTGAGGGCCAAAATCCATGGGCCTTGACAGTCTTTTAATACCAGGCCGCAGCAGTCTGCATTTTACTTGGCTGATTAACAAAAATAGGGGACCCCTATGCCGTTTTTTTTTTCGAGGGGATCCCCTATTTTTGTTAACCAGCCAAGCTAAGCAGACTGCTGTGGCCTGGTATTATCAGGCTGGCAAGGTCCATGGATATTGGCTCATTACCAGCCTGAAAAACCAGGCCTCAGCAGTCTGCTTCATCTGGCTGGTTAACAAAAATAGGGTGGACCCCACGCCAATTTTTTTTCGAGGGATCCCCTATTTTTGTTAACCAGCAAAGATAAGCAGACTGCTGTGGCCTGGTATTATCAGGCTGGCAAGCAGGGTCGGACTGAGGCACCGGGACACCGGAGAAACCTACGGTGGGCCCCAGCTCCTGCGTGGTGGGCCCTGATTTGAAAGGATAGGTCGCGGGGCAAAGGGGGCGGTGGCCCCGGGGCCCGCGCTCTGAGGGGGCCCACCCGGAGCTACGATACAGTTACATTCTGCGGCAGAGCAGGGAGAATCGCTCTCCCTGCTCTGCCGCCCGAAAGCTATGGGCCTGAACAGGCGTTGGGTGGGCCCGGTGCCAGCAGTGGGCCACCCACCCATCATCGGAGGGTCAGCTGTATCGGCATCCAGCCGATAAAGCTGACCGCATAGAGAGAGAAGGAGCGAGCGCTCCTTCTCTCCCATAATCCCCCTCTCAGCGTATGACAGCGGGCGCAATAACATCACCTGCCGGCGCCCGCTGTCAGACGCTGAGAGGGAGAACAGTGAGCAGCACAGGAGCCGGGAGGTGAGTATTTTTTTATTTTTTTTTTAATGGGGGTGCAGTCGAGTCCTGGCTGGAGAAGTCGTCATGTCGGTGTGTGCCAGATGGAAAAGACATGAAAAGTGAACAATTCCATTAGAAAGAACATCAGCGGTAAGTCATTATCTGTACCTGTGCTGTAATCTATATGTTCTGTAGGACTGGTATTATTTAACACAGACCATATGGCGGTAATATCAATATTGGTCTTTTTATATATAGATTATTTTGGCCAACAGCGCGGTCATTTGCTGAGGTTCTCTGATGATGGGCCCACTCAGAAGTTTTGCCCCCACTAAACCAAAACCCTAGCTACGCCTATGGATCTCTCTCGTCTCGTCTTTCTTTCTCGCTCTCTGTTCTTTCCTTCTCGCTCTCTGTTCTTTTTTCTCTCTGTTCTTTCTTTCTCTCTTTTCTTTCTTTCTTTCTCTCTTTCTTTCTCTGTTTGTTCTTTCTCTCTCGCTGCTCTTTCTTTCTTTTCCTCAGTACCAGCCACTGTGCCCTCATTACCAGTCAGTGTGATCAGCAGTGCTAAATGGTTACGCTTGGGGCGAGGATATGGGTGTGATTAGCTGTGAAATGGGTGTTGTCGGGGCGTGGCCTAAAATTTTCAGCGGCGCGCAACACGCGCCGCAGCCTTTAATCCTCTTTCCTGTCTTCCAAATTTGGGAGGTATGCTGTATGACCTCCCTACAACTTCTGGCCATGCTCCTGATGAGCGCGACGGATGGTCTCGTGAGGGATCTCCTCCCACATCTGGACTAAAGCATCCACCAACTCCTGGACAGTCTGTGGTGCAACGTGGCATGGCCTAAAATTTTCTGCAGCATGCACAGCGTGCCACAGCCTTTGTCCTCTCTTTCCCTTATTCAAAGGTTGGAAAGTATGATGTTGGGCCGCAAGAATATATTTTCTCTGGTGGGCCCAAGGTACTCCAGTCCGACGCTGCTGGCAAGGTCCATGTATGTTGGCTCCTTAACAGCCTTAAATACCATGCCTCAGCAGCACGGGCGTACATATAAATCATGGGGCCCCATAGCAAAAGTCTGAATGTTCCCCACCACCCCAAAAAAAAAACCCAGAGGCATTGTAAATGTAAAGTGCCAGCACAGTGAGGGAAGTTGAGTCGCACAGAGACAGGGGTTTTGGGGTACTCGGCACCGATCACGTCGACTTCTATGGGGGATGTCACGAGTAGCACAGCTCGGTCCGTGACCTGGGCGATCACTGGAATGTGGGATATTTCCAGGGGATGATAGAATGTTCGTGTAGTTTGTCGTGACGCCACCTGTAGTACCTGGTCAGGGTGTCCAGCGCTGCTGTGCAGGTCCTCTGGAAGGGATGGTGTAGTGCAGGTAGGTGATAAGTCTTCTACAGGTAACACGCTATCCTTCCAGGGCAGATAGATGTGAGATAGAGCAATGGTGCAGAGTGATGTAGCAGAGTGGACTATGCGACGTAGTAAGAAAGCAGGAAACACTTCAAGTTAAACGTTGCATAATAAAATTTTTAATAATAACATTACAAAAGTGCAAATAGCATTACTGCCGAAGTTCGTTGAGACTTCTTAGGACTACCCCCACCGGGGTAACTTCACAGTGTCCTTTACTTGTGCTTGTGGAGGACCCGCTCCAAACCTCCAACTGTGGTCTTGGTTGGGCTGCAAGACTTTCCTTGAGCAGACCTCACTTTCGGCCACACCAAACGGGTTTTTAGTTTCTGAGGTAGTTGAAAATAGTGCACAGTTAAGTTTTTTGTAAAACCAAGATGGAGCACCGAAGTGCCAACTATTTACAGAAAAGTTTGTGAGCCAGTACAGTTCATGGCTTCAAAGTTCAACATTTTGATTACATTGAAACACCATTACCCAACCTGGGTATATTAAGGCAACAATAAACTTGTTCTTCTGAACATTCACCCGTCCGGTTACATCAAACCATTACCCAACCTGGTATATTAAGGCAACAATAAACTTCTTTTTATGAACATTCACCCGTCCGGGTACATCAATAATTTAACTATTTACATACAGAGACCCTGTCCGGGTTATTTAGACTTCTTTGGCTGGCCTCTTCCAGGTACCACCTGGTACTCTTCTGGAGCTTGCCAAACATCCGTGACAGGAGGGTCCACCCAGACCTGATGACGTCGTGTGGCCTGTACAGTTACGTCGTGACCCGCTATCTGGGTCTGTGTGGCCACCTCTTTCGTCTCCCTCCGGGTCTGGAACCCTATGTCCCGGACTGAACGAACCCCAGGGGGCCTAACAGGCGCCGGGTACAGGCCAGCTATCATTATCATGTCCATAGCTGGGGCTGCTGAGGAGACCACTGAGGGAGGCTGGGGAGATTTACGGCGTGGGGTGGGCACTTGTGCAGAGGCCTGGTTGGGGGAGGCTGAAGGCTCGGAGGGTCTGTCAGTTTCCTGACACTCTGGGGAGTAGGGTCGCACCTGGTAACATTTAGGGCGTACCATCCATTGTAACCCCAGTGTCGGGTGTAAGTCACCAAGTCTCCTGCCAACAGGTCCCTCCCCGGGTATCCTTCTGGGAGGTGAGGCTCCACGTCCCGCCGGGTTACAAAGACTTCTAAATAAAGTCCAGGCTCCTGGATGAAGCCCCAACCACCTTTTAACTTAAAGTTCCGTACTGCACCCTTACGCCGCGGCTCCCTCAGTGTACTTTTATCCTTTCTCATACGTGCCTTCTCTGCCAGGTCCTTGTCCAGGTGACGTTGCCGAAGCTTTTGGAATTCTCGCTGCTCCCTTTGTCGCTCTGCTTCCCGCTCCCGACGTCTCCACTCTTCCTCCTGACGCCGGTTGTAATTCTCCTCCACCAGCAGCTCCATGTCTCCACCATCAAACGCCAGCTTACGATGTCCGGTTTGCGGCAGCTCTCCTGGCGCCCGCCAGTCCTGGCGGCGCTCACCTGTGGCGGAAGCAGCCGGCTCTGGAACAGATGACGGTCGGGGCTCCGGTACAGGCAGGTAGAGCTCTGGTGCCTGCGCGGCCTCCTCCATGAGGACGGGTGTTGCTTCTTCTGCCTCAGCGACGGGGGCAGACAGCGGATCTGCGGTGCTGGTGCGGCGTTTTCTGCAGGAACGGGTGCCTCCACTGTGATACTGGCAACCGGTTCAGATTGCAAGGGCTGGGATGCCCGCACGGCCTCCTCTACTGGAACGGGTGCCTTCACTGAGATACTGTCAACCGTTCAGATTGCAAGGGCTGGGATGCCCGCACGGCCTCCTCTACTGGAACGGGTGCCTCCACTGAGATACTGGCAACCGGTTCAGATTGCAAGGGCTGGGATGCCCGCACGGCCTCCTGTACTGGAACGGGTGCCTCCACTGAGATACTGGCAACCGGTTCAGATTGCAAGGGCTGGGATGCCCGCACGGCCTCCTCTACTGGAACGGGTGCCTCACCTTCCGGTACAGACACTTCAGGGGGTAAGAGGGATTGGCTCCGCTCCAAGTGTAGTTTTAGGGCCCGCCAGCTCGCTTCCGTCCTGGCGACCTCCTCCCGTGCCGGGCCAGGTCTCTCAGGGTATCCTCCGCTTCTTCCAGCGTAGGAGGGTTTCCAGGCCGGGTGCCAAACGGTGGCTCCGTGGCGATCGGGTCGCTTCCGTGGGGGGAGAGCTCTGACTCCTCCATCCCTTTCCATTTCTGCTCACGTCCATTCGCCATCTCTGCCAAGTCACATGTGTCATTAGCATCAGGAGAGGCGCCATCTTTTGTAGGGAGGCGGGACCTTCGCGTTCGTTTCCGCCCACTGAGGAGGATGAGGAGGCGGAACTCCAGAGCTGTGGGGCACGATCTTACATTGCAGTAACATTTAGAGTGGGCGGACATCGTTTTCCGCGCCACGGAGTGAGTGTACGCCCACGAGAGCACGCCCTTATTCTTCACCTGTGCCTCGTGGCGCAGATATGACGGAAAAATGGCAAATACAGTCTATGATGATTTTTGCAATTCTCAAGCAAAAAAACAGTTCAATTAAGGCACACAGGACTCGCTTATAGCGAGCTTCTGAATCCTGTTCGTGACGCCAAAGTTGAGTCGCACAGAGCCACAGGTTTTGGGGGTACTCGGCACCAAGCCTGTCGACTTCTATGGGGGATGTGACGGGTAGCACAGCTATGTCCGTGCCCTGGTCGCTCACTGGAATGTGGATATTTCCAGGGGATGATAGAATGTTTGTGTAGTTTGTCGTGACGCCACCTGTAGTACCTGGTCAGGGTGTCCAGCGCTGCTGTGCAGGTCCTCTGGCAGGGATGGTGTAGTGCAGCTAGGTGATAAGTCTTCTACAGGTAAGACGGTATCCTTCCAGGGCAGATAGATGTGAGATAGAGCAATGGTGCAGAGTGATGTAGCAGAGTGGAGTATGCGACGTAGTAAGAAAGCAGGAAAGGAAACAATTCTTACTACAAAGACATGGAGCATAAGGCTGCCTCAACCCCTCCCATCCAACTAGCTACACCCTGTTCTAACCAGCCTGAGCTAGACCATCCCATTGGGTCCGCCTACACTCAGCTGGCATAGTGTACTGTTGAATGCAGTGGTTGGAGTCAATGGGGTGTTTCCTCCTTACCTGAGAGTAAGTTGTCACACCGCTGGGTGCGATGCAACATCTCTGTGGCGACTGGACCCTCGGGTGCTTCTGTCTTTTCACAAATGCCGGCTTTACCCGGCAATTGAATCAGAGGCTATTTTACTATGTAGAAGTGAATAAACTATAAATATATGTATATATATATATGTCACAATGACATGTATATATATATTATATATATATATATATATATGTATTCTATGTGTGTATATTTTGTGTTTACAAGGAAAGAAAGTGTTTTTTTAGTTGCGATATTTTGTTCCCATAGACTTACATGGGACTTCCGGTATCGGTATCGGTATCGCCGATATTTTAGTGATATCGGCGATACCATTCCGATCCGATATTTTTGGATATCGGAAAGTATCGCTCAACACTACTATTGATATATATAGTCAATAAAGGTCATCAGTCATCGTTCTGTGAGTTACAACCCATGAAATATTACAATATATTTTCATAGGACCATTCAGTTAAAGGAAGCCTTGTTGCTTAGTGTTCTATTAAAGAATGTTTATGTAGGCCATGATTACACTATCTGTATTTTGTGAGTATTTTACATCAGTATTTGTAAGCCAAAATCAGGAGAGGAACAATCAGATGAAAAGTATAATAGAAACACGTCACCACTTCTGTATTTATCACCCACTCCTGGTTTTGGCTTACAAATACTGATGTAAAATACTGACCAAATACTGAGCGTGTGAATGTGGCCTTAGACTGACTTTCCATCACCTATATCTGTTGTATAGTCTCCATACCTAATGTGCTCCATTATGCTGCCACTGCTTTGCATTGACATTGGTGCCCTGTTTTCTTTTATTCCCCAAAAATGATTGCCAGAGTGGACTGGGGATCGATGTTGAAAGTCTAAACATCACTTCTCTTGCAGGTTCTCTGCAGCGTCCACCATCATCATTGTCACAAGTCCATCACACAGTAGCGAAAGGCGGGGGAGATGTGGTTCAGACCTTACACAGCTTTCCCATTTAGTCACCATGTGGCAAAAACACAAGTGGTTTTACCATGCATTGCTTTGTGTACTTTTTTGCCATGCTTAAAGGGAACCTGTCAGCAGGATTGTGTGCAGTAACCTACAGACAGTGTCAGGTCGGCGCCGTTATACTGAATAAAATGATATCCGTCTTGTGGTTGTTTCTTAATCTTTATTTTCAGTTTTGTGTTAATGAGATTCTCGTGCCCTAAGGCGGGATTCATGTATGCGTGCTCTGATTAGGTATTGATAATGCAGACTGCTGACAGTCACTCATTCCTCACCGATCTGCCCCCCTAGTTTGCATAATGAATATCAGCTCATACTGAATAAAAAGAAAAACCCCTTCTGCAGGCAGGTGCCGACCATGTCACCTGAGCTGCAGCATAATCGCAAGGTTACTGTGCACTTAATCCCTTTTGCTTATTTAATTGAGCGAGGAAAAAAACATAAGTCAATTTTAAAATAGCGTCCGCGGCACCTGCGCAGTAGCAGCTATCGGTGTGTATAGAGATCCAATAGCGGCTATTGCGCAAGTGAGCCGGGGGCCATTTTCAAATTGACCCTTTATTCAAAAAACTCATTTTTGGGTATATAAATAAAAGGGTTTTTGTGAATGGGGGTTTTAGAAAGATTCTGAGCAAGCCCCTTGGGGGGTTTCCGGTTTCAGTGAAGAAAGTGAGGACTGGGGAAACAGGGGGTTTTCTGACTGGTCTTTTATAAGGGAGTATTTTCCCCTCCCGGGGTTTCCCGGGGAAACAATTGTTTTTGGTCGAATCCCTTTATTCCAGTTTCCCTTGTACCTCTGTGCAAAAAAAGAAATGTCAGATTAAAAAAACTTTCTTTGTCATAGACCACCCTTTAACGGTTTCTCAGGTCTTACTGTATGTGTTTTTGGCAGATTCTCAGTTGGTCATCAAATAATTTGTGTGGGTCTAACCCCCTAAATTAGCTATAGCGCTCTGGTGGCAGCCAAATTTGTGTTGGAATTAAGTATGGGGCCTCTGAAGCTACGCGACACTTTTATACAAGAAAAGCTCCAAATGGCTGATGGGCCCCCCAGGGTTTGATTTGATCCCCTTTTTCTGAGGGTGGTCTCAAAATCATGCCGGGAGAACCCCTTTACAATTTGCTTGCCTCCTCGCACCTGCTCAGTTCAAACTGCCCAATCGTACTGTGTCTCATCTGTCCCATGATGGGTGGTGAAGCCCCTTTCCTTGGGCAATTAAAAGCGGTTTGGTGGAGGTCCAAAAAAGTTATACATAGAATCGCGCTTATGGCCTGGGGCTGTGGAATAAAATTTTTTTTTAAAAAATTTTTCAATTTTGGGAAAAACTCTTTAAAGGGGAATCTGTCACCAGGTTTTGCCACTCCTTTGAGGGCGCATTAGAAAGGCCCAAGACCCTTTTCCCACGATGGGGTATCCGGGTGCTTACTGTCCTTTTGAAAAAATAAATTTTAATTGCTGTAATCTAGCAGTTCTCTGAATGCTGAGCTCTTATAACCCCCCCCACACCTCTGTTTGGGCCTTTCTTTTGACACTCCAATCATGGTGGGGCGGGGTTAAAAGGCTTAGAAAAGGGCACTCCCCTAGCAGCATTTTTATAACCCTAGTGGTAAAATCATGTTTTATCAGCTAAATTATCAAAAAAAGCAGAGCCCGTAAGGGAAACCCATTGGGGAATGGGGATTTTGGGCCCCTAAGTTAGCTGTTCTAGTTGGGTGGCAAAAATTGGTTGCAGTTTTCCCTTTAAAAAAAATTTTACATTGTGAAAGAATCAAAATACCTCCTTTCTTATTCTATTAGATGCTTAAACTTTCCCCCTTGCCCCTCTCCACCCCTTATTTCATTTATTGATTTCGAAGATTTCCCGGCCTATTTTCCCCCTTTTTGGCTTTTAGATGTATTATGCATAATTATTGGAAAATGCCAGGACTCATTTTCCCTATGAAATGCTGCCCGTTCTAAAATACGCTTTACTTGACATTTAAGTAGTGCGTTCAATAAATATTAAATTTCAAAGCCTGGGGATATTTTTTACGTTGGCAGGAAATCCGGATAATTTTTAAAAAAAACAAACTGGCCCGTTTTTTTGTAGATTAAAAATACCTTTATTCTTATAAAACTCAGAAAAATGATTTTTGTAAAAAAATTTAGCCAAATTTTTTAACTGATTAAAATCAGACAATTTAAGGTCAAATAACTATGACCAGGGGTCGTACCATAGAAGAAACCCCTGAGCTGGGGCTCATGGGGGAGAGTGACCAGATAGTTTGGGTTCATTATTTTGAGTATCGAGAACTTTTACAGGATCCAAATTTTTTACCAATAGACATGGCATAAAGGGGGAAATGGGGCACAGGCCCTCTGGCAAAAATTTCCCCCCCCTCATCTCAAACTGCACTCTGCATAGGAGTTACTGAAGAAAAAGGCTGCACTATGATTTTTTTCCCCTCCTTGTAATTTATGAAGGGGAGAAGAGATCTATAGGGAAATTGTCCTAAAAAACAAAAATTTGCATAAATTATTTAATTATTTTAATTTTTTTTTTTCTTACCCAAAATGGAGTTTGTAGGACTGGGGGGGAGAAATGCAGGTCAAGGTTATTTTTTTGGGCAAGGGGTTTTAATATTCACCAGTGGAAGGGGTCAGAAATGGTAATAGTCCCCGGTTAAAATGTAAAAGTACACCTGCCTTGGCAAACCCATTTTTCCACTACCTTAATTTATTTCCGAAACTGTTGGACCCCTTTAAAAAGTTCCAAAATTGGGGGTAAAAACTTTATTTCAAGCATGTGATGTTGGGTTAACTCACCTGTGGGGAGTAAAAAGGGGTGGGGAAAAAGAAAAGCACACCTGAAACCCCGAAAAAAAGGGGGAAAGTTGACTCAATTTTTAAAGTTTGTTTGTGTGTGTCACAAAAGCATGGGAAAGAAGAGGAGAAGAGTACTGTCGCAACTTGAGAAAAAAATTTTTTGAACAATTCAACAAACTCAAAGGGTTTCAAGCCATCTTCAGGTTTTGATGTTCCTTTGTCCACATGTGAACATAAACAGGTTCAACCCCTGGAAATGTAGCTAATCTCCCGGTGTGGGCAGAGGAAAAAATTGATGAAAGGTTTCAGGCAGGATATCCAGAGGTGTTTGAACCCCAATCAAGTTAAAAAAAATTCAATTGTCCTGCAGGTCGGGGCATCAGGTTAGCGAAAACAGCACGAATTTGAATGAAAAAAACGCTTGGCAGGAGATCGGGAAACCCCAAATGGACACACTAAAAAACTAGACTGCGTTTCCAAAATGTACCTGAGTAAGCCAAAAACTTCGGGAAAAAAGCATCTTGTGGATAGATGGCCGAAAAAAGAGTTTTTTTAGTGAAGCACATCATTCTACTTTTTACTAAAAACGGAATGAAGCCTACAAAAAAAGAAACTACCAGTCAAATTTTTTTGGTAAAGGGGTTTCAAAGAGGGGTTTAAAAATGTTTTATACTTGGCCCCCTGGAGGGGGCCTTTGGGGGAATCCAGAATTGAAGATTAAACTATGAATACCGGGAGGATCTTAAAATTGCTGTTGGAGAAGGCACCTTAAATTGACGGACTTTGGGGAAATTTGCCCCAAAAGAAGAGTGGCCCCCAAATTCCCGTTGAGAGTGTAAGAAGTTATCCTACTCATGGGTTTTAATGGAAGTATGGTTTTTAATAAGGAAGGGCCAAGGGGTAGTTGGGTGAAACTAATAAAGGGCCATTCTTATGTGTTGCCCGAGTATATATTAGGTTTGTATAAGTACTAGTTTCATTTTTAAAAAAAAAGAATACGGTATACACGTTAACGAAAAACCCTTTTTTTTAACTATAATCAGTCTGGTAAACACAACATTAAATTAATTTAAATGAACATGATTTCATGCTCTATTTAGAATTCTTTCTCCACGTAAAGTAAAATTTCAATTAAAAATAGGTTCGATTAAACATCAAAAGACTTAGTCCTACGAAAGGCTGATTTCCCTTTTTTGGGCCCAAAAAAAAACTGAGAAATATTGGCAAATACTACATTTGGAGTTTTTTTTTTTTTATGGTTTCATCTGGATCAAAATAGCTGTAATGTTAATGCTGAGTTTTGGGGGTTTCCCCAGAAGGGGAATCATCGGCATCTAAGATTACTTGTTTTCTATATTAAAATTATATTTTAAGTTATTGTTTTTTTTTTTAAAGGGGGAAAATCTTTAAAAATTTTAAGCATGGGCTGAAAAAGGGGGTCGTGATCGGGAAACAAAAGGGGGGGTTATTGAGATTAGAAAAAAGAGGGTTTTAAAAAAAAACATAAAAAAAAAACCCTTTTTTTTTCTAATTTGATAACCCCCCCCAGCGGAAAAGAAAAATTACACATCTCACCCCATTATAATAGGGGTACGTTTTGATGCCATTTCAACTCCATCAGAGTTTATGAACCTAAATTCTTGGGGAATTAATACAAAAAAAAAATAAATTAATGAAAAAAAAGTAAAATAAAAAAAATGTTTTTATTGTTGACCCAAAAAGGGGTTTCTCTTCCAGAATGGTTTTTTTGTTGTAAAAATTAATAAAATTTAAATGTTTGCTGGGAAAAAAAACTTTTTGCAATGAATTGTGCAAACAGACCTTGAAAAAACCATTAAGAGAATTAGGATGGATCATTTCCCTTGGGCTTGGTTTTAAGCGGTGTGATATTTCCTTTCCTTTTTGAGCCCCTTCCCCGCCCCCTGACTGAGACAGGGGAGTCCCCCTACCTTTCACCAAATGTAGTGTACTGATATTGCAGAGCACAGTTAAAAGCAGCTTCAAAAAAACATTAAAATTGCTATATGAAAAAGGACTCGGCCTCATATGTAATAAAGAAATGAATAAACAAAAATAACTTTTCAATCCAGGAGCGTAAATAAATAATAAAAAAAATTTTTGTAACTTTTTAAAAACTTTTGAAAAACTCGTCTTTCATTTTTTCGGTATATTGCAAGTATGAGGGATCGTTTAATCTTTTTGATTTTTATTATTTTTTTTCAATTTTTGACTCTGAGGGTCTTTATTCTTACTTATGTGTGTGAAAGCGAACAGTCAGACTGGTTTCTGGCTTAAAAAACCCTTAGACACACTTAGTTGTATAAAGGGACTTTCTTTTATTATAAAAACAGATATTGCAAAAAAAATTGATCTCCCCAAACTCATGTCCCCTGACCAAATCTGCCCAATCCACCTTTTCCATCTCCGCCACAATGCATCCACTTTCCAATACGCAAGGCCCCTTTACTAATTGGAAAAAGCAATAGGGGGATGGGCAGAAAATTTTTAAATGATGTTTTCCCCTTTTAGTTTATTTTTCAAGCACGCGTCCGAGTGGGGTTGCCAAAAAAAAACCCTTTTAATCAAAAGTTTTGGCTGCTAATGCCTTTTGGGGTTAATATTTTAAAAAAGATCCTTCATTTTTCATTTGGCCTAAAAAATTTTTTTGTTCTAGTGTGAAAGAATAACGGGATCACAAAACCCCACTAACCCCGTAATAAAAGCTGAGGCAGATTTTTCTTTGGTTTTTGTAGGGGTGTTTTTTAAGTCAGGTTTTAACCTAAACCCCCTTTTTTTTTTATATTTTTTTCCCTTTCCCAAAAGGTTAAATGAAAAAAGTATGTAATAAAGGGCCCTTGACCCCCGCTTTCGTGATGTGAAAATTACCGTTATATCTGCACCAAGGGAAAGGGTTAATAGAGCAATTCCCTGCTGAAGTGAAGGGCAGGAATTCGGGGCCCCCTTGTAGGCCCTCGAGAGCTGGGGGGTTATCACTTGTATATAGAAAGGGGTGAAGTTTTAAATTAGAATGGTGTCTCACAGCACACGCCCATTTTAAACCCCTTGTAATGAATATCTGACAGCCATGTCCAGCTTTTGGGGATTTCAAAAGCCTACAAATCAGAAAGTCGACGAGGGGGAATGGGAACTTTGTCATTCTAAGTGTTTCTGTCCCCGAGTTTATTTGGGTGCTGCACCTGGGGGTCAGGCGCCACCGCGCCGATGCAAGGGGGGGATTCAGTCTTTTCCCAAGACATATAATTTTTGTAGCCTATTTTTTTTTAAAATTTGACAATAAATAAAACCTTTTTGTTAATATTATTATTAAAACTTATTATATGCCCCTTATAAAAAATATTTGATAGAGTAATTAGTTAATCGTGGGAGAGGGGGATGTCCTGCTTGCGCACAGAAGGATTGGAGCGCAGCGG